>CM071626.1:13928556-14514534 GCA_036419045.1 Scirpophaga incertulas | reverse complement strand
AAGTGGCCACAATACGCCAACCGAAATTGCTACTAGGGAACTTATGCGTGTCAATGTCATTATGAATCATAGTACGTACAAAGCCTTTTTTAATGTAAGAGAATTATAAATACTTAAGTTAAATTTGAAATCGCACGTGAATCACACTAATGGATAGCAGTTTTGTAAAAAGGAGATAGTACGAATTTTAACCAAAAATAAATGAGAAGTAATTACATTGGTCAGCAATTATAAAATTTGGCGAGCCACCCAAAAGCAGCATTTAAATAATTTGGTCAGCATACAAAGATTTTGTTTGCAATAAAAAAAAAACAGGCAGCAATTCTTGTTCCGCAACTAATTTTGATAATGGTCAAAAATTAAATCATACATAGGCAGCCAACAATAACATGAGTCTGCATAATAAACATTCAGTCCGCAAAATAACTACTTGAGCGGCAAGATTTCATGATTGAGCGGCAGAAAAACATGTCTATAAGCAGTATATTTGATTGGTATGTTAGGTTAGGGTTTTTTTTTTTTTTTTTTTTTTTTTTTTTTTTTTTTTTTTTAGTTTTTAGGTTAGGTTAGGTTAGGCATGACAAATAAAGTATTTTTGCTACTCTTATATGCAGCACAAAATGCATTTTTTTGCTTACACTCTGAGTGCTTACCAAAATTTTATTAAACATGAGCAGCTGATTGCAGCTTATATAATTAATATGCTGTACAAAAATAATTACAGCCATCCAGAATGACATAAATTGCTGATTGATTTTGAAATGTTTGCTGACCATGAGTTGCTGACCAATTAGCTATTTCTGCTCACCGTTTTCTGCTCACAGAAATAACAATACTATGCTAACCATTTAATTGACACCCAAATAAATGCATTAATGGTCGGAAAATTCTTTGCTGCAAATCTCGACTTTTGTTCTGCCGAGTTACGGAGTATTAAAACATCGATGTCAGTATTACTGTTTTATTATTATTCCTTTATTAGTTGTTTTATATATAAAAGATAATAACTCATTTTTAAATTATGAATATAATAAATACATAGCATCAAACATAGAGCTTTGTTTATTATTTACATGCCGTATTTTTTTTTTGGAGTTTATGGCTTGGCTGCTATGACCTTTGAGCCATTTACATGCCGTATTGACGTTATCGCTACAGAGTAACAACTCGTGCGGCGCCTTCGTCTAATTACGCGCGAAATTTGAAAATATTAAATTTTAATGCAATTTTTATAGTACTTAACGAATGTATAAAATTTTTAGTATATGGTTTACTGACACGCAAGGATCAAATTAAGATTCTTTTCAAAAAAGAGATTAATTCCCTATTGTTATAGGTTCTTTTATAGAGGATTAATAACATGATAATAAACATTTGTATGTGTTTGTTGTAAAATATGTGTGAATGGACTGCGTGCTGGTCCATAGTGCGTGTGGCGAAACTGCGGCGAGAGCGGAAGAGGCGGCGGGGTGACACATGTGCGAATGGTGGGTGCGGCGGGGGCGCGCTGCGTTTGTGCGGCCACGCTTTCCGGCCGGCTGGCGTTGCTACAGCTTCACTCGCCACGGTTCAGAGCCACCACACGCCGCGGTTCGTACATATCGACTGTAAAATAGTAGTTTGTATAACAATGGAACAAAGTCATATTTTGTGTCGAGATTGTTGTTTTGTTTCCAGAACAGAAGCACTTGCATATTTGCATAGGGTTCTTGCATATAATGGGAAAATATAACCTCATTTGTTTACTATTTCTGATGCGAAGCAACCGTGCATGCATGGAATGGTGAAATATATCCTTATTTGTTACCAATCTCGGAAGAATTACATGTACTAAGTTAGATGCTTTTTCCACTTACTATCGTCGGGTATTTCTGCTTGCTTTGTAGCGTCTCAATATGATTGGAATGTTCTTCAATGTTCCTAGGTCTTGCAACTATATAATTTAGACTATTTTATATATAATCTGCTTAATCTTACAATCTACGCTTTTGCAATCTAAAATATATCTATGTTATGCATGTTTAGAGTTCAAGTATGGGAATATTGAATACCTCTAGATAGTCAGTATGGTTGCCCTAGGAAAGTACTCGCTAGACCCAAGATAGAAGCCATTTGCATATACAATAATACTGTGCGCGATCCCACATCGAATCGACATAGTTCTGTTGGGCTTAGTAGTTAATAGATCATCTCTGTTCAGCACGCTCAATACTAACGACACTGCTATGGGGGAGTACTCCCAATGTATCCTACATACAAGTTGGGTAGCGTGGTAGTGCTTTTTAAACTTTATGCTCACATAAACACGTTGTACGAAACCAAACATATTACTGAACCCGACGCCTAAAAGAGACCGGGACCAATAGCCGAAGAAACACTAAGTACTAATGTTCGCTTTCGTTTCTTTAAAACGAAATATATGGGGATAATCCGTGATTAACAAAAATCATCGAAATCATTTCCAGAAATTGCCGTTAGATATCGAAACGACTTTGATAACGAATCGAACGCGAATGATACCTAGGTGATATCTAGGGGTCCAGGCTCATCTATACTATATATATCTTACCTTATGTCACAAGTTGGAAACACACTGTGGTTATATAGGGGATGCAGATTTTTTGAGAATGTTATGTAAACCTCATATACATATAAGCGTCTGTAATCACTTACCGTCAGGTACACAGTCACAGCAAAATAAGACCAATTTATGGTTTATTATTGTACACAATATTACAAATTTAATTTACAATATATTTTTACAACAAAAATACCTAGTATTTACTTAATTAATAATTGTTTTTTGTGTTCTCGAGCAGCGCACAAACGTACGGGCTCCGCGGGTTCCCTACAGAGCCGCTACGATGTAGCGAACTTCAGGCTTCGATGGACCGACGGTGCTAACAGTGATAAACTTGCTGACAGTGACGGTACGGTTACAAATTTTTACAAATCGGACTGTTTTCTTTATCGATGCATTTACATTGCAATTTGTGTTCAGTGTGTTCTGAAAGCATCTCGCCTACTCAAAAGATTTAGGGCCTTTTTTACGCGGTCGTGACTTTCTTTTACGAGATCATTACTTATGTACAAAATTTTTAACCAAGTATTTTTGGAAATAACATAAAATTGGATGTACATAAATACATACATATACTCACGCCTTTTTCTGGGGCAGAAAGAGTTTTCCATTTGCTATGATCCAAATATGTACACCTCCCTAGCTTCCTCTACTTTCATTAACTTAATGCACGCTCGTCGATTACGGGGACTCTTGACTTGTCTTCTTTCTTTCAATATATCACCTATTTGGTTCAAGTATGTTTGTCTTAATCAGTGATTCCCAAAGTGGTCTATATCGACCCCCTAGGGTCTATGACAACCTGCAAGGCTTTCGCTGACGTGACCACGTCAGCGAAACATAAATTTGGGGGTCCATGAAATGAAAACGGGGGTTCACGATAATGGATCTCACTGGACATACACTGATAGTACCTATTACATTATACTATTTTCTAATATAAAGATATAAAATTATTTATGAAAGTACCTATGAAGTAAAAAATTTATTACTTATAAATGTTTGTGGTGATTATAAAATTTTGTAAGTTGTAGGATGTAGGCATTCAATATCAGGTAAGTAGGGGGTCTACCAGAAACCGTAAAACATGGCAAACGGTCTACGACACAAAAAAGTTTGGGAACCTCTAGTCTAGATCATCCCCTACCAACTGGCCCATTACGTCTTTCGTCCATCATTATTACATTTCCCTATTTCACAATTTTTCCATCATCTTCACTCCAGCCATTCCTTGCAAAGCTCTCATTTCCACTGCATTAATCTTGTTTTTATCCTCCTTTAGCCACAGGTAGCCAAACCCACCTTTTTTGACAAGATTTAACTGACAATACATACATATATGTCACGCCTTGTTCCCAATGGGGTAGGCAGAGACCACCTCTCTCCACTTGCTACGATCCTGGCACTTTCATGAGCGTCTTCATGCATGCTCGTCGGTTGCGAGTACTCTTGACCCGGCCTTTCTTTAGGACATCTTCGATTTGATCGAGATATGTCCGCCTATAATCGACCTGCACCGATTCGTCCTATCATTCTTACCTTGTGTATCTTTTCCGTTAATCTTCATTCATTCTTTCAACATGGCCGAACCATCTAAGCATCTCTTTCTCTATCTTTGTCACTACATCTTCAATTATGCCGGATCGCTTCCTTATCACACTGTTCCTGACTTTGTCCTTCAAATTCACTCCAATTATACTTCTCAAGCTTCTCATCCCCACAGCATTAATCCTACTTCCATGTTTCTTCTGCCACACCCAACATTCACTACCATACCACCATCAATGCGGGGATCAACACGCCTCCATGCACAGCCAGTCGTGCTCTTTGTGATACGTTCTGACTATTCATGAAGTTATGAAGTGCCCCATTTACTTGATTCCCTTTCAAAACTCTTCTTTCAATATCACCATCACTCTTGCCATCTCTCTAAACTGTGAACCCAAATATACAAATTCTTTCACTTGTTCTACTTTTTGTCCCTCAATCATAATATCACAGTTTGTCATACATTCTTCTCCTTTAAAAACCATTACTTTCGTCTTGCTTACATTCACTTTCATTCCTTTGCTTGTTAAAGCACCATGTATTATGTCTGCCATTGTCTGCAACTCTTTCTCCGACGATGATAATAAAACTTGATCATCGGCGTATAGGAGGCATTTGATGATCAACTCATTCATTCTTAGTCCATACTCACTATCTTTCAAATCTTTCAAGCAATTGTCTATAAATAGGTTAAAGAGTCACAGCGAAGCCACACATCCCTGTCGAACACCCTGACGGATGCTAAACCAGTCTGAGTAAGCTCCGTTTATCCTGACACAAGCACTGGAACCCTCATAAACTGACAATGTGGCCATTTATAGCCCTACATACTTTGTTTCCTGCTTAGATAGATAACTGTCCATACATTCCTGTCTGACACCTTTACCAATTCCATTCCATTAGTGTGCGCCCCACTTATAACGCAGAATTTTTCTATAGTGATTTCAGTACTCGTGTCAAGTTGCTGCACACTATACATAGATAATGTTTCCCACAATACATCCGTCCTCACTTTATCTCTTCCATTCCTAAAACCCACCTTGTACATCACAAATGCTCATATCAATTTCATCCATCACTCTTTTAATCAGGACTTTGCATACATTTTGCTCACAATGCTGAGTAGACTAATGCCGCAGTAATCTCTACACTCCAGCTACGACCCTATACGTGTACAATGGTGTAATTCGATGAATTATTTTATTATTTTAATAATTTACACATGAACATTATAAAAAAGGGAATATCCTGTAAAGTTTTTCGTGCAAATTGCTTAGTTTAGTTGTAAAATTATTATTTACTTTCAGTTTTTTTACGTATTAACACTACAATTTTTTTTTTATTTAGATTCTTTATTACTACTTACTGTCTTTATTAATTTAACTAAGAAATGCTTTATGTGAAACACAGGTATCATAAACAGGTGATTTTAAATTACAGACTATTTGTAATAATCTGGTTACCACCCTCGTATCATAATATACTGTGAATGTTCAAATAAAAATAAATTACAGAAGTGGCGTGTGAATGCATTGCGTTGTGCCGCCCGTACCAGCAGCCAATTACAGAATTACACTCGGAAGGCGAAAGAATTCTTACTGGTGGACAAGACCACGTACTTAAAGTAATTTGAATTATTTGATTTACATAAGAAATAAATTAAAAAGTGTCGATATTATATCAATAGATGAAAACTCTAATAATGACATTACCTAATTAATATAAAAAAGAGCATCGACTTTAGTATGAGATTGTTGAGGGATACTTAAGTCGTTGTCATTTTTTATATTGCGTATATAGTTTAAGCGTATGTGGATAACGAAATACGAAACCATAAGGAATAGTGAAAAGTATTCAAGGAAATCTCGGGCCCGATATATATGACACTAAAACTGCATCATTGGATTTTTGAATAGGCAATATTCCTAGCTATGATAAATCCTAATGTAAAAAACTTCCGCTGTTACTTTATAATGGGCATCGTATATATAACTTCGCACAAAATAATATAAAGGTGTCTTCTGGCGATGTGTGTGAAAAACATGTAACAAAATCAAATTATAAGAAAATGAAAGATCTACAATATCAAGAATGTGACTTACGATTTATTATTGCCTTTATTTAAAAAGCCTGGCCAAGTCTTGAATAAACCAAAGCTGCACAAAAGCTATGCATTGTGATTGGTTGGATGGTTCATTTGGCTCTTGTGTTTAAGGTTATTCTGATAACCAAGACTTAGCGAAATTCTATCTATAGAAGTAATATAAGATATCTCTTTCATAATGCCTCCAGTCCTCTGTCTATAGTTCAGTCCGCAGACTTTCTCTCGATTATTGCATCAGAGATCATCTCGTCAGCGACTAAAAAATAGATCTCGAAATCTATTTTTTAGTCGCTGACGAGCGTCTTCAGAGGTTCGCTGACGCCATTTCGCCATTAGTTTAAATGTGGGCTGTGAAATCTTTCATTTATTCTTAGCAGGGTGGGGTCCGTCTACATATGTGCAGTTCTTCAGGCAATAGAAGTAATTTTATAATTGCAGTTGAAAATGTTTGCGATTTTGGTTTTAGTTGCCTTTTGGATAGAGTGTACTTTGTGTGTGACTTTAAAGAATACCGTTCGAGTCAACATTCAATATGCTTCTTACCAAAATACTATTCCGTGCTCATCACGTCGATCATTTAGACATCATTGGATAATAGTAAATTTGCTGACATAATGAAGCTAATCTCATTTTTTGACCCGCTATCCCGAGCTTCATAGAATTTTTCATTTCCATGCAGTAATTTTTTGAAGCAACTGGTATAAGGTCCCTCTTTCTACATGTAATCGGTTAAAATGTGTTCATGGGCACTACTTGAGTTTGCGGGTTCCACCTTAGGCAATATCTTCACTTAACATCAGGTGTGATCGTTGTCAAACGCACTCCAATTCAGAATTTAAAAAAAAATAGAACTTCAAATTTTCAGCTTATCATCACTTTATTTAAAAGTCACCCTAGACAACGGTGCAATAAGTTCACAATACATTGCCCAATAATCCTCATACATTGTTTCGACTTCGTCGTCGAGTCACATCGATGTTGGGAAGTAGAAATGCCGTCAGCAAATACGTTGTTCACCAACGTTTTGTGAACAATAAACCACCATCGAATTTATAATCGAAAACAGAGCTTCAAAACAGGACTTCATCCCCAATTCATATAACTCTTCGGATTTTAACTAATCCCAAAATATGCAAGAGAATCCTGCTCAATTGTCTCCCATGTTCTCTTTCTACTATAGTATACGTAGTATGTTGTTCACCGCGAAAGGATTCTTTTCACCCCTAGCACTAACATGTATCGCAAGGAACTTACGGCCTTTCCAGTTTGTAAAACATCGTGGATACTTTTGAGCTGTGTCCCACCACGCCGATTGAGAGCGGGTTGATTCAGAGTTCCAGAATATCTCACCTGTTAGTTGGTAAGGTAAGGTTGTCTTGGATCCTGCCAGGTGTAATTCGGACACTCTTATCTTATCATTATTATTATATTATAAATCTGATGGTAATGAAAATAATATTTGTCTATTATGGAGGTATTCTCGAGCCGGAACCTGAACGCGTTGCTGACCCTGCACGGCCACTGCGGCCCCATTACCAGCTGTTTTATCGACCGCGCTACGCCCACTATCGCCGGTAGCGGTTCACAAGACGGATTCTTATGTGTGTGGGACCTTCACACCGGTATGTGTGCTAAATTTTTACTTATATATATGTTACCGGCCAAACCCGCTTTCAGGACAGTTTTGCCTAGGCTAAACTAGTTCCTATAGGCGATAGGACAAACCAGTTTAAGCTAGTCCAAACTAATTTGTCCTAAGCCCGATAGAATAGACCAGTTTAGGCTAAGCCAAACTAGTTGATCCTGATATAAATACGCACACCCTAGGATAAACTGGTATGGTCTAGTCCTACATCTGTCGTAAAATGTTGAATAATCTTGTATTGTCGGCAGGGGCTTGCTTATACAGCACGCAGGCGCACAATGGCGCAGTATCGGCATTGGCGTACAGCGCGTCATATGTAGTGTCTGCTGGAGCCGACGAACGTCTATGCATTTGGGACCGATTCCAAGGCAATAAGCTGAACTCAGTACCAATTGTAAGTATCGCGACAAACTGCAGCGTGTCTGCACTATGGCCATCTCCAGAACAACAAGCTGATTTCAATACCCATCGTAAGCAATGTGACTACCGAATAGAAGCACCTCTGCACTGGAATTACCTCCAGAACAATAACTTTTTTCTGTTCCTCTGAGGAAAATGCATTAAATTGCGTGGCGAGACGGCGGTTATGTGAGGCCCACCCACTAAAAACCTCAGGAATGGCCTTCCTCAGGCATGTAGGGAGCCCCCGGGAACACCAAGCGACTTCCGGGAACCCCCAGCCTCCGCTCCCCTGCCGATACAGGGGAGCCCTCCCCGGGGGAGGCTACAATACCTCCCCCGATCTCCGCCACCGACGACGCCCCCCGGCCACGGAAGGGGTGTGGTCCCTCCCGGGTCGCCGTATCCGCCGGCGACCCGCGGCGGCGCCGCAGCTGTGCTACCGAGCCCGGCGCCGCCTTCTTCGAGCGGGATCGGCCATCTCCCGACCCCGCTCGGCGGCCTCCTTCTGGAGCATCACTGCTTCACAGAAGGAGGCCACAGCCCTCCAACCTCCCTCGTCCGCCAGCATTGCCGCAATCAATGCCGGCGGAGACAGATCTCGCCCGATCTCTGCGACCAGGACTCGGCGCTCGGAGGCCCACGCGGGGCACTCCGCCAGCGTGTGCTGGGCCGAGTCGAGGTTGGATGCGCAGTGGTGGCAATGTGTCGATCCCTCCCGTCCTCCAGAACAATAACCTAATCGCAGTGCCCATTGTAAGTACTGTAACACCCAATACAAGCCTCCACCTGGAACCGCCCCATACTCACAAGCTGCATTTAGTACCCATCGATGGTACTGCGACAGCCAATCCAGCACGCCTCTACACCTGGGTCCGCTCCCAACACAACAACCTGAACTCAGTACCCATCGGTAGTATTACGATAAACTAGTCCATGCACTTTTGAAGTTGATTAGGCTAAGAACATGTTTTTATCTAGGTATGTTATGATTTTATCTTTCAGGAACACCAAAAGTAAAATGCCACCTTATAAAAAACTACAATGCTGAGTTCTTTCTTAAATTACAGTTGTAGCCCCTAATGTATTACAAGGCGTTTACCTAATTTTATTTTATAACATAGGTCTCCTGTAGGTAGGTGCTAGCAGTTAACTTACAACATTTTTGACTGATTTACATTTCTTAAGAACCATTTCCACATTTCTTACCGATATTCCGATACTCTTATATGAGAATAAACAGTAGGGTCAAACTGTTAGTTAATACCACTATTTTGTTATATGTATACTTCTTATTTTGTTATTTATATACATCTGCAATCTGTTTGGAATTGTTATCATAATATATGTGTTTGCTATGCCCATGTCATTAACTGTAATTATCGATATCATTATTTACTTATCCTACTCTAGTATGATTGCTTGGCCTCGTGTCAGCCAACGCGAGCGTAATGGACTTCACCGTATTTAGATGACTACTAACAATGCAAGCTATAGATTGTATTATGTATCAATATGTTGCAGGGTTTGAACTACATGAGCCGCATGCTGCCTTTGACGCACACCATGCTTGTAATGGGAGACCGCGGCGGACTTACCGTGTACGACCTCAGTAGCGGGGAAGTCATACGTCGAGTTCCTTTCGGTAAATGTTCATTACACGACCTCATATAGATAAAAAAATAAGTGAACATCTCATGACAAAGGATAAGAGGGCGACGTTACTTTTAAAAATGTAATATCAAAGTTTTGAAACTAATAGTCGCAGAATATTAATACGAATGTTCCTGACATTAATAATCTAAGCGAAAACAAAGCGACTGCTATGTAGTGATTGCAATCCGGCGTCATTTTCAGTCCGGCCGGATACGACCGGATCCGGCTGGATTGATTAAATCAAGATGATTTTCGCTTTTTAGTACAAAATAAGTGAGTTAATCAAGTGGCACTGCACTCATATGTAGGTAGTTTATAAAAAATAAATCACAAAAATATAAAATCAACTTTATTTCCTGCCCGCCGCGACTACCTTGAGATTAACTGTGAATATGTTCCGTATTATGTATGATTATGTATATGTTCCGATAGGACTGACATATCCATTTGGATAAAAGTCCTTTTAAAATAAAGAGAAAAAAAAAAACTTTATTTCCTAACCAATGTTAAGACAAATATACAAGAAGAAAATAAAATTTAGTAGTGTAGGTAATTAGTAATAATTTTACGACGTAACGAGTAACTCAGTCTTTCTAGATTTCACTTTCACTGATAGATCAATTTATAAGTAACAATATTAATTATCAAGTAACTATAATATCTAATAGATACAATTAACCAAGTCTTCTAGGTATTTATGATTATGAGAGATACCATCATGATTACTAAATGCTAGCACCGGATCCGGTCTTCGGATTCTATATATTAGTACCGCATCCGGTAACCATTACATGATGCCGGATCCACCGGGTTACCGGATCCGTTTTTCAAAAATCTTCAAAAATTGCGTTACGTACTACTTGAACGCTCCCTAAGGCCCACGTAAACGTCTAGCTTTCCGTGACATATGTGATTGCATACAATACTCACACTTACGCACTTGAGGTCTGTAATATAAAATCGTAATATTCACTTGTTTTCGGAATTGCTCTACAAATGATGAATGTAAATTTTAGGTGACAGCGATAGCTGCATATTCGTGCGGCAAGTGCTACCGTTGAACGACGCGATCGTCTGCGACTACGCGAACCAGTTGCGAATTGTGCGCTTTCCACGCATTTCCCAACACCGAAGCACAAAGAACGACTAAAGATCTGTCGGTCAATGTATTTGTATTTTTATAAAATGTGCAAAGACTATTGACTATTGTAAACAACTAGCAAAACACGTAATGTGTGTTAGTTCGTAGCAAACAAGATGAGCACGTTCAATAAAAATAGATATTTATATTTTGAAAGATTTACTATATGTTATTCAGAAAGCTGTCGGCGGATAAGATATGACTTTATTACGAAAAATAGAATATTCTAAATATTCTATAATTATACGAACCAATATTTCAAGGGCAAGTCACGTGTTCCTTCTAAGGTTTAATTTTTTATATCGTAATTGATATATATATACTTTGAAAAAAATATAAACAAATATGTCTTACAACATTTCGGGAAGAGTAATGAATAACTAATACTCTATCATAAAACCCAATGTTTACAAGTTTTATACTTTGTATAAAACTTGTAAACATATAACATATAAGTTATTATATGTTGCGTGACTAACACATATCGTAAGAAGTTATTGAAATAGTTCAGCGAGTTGCAAAAAAAACAGTTTAAATGAAACATTGTCAAAATGTTATTTATTTATTCACTTAATTTATTACGTGGGAAAAAAGCATATCAGATATTGCGAGAAGATATCAAAGACAGTATGTCTATTTGAAGAGAAATACAAAAACAACACCAAATAGAATAATCACAATTTTTAACATACTATTTAAATATATTTTTAAGTTAAATAAGTGCTTTAATAACCTGTATAGCTTTAATGAAATTACCACTGTAATCGTTATATATACGTTAATGTATATTTTTGTTAAGTGTAATTATAAATAATTAGGCGAGGAATTCTTAGAAGGAGGGCATTCAATGTAGTTTGCCGTGCAAACTTTTTTACTAGTGTGTCTGAGTACGATTTATTCAATGAATATAGCAAAATTGTAGAGATGTTTGAAAGAATCTTTATTTATTGTATTATGTCCTTCTTAAGTGAATCACACTGATCCGTCCGTTAGAGCCCGTCTGAAAATTCATATTCGTTGGAATTAGTTACATATAATAAAATTTTCTTATTTATATATATATATATCTGAATCATTAATATATTTGGTATTTTTTTTCATATTGCTGTGTGCTTCCAAGGTATATGTACGTACAAGATATCTTAATATTAGATGATTGCCTTTGTCACCACGTCCCAATTTAGTTATAATAAATATTTTAATGTTTTTATGGCTAATTGGTTGTACGTTTGTTGATGTATAGAATTATTGTATACTTAGAGACAAAATTGTGATGAGATTTGTGAGATATATACAAATTGACATGGTTTATTTGTGTTTAGAAAAAGCACAAGAACTTTTAATTAAAAAACCAAATAGGGTCTTATTTTTATTGTTCATCCGGCAACAATAACTACAGTGATAACAGCGTATATCCATGATGTAAAATGTAATGTAAAATAACAACAATTACTACACTCGTAGTGAGGATATTACAATCGAATTACATAGCTTATTTACAATATGGAATACATTGGACGCCCCTCATTCATCAGTTACTATTATTATAAAATTAATTATAATCATAATACTAACTCATATATAATTTTTTTTAGATTTTCTCTTGAAATTATATGAAACTGACCTTTCGCAAGACTCTGTTTTACAAAATAGATTTCATAAATACATGTTTGCTTAACAGTACCTACATTTTCTGCAGTGTTTCAAAATCAATAACTCTTAAACTTACACTTGAGGATAATTTTTGTTTACTTGTTACTGTCCAGAAAAAAAGTGTTTATTTCAAGATCATTTATTGGAGTACGACCTTTTAATAGATAATATTGCATTGTATCCTATGATAGGATAACCTTTTAATCTACAAGTAAACGTTCGCTTCGCGTTGAACGTTTTTAGTTTTTTTAATGGCCAAGACTTGAAAAATGTCAAGACTAATAATTATGTTAGTTTTTTTTTATGTATATCTGTATCTTTACAATTTGGCAATATATTGCAAAGCAATTCTATTTATAAGCGGTATTTATTTGATTGTATAAACTGTCTTTTTTTTATTTTGTGTCTGTGCTATTTATTTGCAGCAATATCATTCAATGTTATTGTATCGTGTTATTTTATTTACCAATAGAACTATGTATTTAAATATCAGTGTCATGATTCCCCGATAGATGCCAAATCGATGCTTTATTTTCTTAATACGGTGCTTCTATTTTCTTAATGGCCGTCCACAGTCATCGCTTTTCATTTTACAACTCCTTTTTTTTTATTGATCATCAAAAATTACCCCGTTGTCACTTCTTAACTTTACGAGCCCCGTGATCCTCAAACTATGAGATGACAGGTTTTTTGAAAATTAGTGTCTCTGCTTATATGTTGTACAAAGTAAAATATAAAGATTTATCATGTATGATAACTAGAAAAAATATCACACCAATTACATTAATAACTGTATAGAAATGCAACGACTCACGAAACATAAAGTTGGCCGACAGCCACTAAGAAAATAGAATCACTGTAATTTTATGCATGATATATTACATTGACTACACTTGAAGTAGCTTGTAACATTAATTGTGGCCGGATACTGTATTTGTAATCTGCGGAGGGAATACGACATGATTATCATAATCTGCTGTGAGTATAACCAAAAATATTTGTGTATATTTTTTCAATAAATTTATAAATTTTTAAAATTGATAAATTATGTTATTATAAGAGTGGATGCGTGATATTTTAGATATTATATAATATATAAAATAAATTTACGCATAATCAACACATATTTTTCCCCAAGAGAAGACAACAAACAATAACAATTACAGATTGTATTATTCGTTCGTAGGACTTTTTACTTTCTTATATTGCTTTGCTTTGGGTAAGTTTGAAATGCGCTTATAGAGATACGAACAATCTGGATGCTCATAAATGTCATATAATATAATAATAGCGTTCAAATCAATAAACGACATAATTATGAGCAAACATTTAGTAAACTCTACGCGATGGATATATGATATTCAATATTTAAGAACCTCGAATGATATGGGAAAATTGTACTAGATTTTATGACGCCAACGTAAGCGACTTATAAGTTAATTTTGTTCTTTGCTCCATGTGAAGTAAGAGGTTTCACTTGTCTATCTATGGAAATACGATTTCAATTTAAGGAGCAATGAAATCCCTAATTATATTATCAAACACGCCATAAAAATACCGCGTCAATTTAATTACTATATAAATTACATACACATTGTTTGTGGAATCCCATTTTTTACCAGATTTGTGTATCTATGTTGCTACGAGTATTTATAGAAACTGGTAGTGCAGTTACATTGCTGCATTATTAAGATAATGTGTAAGCATTAACTTAATAAATTGGCAATGTAACTGCACTATATTTTATGACAACAGAGATAGGTAATCAGCGTACAGGCGCCTAGAACAGTAATGGTACATGCCAGAGACATAGATGCTGTATTCGTACAATCGTATTCCTAAAGCTTTCTCTTCGACTATTAAGTATTATTTTCGTTATCCGTCTTCGATGTATTATAATCAAATTTGATGAACATAATAAGTATATCGTGTAACGACTTCATAGCGATTACGAGCGGAGCCAATGTGGTGGTAAATTCGAGATAGTAGTGAAGTGACAGTAGTGACTAGCGATGTGCCGAGTACAGTTTGACTCGAGTCAGACTCGATTCCTGCTTTGGACTCGCCTACACGAATACCTATTTATTTTGATTCGAATACGTTAGGCTCGTTCCGGTACTAGAGTCAGGAGGAATCATTTCGTACGTGTGCGGAGCGTGTACGTGAGCGGTACGTAGTGGCGCGGGCCTTATATTACAAACTAGTTTGAACCTGCAACTTTTTGTTTTAATTTTCTTCTAAAATCGGACTATAGTTTTGGACAGGCCTAGAATTTCCAGACTCGAATTTCTAGACTCGAGTCTAGAAATATTCGAATACCAAACATAGAATTCGAGTACTAGGCTCGAATCAGGGAATGGAGCCCTGATTCGAATACAGTATAAACCGACTCGAATCGGCTCGATCCACCAAAACAGTGACCCGGCACATCACTAGTAGTGACCTCATAAATAACGTGAGAATAAATACTGTCATCGCAATTGCGATGATTCAGAACTACAGCATACTAACTACGTTCAGTTAGTTAGTAGATCTACTGGAACACTACGATGTAATCTAAGTAAAACGAAGAAAATTTGGAAAAAGAAGAAAATCTAATGCTTTTTTATCAGTGATCAAATTAGCCACTTAATTCACGGCACAAATATACAGTTGTGGACAAGTAATTACATAAAAAGATATGTGGCAAAGTGAGTGACCATGCCTAGTTTTATAATTCTAAAATAACATTTTTCTCTATTTACAGTGCTTACTTAATTAAAATACCAATTGTAAGAAATAAAGTATATAAAAAATAAGACGTTTAATCAAGGACACAAGCAATATATTTTTAATGCTGCCTATAAGTTGATTGTCTGAAAACTTCTTTGGCCTTGATTTATGTATTTAAACTGAATTTGCTTTGTTTGAATGTCTAGATTGTTTTTACAGTTATTGTTATTAAAACAGCGATCGTAATCGAGGAAATTAAACAAGAACTGACAAACTAACGTCGTTTTTTCACGAGAAAATTTAGTGAAAATATAAAACTTGTTAATAATAACGTATCGGACGTAAACACTATTGTCGCTGCCGTGAAAGTTTTCGAGCAAAAATTACAAGGTATGCTTGATTTGAATTAACGTATTTATAATTTATTAATTCAAAATAGAGCAGGAGAAAGTATAATAGATGGGATAAATCGAGCGAATAAATAAGTATAGAATTAAATAGACTCTAAATCTGATTTAGTAAGACAGTTGTTTTTACTCTAATATCCCACAAGAATTATAAAAGAATCCTTGAAAAATATAACTTGCCTCGAAAGTTTCGGCAAAAAATTGTCAATCTGGGATCAGTTTTGTAAATGATGTGCGAAATGACAATGAATGATAAGTATCAAATATTATTATAATACTGCAATGTATGGAGCATAACACAGAAGTGGATGCTAATAGCAGTTAAAGGTTCTACACTGCCTGTGTCAGGATATCATTATGCATTAAATCAACTAATCAACAACTCCATAGCCTCTTCCTACATAGTTCTAACTATTGAGTTACTTAGCAAGCTAAAAAAATAGTCAACTTCTGTTAACAAAAGTATATGATCATCTGTACGCCCATATTCGATCGAGATATAAAAAAAGATTGTGGCATTTATATACACTATGCTACAATCGCCTTTACCATGTGACATTCTAAGATCTTGGAAATAAATCGACCAACATCGCCTACAACGGATAGTCCTGACAAAGACCTTAGTCATTTTCTGTATCAGGAAGTTGATAGCGAACTGATAATTAAATTTTCCTTAATAATATATATGTACAAAATGTGCATGATGATCTCGAGCAGATATTTCGAACAGAATACTTGATGAATATTTTACAACAAAGAAGTTTAAAGACATAAATTTACTGATAGATAAAGAAAAGTAGTGAAACTGAATACGTATAAAGGTGTAAAAGTAAAACCCATTACAAAATAAATTTCAGCTCAGTTACAATATGGACAGCAACCAATTAAATTATATTGTATATAAGGAATCAATTTTAAAATCTTAATACGTATAATAATCATACTCGTATATTGACTAAATTCCTTGTAATATTAAACATACTCCTATTGCAGCATTTGAATTGAAACTTTTAACGATTAGAAATCAAAATGCCTATCTTGCAATACGACTATGCAGCATTTGTCTATACCTTATATTAATTATTGCTTCTTAAGCAAAATACATCATAGAAACTACACATAGAAATAACTACGTTATATGTACGAGTATTTAATAATACTAGTTTCAGTGGGTTCAATGATGAGTCTATATATAAGAAATGTATCAAGAACAAGGCAAGATTACGTAATATAATACGCCCAAAGTATTATGGGATGTGTCGTTATAATTCAAATAGCTCCATAACCAAAACAGATAGCAACAGAGTTTTAGTGTGACAAAAAAGTCATACCAGTGGCGTCAGTGGTTTCAGTTTCGGTATACAAGTGATATTAGTTTTGTGGTGCATAAATGTCTCGTAACTATTTTCGTACGTAAACTTTTTGGTCTATTTCTATGAATATTCTTGATATTTGTGTGTGTGACTTGCTTCTACAAATGATCGTCCTTTTAGTGTTATTGTCGACTTTCGATAACGTGGAATGGGACAGCGTTCAAAGTTCTTCTGTCGCAAGCCATAATAATAACATATATTAGTCGTTTCTGCAAATGACCTAACAACAAAGAGCCTCGATCAATATCTTAAGAGGCTCTCGCATGACGGATGGTTCAAAGGCCGGATACAATAACAGCGATTCCTCGACACGGCACGGAGATTCCTCTCTCCACAGCCGTAACCACCGGTAGCTTGGGCGCTAACTCGCTACTGGCGGTATACTGGTTTTGGTTTTTATAGTATTTATTTATATATATATATATACATATTGTAAGACATCTTTAAGTTTGATTTTTAAGTTTATCCAATTGAATAAACGAATAACAATATGATGAAAGCGTGTAAGTGTAATAATGTCATAACAGTGTCACGCTCGCTGCCACAGAAACTTCCACACGCTTAATCTCTCACAAATTTTGCTGTCTTTACGTACATTGTTCTTGCTTTCTCGAGGGAAGCCATTTTATGAGGAGCGAGTCAACTCATACTCTTAAGTTAATTTAGAAACGTTGAGAAAACAGGTTTTAATAACCTTAATCTCTTCCATAATCCTATTCTCATTACCATCAAAATCATAACACAATAGCTATTTTAAAACCAAAATTCTCTCTTTTTCTTGGAATTGTATTCTTATTGTTTATTTCAGAAATACTATATTTCAATAAGTCAATATCAAAGAAATTGTAAACTGTTGTTTACTCTAATATATGTGTCAACAACTGTTTATTGACAGATACAAATGAAAGGAAACTTATCTTGTACAACAACAACGTTAGCGAAATGTGCCAGCGGAATATTGAAGACAGTAGTCGTTTTCACGTCATTCTATTTCAGTGCAGTGAAGCAGACTGAACATTAGGACGTTTCATCACTTTAATTCTTTATAAGATCATGTATATATTAGAATATTATTAAATATTGTATTTAATTTCTACTATTCGAAATCAACAAGTATCACAACTGCATATAAAGTAATTTATTCGTTCTCTACTCACAGCAGTAGATGTTTCTGTATGTGTAAACTATACGCCTCAACTCGCGTCTATTTAACGCGCGAACTTCACATTTCCCTGAATAGGCCGTCTTATACACATTAGTGTGCGTTTTGATAAAGTGGATAAATGGAACGGGAATGAAATTATACTTAAACTAATCGATAAAAACTTATTGATTAATGGAGAAGCGTCCATCTCCCCTAGTGAAGGCCTTATAATAAACTGAAAAAAACATAAAATTTGCCTTTTAAATTTTAATGTTGGTCAATGAGCAATTTAATTGAGATTATTTTTCTCTAATTTTTAGTAAGATATTTTAACTATCGTTAATTTTATCACTTTTAAGATTAATGATAGTTAAAGTTAATTATAATCAAAGCACACGCGACATAGTTTCAAGTAAAAATAAAGATAATATTTACAATCCAGCTAATAAAACTAGATTTCAGACCGGTGGCAAAATTTGCATTTATTTTTTTTTTCTTGTTAGTGTTTTCACCATTTACCAATTATACATAAAATTCACACAAGAAATGACTAATATTAAAATATATTAAAACATCTCGTTGTTGTTTTCTAATTTGCAAACAACATTCCCTCAAGTAGGTATGGTAGTCTAATTTAATAGTCAACTATTCATTACCATATACCAACAGTCCACAATTCTAACCTATATTATTATATTGTATATTCGTTTATTTTGAATAAGTTTTTGAATTCTTGTGTTCCTATATAAAGAAATACATATATATTTCTTATATATACATAGTTCATATTTTAAATGACACGTAGGTATATTATTATTCGTGTCTATAAATACAGTATTGTAGTACTGAAAATCCCCTAGTTGATGTCACATTCCTCGAGCAGTACTTATTAATGTTGAAAAAATATTTGACCGAAAATAAATTAGTACACATCTGATATAACAAACATGTTGTATAATAGTGAATATTCTTATATTAATAAACTTTGTTATTTAGTTATTAATATTTTGTAATGTTCATAAATATTTGTTTTTATTTAACTTGTATTATTGATAAATAGCCCTCACCCAACATTTCATTCTTCGCGGAAGTTATGAATCGGTCGGACCATGGACCTCTACGGTAATCTCAAGCCTGTAATAACGGGTGGATGAAGGCTGCCATACTACATACCAATATTTACCGTGAAACAAAATCACTGTTATCAGCAAACAACTGGGTGTACGCATTTTTAATTTGGATCTAATTGGGTTTACATAAATGAGTAACAGAGTTAGACCAATATTACTGTATTGGGGACTATAGCATGTGGTATAGGTCCTATTGTTGTAATAATTTGTATCTTCACTATTTGGTTTCTAAAATTGAGGTAGTCCTGGAACCACTGAAGAGCGCTTCCCCTTATTCCAAAGTTTTCCAATCTAGAAATTAGTAAAATTATAAATACGGTGTCAAACGCCTTCTATAGGACCAGGTATACTCCAAGACAAACCTCACTGTTATCTAGATGTATTACAATAAAAATTATAAACCCATTACGTGTTTGCCTACCATCTAAAAACACCTTGCAACCATTCTCACTTCAAAAATTTACACACGAAATGTGTGAAACAAATGGCTCCTATTCAGAATGGATGTAAGGGTGAATCTCTCTTAACAGCAAGGATTGATTACAAAGCCTTTCAAAGAAGAATGAAAGCAATTCAGTGCCACACTCTTAGCTCGAGAGTATTTTAGATTTATATAAAATCAATACAAGTCAAAAATACTTTATCAGTAACTATGCGGCAATAGATCACAGTCCTTCATCAATCGTGCAGTGGCGAGTACTTCTGGATTACCAGACCATTGAAGGATTCGGGTCTAGGATGCCGACTTCATAGACACGGTGAAGCCATTACTCGTCTACTGAATATGAACGATCTTAAATTCTTTGCACCGAACCATCAAGATCTAATAGTTGTTAAAAATTACACCGACCGACTTTTAGTAACGCTATAAGAATGGCGTTCGGTGTAAACAAGTGTGAGACCTTGTATGTGCACAGGGGAAACTTGTTAATTCACCGAATGTACAACTTTCTGAGCAATGATTTTCAGATCTGTTCTGGAAGCCAACACATAAATATATTGATCTGTCTTTCTTTGCCTATTTTGATATTTCCGTAGAAAAAGTTAATGCCGGTGTAGACTGGTTTCTGTAGCCGCCTTACTAAAGTACTTAATAATCTGGTGGCAATAAAATACGAGCCTTTAATGGCTAGGTGGCACCTTTATTAATATACTCCTTCAGCAAACTGAGATGGACTCAAACACAATGCCACAATGAATGAGTCGAGGATAGGAAAGTCCGTCAATTGCTTACAACACTTAAAAAATTTCCACAACCACAACTGGCATAAACCGTCAGTGCTTGGCCTGCAATCAATTATGGAAGAGTATGGAATAGCCCGGTTGTAATTACCACAAATCTAAATTCAATAATCCACAGACCTTTTGACCTGAATGAACAGCTCCTGTGCATCTAACTAGGTGTAGTCTAGCTGCATTACTCATTTTGCAGATAGAAATTATATGCATTTAGTACACTCTTAAGCACAATTTCATTCATGTCGGTTAAATAGCTTCTATGCGTTGGATCTATATCCCCGGCTTATAAACGTACGCCTAATCATGTCTTATAAAGACGCGTACCTAATATTAAAAAATATGAAATTATATTTTGGCAATCAAGAGTATACATTATAGACAGTCATTAGCTTTCTTTACTGTTCTTACATGTTTGACCTGATATAGGCCTAAAATTAAATCAATATGAAGTCAATTTAATATTGATAATATTTAATCTTAACAATTTTTAATCGCGATATGAATGATTGTTTGATTTCGACCCATTGATCGGTAATGAAATTACTCATCAATAAATTACTCATCAGAGGCTTTCATTTACATAAATGAAAGCTTTCTTGAAATACACACAGCTGACTTTACATTGACATTAAGACAGCCTTTAATATTTTTTTTAATTTAACGGTAGTTTTTATATTGAAAATGGAAAGCGTGACGTGCTATTATACTCTATAGGAATACTATAGGAATGGAATAAATAAAGTAACTAGTTACCTAAATGGAAATAAGTATTTTACTCACTTTCAATGAAATTTCTTTTATTTTCAATACGATATTTCTTCATATTCTCAAAAATCTGTAAAAACAATATCTATGGAGATAAAGGCACATATTTCATACAAAATATAATAAATTAGTCACATCATTTCTTTCAACATTACAACTATATTAACTGTTACAATAACGGACAAAATTGGATTACATTATAGGAGTTATTTTGCTAAACGAAAGTTTGACTAGGATCATAATGGTAAAATACCTACAAATTAATATGAAAATATTTATGAGGTGTGTATAACAATAACTACCATTGAATTATCTAAAACAAAATAAAATATTTAAATGCTGAATATTTGCAATATCACTATTGCATCGACCAAGTGCACACGCCAAGACGCCAGACTCTACATTCTGACCTGACATCTACCCTTGCAACTTGTCAATTACGGCAGATTTCGCAGTGCAAATGTAAAGCATGACGTGTGGTCGACTATACAATCTGATATTCCATTGACCTACCTACTACCTTATCTAACTATATAACATGCACTTATTTGTACTAAAAACAATAAAATGAGATAATGTTTAAATATACCTATTTATTACCTATGTACTTAAACATATTAAAATATAGATGTACCGGTCAACTGGTTGCAATAGCTATTCAATCAAACAACATTATTGAACAACATAACTACACGTTAAATGTCGCTTAGGCACCTTGCTCAACACAATGTTTACTTTTACAGATAAATAACGCTCACCTAGCAGGATAAATGTTAATTTTCTCGACCAAAAGGTTATATAATTCGTAATTCGATATTTCAGTAGATAAAAATTGATGTACTTTAATTTTATATTATGCAATTGATTTGATTATATTATTATATAAAAATTTATACGCCATTCTGTCTCGCCCGCCAAGTATACATTCTTTGTGTACAGTATTCTCAGTATGCTCTTCTCATAATATTATGATGTGATATTGAACATTTGGCTGTATGATTAAACATTTATTTCCCCAATTGGTGCCGATAATAACATTGCCACTTTTTCAGTCGATAAGTTATATTAAATTAACCTATGATAAAACTAATTTGGGAGACCAACCTACGAATGTACACATACGATACTACCAAGGATCTTATAATATTCTTTTTTTTCTCAGTGTAATACAATTTGTTAATATTTTTTCCCCGAATTGGCTAAAAAAGGTAACTAAACGTAACTTGAGCCGTTGATCTAATTTAAACAAATATCTCTCTATATTCTTTAATTGACTAATCTCAGATACTATGCAATGTATTATAGAAGTTGCTTTAGGGTTGCCAAATCCCGAAAAGATTATATCGGGAGAAATTTGTGTTTAAAAATTAGATCGAGTTTTATGGATTCATTTTTAAACTTATTTTGATTTCAAGCAGCATCTAATATTTGTTCCCAACAAAATTTAAAACGTAGGTTAGCCTGCAGTTAATATGAGTAAAGAAAATAATATTTTATTGGACTACAACCTTGTAACAAATAAGGCACAACTAATCTTAAACAAGTAATTAGCAATTATCTATTAGTACAATAGAATTATCGTGCAGATTCGAAAATGTTCAATTGAGTTTTATACGTTTATTATTGTTAAATTGCTAGGCTAGTGGTATTTTATGACCCTGCATTTACTAATATATAGAAAATAGGCTCTTGTACATTATCCATTGTCCAGCATAAGTGCATATGACATATGTTATGGTTTATCTTTCTTATTGATATAGATATGCAGTCGATAACTTTCCGACATCCCAAAGGATCAATATAGCCGAGCATTCTCATAGTATCACTAATATCGAACAAACTCATATGATCTTATTAGAGACCGCAATAAGGGGCTATTAGAAATGTGTAGGCTTGATATATAAACACACAATTTAGTACTTATAACCTTATAGCAGTTCGAATGTTCAAATATTTTTTTTAAAGATATCTGACAAGAAGAAACATTTTTTTTTATTATTATAATGTCTACCGTTGTAATATTTTAAAGTATATTTTCTTTGTCAAAAATTCAATGGCAATAACTTATTCCAGTTCCTTATACACTTTATTGTTTCTTAATACTTATATATAGATATTACAGCAAAACCGAAAATTTATAGATTAAAATATTATATAATTAATAATAGACATAAATGTAATAAATCAGACTGTTACGTTAGTTTTTACATTTAGGTAGTGTAGTATAGCAGTTTACAACTACTCTACTACAAAATGATTAAGTAAATTTTCCACCACCACATTTGCGTTACTTCAGCAAAGCTCAAAATTATTATTTATATTAATGTTATTATTATTATTATTATTCTAACACCTTTATATAAAAGATAGACAAAGTTTATTGAATGTACACTATGTTTTTGGAGCAGCCTTAAATAATGCAGATATCTTTGTGTTCCATTGAATAGAATTATTAGAACTTGATTTCAATATGTAAACTATTGAAGTGAAGGTCACTGAAGTCATTCCTAAGAAAAAATATACTAAAACATTGACCGTGAAACGTGACCAAATAAAGTGTAAAATAATTTGTAAAAACTTCTATCTTGTTTTTATCTACATATAAATATATAATACAAATAACAAGTAATTTTCAGCTTTGCTCAAATAAAAATTTGAAAATCTATGTAACTAGGAACCGGCATAAGTGTCAACCAATTATTTTTATATAAAAAAATATATACTTAGATATATTAAAACTTTATACTTCGAAATATTAAAACTTTCATGTCTTTTTAAGATATTCTAAATTCATAGACTTTAGACATTCTGTCATGTGAGCCAAGTCTCGGAAGGTGTAGTGTTTAATCTATTGACCTACATAAATAAATAAATCCTCTAGCCGTAAGGGTATCAATATCTGAGATTGTATCATTATAGTCATTATACTATAACTGTATAAGTTCTAAATAATTAGGAAATATTTAAACGTTATGTAATGCATTGATATTGTATATAGCACGCCTTTTAAATATATAATTATTGCTCACTCTATCGTAATCATCTTATTACGAACTAACTTAATAATTCCTTTAAGGCCGTACACTAACTCAGTTTTATTTAACGAAATAAACATTCCTATGAAATACAAAATAGTGACTGTTATTGCATTCCCATGTCGATACTCAATACTTTTGACATGAGACAGAAATACAATTAATCGTATTTTAGATTCATATTAGGCATCCATAATATGAATCTAAATTAATGGAAATTACAACTCTCTTATACAAGTAGTGGCATAATTGATCAAGTGTACGCTCTTAATGGATGTTTATATATTATTAGTAAATACTTTAAAATATTTTACTATATTGCTGATGTAAATTGCCAATATATCCCTAATAATACACCATTACATATATAAACGACATTGAATGAAGTAAATTCTAATTAGATGTAGTGATTATAACATACTTGTCAGTATAAAAATAATTTGTCTTATGTATTAATTTCTGCTCCTTAATCTCTTTATTGCTACTACGCGTGACACAAAACCATATCTGACACTTTTCATTAATAACACAATTACCACCAACGCATGTATTAATCCTGGATACACACCCTAAGGAAACGAAACGAGACACTGGACTAAGGACAAAATTGACATAGAAGTTTAAAGTCAGAATTGAACAGTCATCGCAGACTCTATTTGGCACCCACCTAATGAATAATATTGCTGAATAAACTTATGTAGCCTCCGTATGCGATAAATATTTTTTTACTCTATTATCAATATTTGGAAATGTGGTTGGGCTAGAGAACCTTTGCTGCGATCAAGGAGAAGAATGAGGGTCTCATTATTGCAAAGGTACACTAAATAATAATATTTTACCATCACTCGAGTAAAATTAAGAGACACTAGCATCCACTTTGACCTGTATTCATAATAAGACGTTATGATTATAAATTATACATAAACTAGAATATTCAATAAAGTTAAGCAGGCAGTCCGAAATATGTAATAGCGTTTCAACCCCTTTTACTTTTATATATATTTGATGGTAATAAAATTTAAAATTCAATTCAAATAAATCAGGTATTTATCGTACATGGTTTATTGTAGTTGATGGATAAAATACAAATTACCATGTTGGGTGAGTCTGCAAGTCTGTCATGTTGTTCGTAATTACTTTGCAAAACTTAAAAACATTTTTTTAATTTTACGTGTGTATAGATATAATCGCTTTGAATGAAATTTATCGAAACTTCTCTCTATCATACAATCTTTGTCGCATAAAGCTCCATAGCTACAAAATACTTATAACTAAAGTATGTCGATAATTCGTCATTTCTATATGAAAAATGTTGAGCAGAATAATTTATTTGAATTTTAGTTAATGTTTATTTGCACGAATAACATAGTTTACTTAATAACATAGTTGCTAATGTACTATCATATTAAAACTACTTAATTCTAAAACCTGTAATGTCGGATTATCTTCGACGCTTGGGCGAAATAAAATTTAATCTTGTAGTGGTCACATATATCGTGAAAATCTTTTTTTGTTTACCACATCTAATCCAGCACAAGGAGCAAAAACAAAGAGGAGTTGCCTAGTAATGTTTTCTATGTTAAATCAAGTAAAGCTGTAGAGCATAGCTAATATTATTTATATATGTATTTAGTAATTTTTTAAACACGTAAATATGCACATACACCAGACGTTCAATTCAATTCAATAATTATAACGAATTAATGCTAGCGCTTCTAGCGGTAAGAATGCAAAGTAATGACGTAAGAACTGAAACTAGATTACACTGCATAATAATCAACCAATAAACATGTTGTTTTTGTTCCATGATATGTACATATCACACATACAAATCAAGTAACGTAAATACGTCTCAGCTTTACCCGACTTGATTGTGGCAGTGCTCAGAGGACACGGATTAGTACAAAATTTAAAAATTCAGGTCATAGAGTTGACCTGTCCTGAATCCTAACACAGGTGTTGGCCAGCGGACATAGTGGTAACATACGGAGAGAAATGCTAATATTATATAATGAACCTTATTTTCTTTGGGATCTCAGTTAAGGGACATGAAGTTAATTAACTCATACATCGTCCGAGTGGCAATTTTAAAAAATTACTCGCGCGAGTATCATATTATCGCTACTTAATATGATACTCTAACCAATAAAGTATCATAAAATCGATCAGTTGTGTATGTCGATGTCGTAGTTAAATTTCTTAAATTTGTAGAAACTTATTAATAAGTCAGGCGCACCCATCCAGATCACCCAAATCACTGTGCAGTCATTACACTATTAGCTTAATCCACTAAATCCACAACAATTTTCTGCATTCACTGTATGATTTCTTCAGCTGACAACGCACCGACGCACCAGCACCGGCGTTGCGTACTTGAAACAAACGAACATAGCTCTATTTTACACTGTACGACAATTTATTAGTATTTCACATAGATATACTCAATACTTTATAAATGTCGCAAGGCTGGCATAGCTGGTGTCTATTCCAAATGAAATTTGGTTAAAAGCTTCAGATTTGTGATATTTAGCAACATCTAACAAATAATCACGATGCTATATTTTTAACACACGTCTTCTCTCTCCGAATCTCTCACTCCACTTACCTATCCTGTGTATAGTTTTCTTTTTATATAAAAATGTATTGAATTTCCGTGTAAATTATATGACATTGCAGTTTCGATATTAAACTGTAATACAATATTACAGAATAGCACAGAAATTATTACAATATAAATATAATAATCGATATTGTTCTGAGCAAAAGAATGGAGCAGAAAGCTTTACAGGGCTACGAATATTCATATCATCAGCATAAAAAAACATGTTTGTAGAAAATGATGTGGGCACAAATGATGGAAATCCTTAACAAGAACGGCTTTACTTTGCGAACAATATCTTGGTAAGCCATCTCAAAAAATCACTATGAATAACAACTTAATCAAATCGCAGTCTAAGTAAATTGTGCGATAGTGTAGTACAAAATTTCGGACTTTTTAAAAACTTCGGTATGTTAACCTGACCCTCGCGATCCATTGTATTTGCCAGAAATGTAAAGAATACGCAGACATTAATTTTAGAAATTTGTTTATTTATGACACAGTGCTCCTACTGCAAATCGGAATAAATCATTGATTTACGATATTTCACCTGTTTTGAAGATACATTACGATTACGTATTAAAACCTAAGTACCGTTTTAGTAAATATTTCTTCAAGCGTGGTCTATATAATCTATGTTATTCTCTCGTATCATCTTCATTTAAATAGCTATTTTGGAAATAGGAAAAAACATAGTTTATCTAGTTTAATACAAACCACGGGCTGAAAGTTTACACTGAACTTATACGTATAAAAATATTAAGAAATAATAATAAATTTCTATCACCACTCGTGTATGTTTATTATGATGATTGACTGCGACTTCTATAATGGATTTCGTCTATTTCAGTTACTTTCACAGTATAATGTCCTACGGCCTTTTGCTTTGGGGCTGTGCTGCTGACATAGATACTATTTTTGTGCTTCAAAAGAGGGCTATAAGGGCAATCTATAAGATTAGCTGCAGGGAATCGCTAAGGGAGAAGTTTAAAGATATTAACATATTGACTGTTCACTCGCAATATATTTATGAAAATCTTTTGTATGTTCACAAGAATATAAATACATATAAAAGAAATCACAATATTCATAATTTAAATCTAAGAAATAAAAATGACCTTACTGTGCCCGGAAGTAGGCTCCATAAAATAAGCAAATCCTTTGGTTGCGCTGGCATTCGTTTTTACAATAAGCTACCAGGAGATATACGAGATTTGTCAATTAACAAATTTAAAAAATACATAAAATGTAAACTTATGAAAAAGGCGTACTATAACACTGCTTGTTACCTCGAAGATAAAAGCCCCTGGGCATAATTATCCTGGTCCCAGTTCTTGGTGATCCTAATTATATTTAGCTGTATTATTATTTTTTTGTTACTTGTATTGTAATATGTTATTTGTATCATAACTTTCCTTTTGTTTGTTTTAAGTAGCTGATAATATGTTTTTTTTTTTGTTTGTATATGACGATTGTAAGTGATCACGTGTGATTCTAAGCAATAAAAGTGTTTGACTTTGACTTTGATTGTTGCCTATTGTTGTATAAAACTTCAGCCACATTTTACTATTTAATTCCATTTATATTTGCGATATTTGCATGACAAATATTCAGTGCAGTCTACAAAACTGTCAATTTGTATATTAATGTCACGTCACATTTCGCAATTTATTTACATAATTTATTATCTAAAAATAACTTATATTGTTATAACTGGTACAATTAAAGATGAATGCCAACTACATAAAATGACGTTTCCATAGAATATAATGCATAATTTTTCTTTTTAAATGATAGCAACTCAACATCTTGACAGACTCACAAAAAAAAGTCAATCCAAAATTGATTCGAGTGCTTACGTGCGCGAATAGATTGAACAATATGAACATTTTGTTTATTGCAGGCCGCATCTAATTATATTACTTCAACACAAAAATTAATAATATGTTATGTACAGCGGATAACGAAAACAAATTTTAGTGGTATGTTATAATTGTGCCCTTTGAATTGATAGACGAGGCGTTTTTTAAATAGGTACCGTTGAAATTTCTTTTAAAGCCGGTATACCTTAATCTATTTTTCTACATAGTTTCCTTGCTTTGCAGTTTTTGAATACCCTCCGCAGAGAAGTTTGTCGCTTGACTTCTTAACCACTGTATCATAACTGCTTTGACTTCGTCATCCTCTTAAAGGCACTGACCGTCCAGGTGTTTCATCTCTTTTTTATTCTCATTACGTCATGTTAATCTGATGACAAACCAACCCAAAAACTCTAAAAACAATAACAAACTCGGAGTAGATAGAGGAGCGGTGGTAGCCTTAAGTAAAAAAAAAATAAAACGAACATAAATTACATAACTTTTAAATTTATGATGGTGAGCTTTGAAAGCATCAAATCAAGTCAATGCATAATAAAATATAGAAAATTATATGCTTGTAATTAAACAATATCACTTTATTTCTTTGAATCTTTACTATTATCATTACTATTTCTACAAGCTATCCATGGTAATAGAAGCGTGGATAGCTTGTAGTAACGAAAAAACTCCTCCAAAAACTTAGTTTTAATTTCATTCTGCAATAGTTAGAAATCATATATTCATATAATAAAACTCTTACACAAAGAAAGTTTTAAAGATTGTTGCAGTCTGAAATAAATATATATGAATCAATTTGGTGTAAATTCTAATTGAAACAGTTTTTCCTGGTTTAAATACTTATATTTTAATATGATAAACATATATATAAGTATAATTTTCTTTTCACGAGAAAATAAAACGTTTATAGGAATGAAAAGGTTTTCTTATCTTGAAGTAATTTCTTATCAGCAATATAAATATATCTTAAGTTTTATTTTACTATGTAGTCTGAAATTACATTGATCATATTTAGATCTTAAATACATACATAAAATCGTGAAATTTCAAATAGATTCAAATATTAAGACCCCACCAAATATTAAGACCCGATACGTCTATAGCAAACTCAATACATATTAAAAAATAACATCTCATTAGAACCCAACATTGAGACAGTCGTATGTGCAGGGTTTACGATGAAATGGTGGCTGAATACTCAGATGTGGATATCTTTGGGCTGAGTCCAGTTGTTCAGATAATTTGTTAAAAACATATTTTGAATGTTAGCAGTGAAAATAGGTTATAATTAAATTTTGTATTGTGGTAATGAAATGTTTAGTTTGTATAGGATATTATTTTGGTGACTGTATTAATTTACTTTTATTTTATTTCTTTATTGTTAGTTCTTTCTTTTACTTTATAAAAGTTGGAAAAGTTTGTAAAGATGATAAAATTACAGTGAATTTATTAAACAATTTCACAGCCTTATATTACAATTTCCAGACAATGTTAAATATGATTACTACATTTGATTAATATTTATAATTTAGAATAAATGTTAGTTTACCTTGCTAAAATTATTACTAGATACAAATGTTTTATTTCCATCTAAACTACCAGTTCCAGAATTCCAAAATTTAAGCTCCATATTACTAAATTAAAGAAACAGGGCAATTTTATTATTATTAACTATAGGCCTATGAAGTACTTGGCAAGGTTTATTAAGAAGTGAAAGAATTGAAAACATTTCATTGGCATTCCACCACCCTTCATCTTCCTATTAGTGGGCAGCACTAAATCAAAGATGAAGATTATCATCATGATATGAATACTGCAAATTTTAATAATGTATGTAATGGATAATGCCAGTTATTATTTTTTGTTAAGTATTATTAAATTATCGTTTATAATTGAATCACTATTGATAGTGATAATACATGTTTACAGGATATTGGAGTAATCTTTCTGACTCTAAACATTATTAAGCACTGAGCACAAGAGTAACCAATCAACCAATACCAGAAACTTATGAGATAGCTTGGGTGTCTAACGACTTGTTATCTACATGAACTGAGGAAGAAATTCTCTTTAGGATTTATGATTACGGACTTCTCATTGCGGTTATCACATTCTTAGTAGAAGTAATTGTTTGTTCCCCTATAACTATTATTGTACCACTCAATTGTAAACAAGAAATATTACAATACAGTACACAATGTTATAGCTTAACAAAGTAACCCCAAGTTATTAACAAAGTGGATTTAATTCTTATAAGTAATAATTTATTTTATTGAATACTTGGTAGATTTTTACCAACTTTATCATATTTAAAATAGAGGCAGTTCTATTGTAATTGCACCATTTTTTTCTTTTTATTTGAAACTCAGCTGTGTTATCTAAATATGAGTAGGTTGCTAATTTTTCATTTGTGACTGTGTACTACAATCAACTATGATTGAGTGAAGTGATGGCCGACTCATGCTTTAACCTGAGAACAAGTGCTACCTATTAAGATTGGTCATTGACTCATGTGTAAATAATCAATACAATGAGAACAGACATCAATCCCTTCTAGATAAACAAAAGTATAAACATCCAGAATGCAACATTGAATAGCCAGACTATTACAGAAAATGAAGTCATCCATCCTCTGCCAATAATATATAAACAAATACCAAACAAATCTACAAATATATTGTCCAAAATGGAATATGTCAACAACTCAAGGTTAATTATTTTTAGTGATGAAATTGACAAAGATGTGGGTCAATTATTATCAAAACAAATTAGTTATTAATTACTGAATGCCTGGTTCCAGTTTACAGGATGTTACACATCACAAATAAATAATAACAATCATAATTTTTATTTTTGGTACTAGGTGCAATTTAAACAAACTAAAATTACAAGTTTTTCCCACGATTAAATAATTTTCTTCTTCTTTTGGGTTTGATGGCGGTATAAATAATTTTGACTGTCTCAAAAAGATATTTTTTTTATTAGCAAAGATATTTTATTAATTTTTTTTTTATTTTACCGGCCATGGCTGCAAAGGAGATACAGATTAAATTTGTCTTTGGATTTGTTAACACCTTAAACGAAAGAAACTTCCAATACTTGTTTATGGGATAAAAAATCTTGCGTCCTGTCCGCCATTACAAAGTGCCGTTCTTGTAGGTAAGTAATCTATAAGGGAACATTGTTTATGTTATTTCACACATAACATAAACAATGAAATGTTATGTATTTCACACATAAACAATGTTCCCTTATCATCACAGCTCATATACGTCCCCACTGAGGGGCTCGAGCCTATCCTAACTTCGTTAGGGCGATTAGGCCTTAGTCAACCACGCTGGCCCAGTGCGGGTTGGTTGACTACGTACACCTTTGAATCGCTTCGCAGATGTACGCAGGTTTCCTCACGATGTTTTCCTTCACCGTAGGAGCGTCGGATAAATTTACATATGAAATTCGGAACGAAAAACACATCGGTACACGGTGATTAGAACGCGGGCCTCCCGATTCTATGCGGCGCACAAACCAGTGCCGAGACCACAGCGCCACCGACGCTCCGTTCCCTTATAGATTACTTAAATATTCCTTATTTAAATTGATAAAGGTCCAAAGGTCTATTTAACTATTTAGAAAAGTTTATTTTCAATGAATATAAATGAAAATGTAAATATTTTAATGAAAAATAATGTTGTACCGTATCGATAACTATTCGATATTTATCATGAAAAATTTAATGTTACCAATATTTTTCTTTTACATTAGAGAAAAAAGCTTAATTTATGGATAGACATTACTGGTACTAAAAAATGTAATACAACAAGAAAAAATATTTATTAATAATTAAACATTTCCAAGGATTTTTTTTTAATCGCACCAGGAACGAACTATATAATGATTTTATTGATTATTCAAATTAGTGGTCAAATTACATTGAACGTTGTCATGTACATTGCTGGTTTTGTAGCCAGAAAATTGGTTTCCTATATGGTAATGTAAGTCATGATTGATGATCTAAGGTTGATATTTCTCTAATACACATGGTGGTCCTGTACGCCTATCTAAAAATTTAGGAGACTTATTTATAAATACAGAAAAGATCTTAAGAAATGTTGAACACATTAAATAGTAAAAAAAACTGAAATATAAATTTTAAATTCCGATTACGATGACGATTGTCCTATAGATATTTGCTCGTTACGCCTTTACTACTAAAAGACAAATAATAATACTTTACTTAATAATTACGTAACTTTGATATTTTGACAGAAAATTGTATTGATAAAAGTTGTTCTAAACGATTTTCCAAATGTGTTCCTCATAACAAAGTTATATGTACAACCAAAAAAAGTAAAGTGTCATATCGGTAATCTTAGAGCGGCCCGACTATAGTGTGAATTCTTTAAATAATTTTATCTTTAATTTAAAAAATATTTTTTTTATTCAGTAATAGAACAATAAAATGTGATATTGCAGTAACCAATGCGTTTGAAGATTCTTTTTCTGTATATCTATACAAACTACAAGTAGCTTTCCTCGCGTTTTTGCATCGCATGCCGATATCGTAGAGGAAGGAGAATGTAGCGAATGTTTCAATTATACGTTGCATTGACGCTAATGTTATATTAAAACCATTTAAAATGATAAGTAATCAAAACCCGAAGTTCTTTGGGGACCCACATAATTAAACCAGTACTAAAGGAACTCGCTCAGCAACTTGCATTAGAATGATCCTTCAAATTATATACCTATACCGATTTTACTTACACTAAGCAAATTTTTTCAAATAATTCTTTTGAATCTGTTAACATTACATACTTCATAAGCTTTTACACATTAATAAATTTGCCTTATCAAAAGTCAACCACTACTGATGCTACAGTTTCACTACTTTTAGCTCTTTATTAAGTTTATTAAACAATGTGTTGTGTGGCAAGCAATTTGTGTTATTGCGTTTTATTTATCTAAGTTTCAAAGGTTACGGAACTGTGTTTGTCGGTCCATATATAATTATGGGTCTATTAAAGTCTAATTAAGGTCTAATGATTTTCCATACTACGCAAATAAATTGTGCGATATAATACTATTTTTTTTTTGTACGTAGCCGCATATAAGATTTTGTAGCTTTATGAGCTCTCGTGTTCTTTTTAATTTTTTATAAAGGCAACAACTGCCTGCAAAGGCCTATGCTGAATTTATTTAGATTTTTAAGGACACAACTAATTCTGCCCTTTGTGAACACAAACTATACGGGTATACCGTATAAAACCGAAAAGATTTTAAACAGCATAATCATGAGGCGCTGAAGTTCCCACCCTACCACTATGATTTAAATACTATTAGCATGTGTTAGGCGAAACGGAAACCTAAAAGTAAAAATATAACAGTTACGTAAACGGCATTGGAAAATATTATTAATTTAATAATTTTTAGTTTAGTTTTCACTAGTTTTATGACTAACATTCTAATCATATAGCACTGATTTTAACATAAGAAAAATTTTCATAATTATTAAAATGTTTAAATATATAACCAAAACTTTTACTATCGGAGAAAACACTTTCAATATTTGCTTTGGGATATTGCAAGGGATGTGTAGAAAAGAAATATTTAATAAAATTATGTTATATTTTATAAATTTTGGATACAAGTAAAAAGCACTGACAAAGTTTAATATCAATTCAACACCGTATGGTATAATGTTGTACCCGATTAAAACTTGCTGTTTTTATGTAAATAAATAGTATTTACACATTCGTATTATCAATAACAAGCATATTTAAGTTAATGCCGCAGATTTAAAGTACGATCACAAAAAGTGCGTTATTGGTAGTAGTTGTCACAGCTTAGTTTTTATAATTATATTTTTCAAAATTAAAATACATGATTTTTAGCTTGACGTTTCAATTTTAACAAAAACAATTATTTTTACATGTAATTCATTATATATTTAAAATAAAAATAATTTTACTTTTATATAATATAATTTTCAAAGATTGAAATTTATAATTTTCTATGAATTTAATTTTTATAAGAGTACAATCTGTGTAATTAATCCATTAAGCAATAGTCTATTTCAATATGTACTTAACAATATATTTAATAATCATTAAACAGCATAATTATAGATTAGAATGATTGATACTATTACTATTAGATCCTGTTTTTCTCATCTGATAAAATATTTTTATTTAAATTATATATTATAATTATTTTGAAGATTTTGAGACATTTAAGGATTAGTAGACAACAAATAGTATATCAAAAATTGTTTGACTAAATGTATTTACATATATATGCCGCGAGTATCACAGATTAACATTGAAACTATTCCATATTTCATTCTCGTCACCTACAATTACAATTTCCCTCATAAAGTAGTTATGAAATACAAAGCAAAATAAGGCCACTATAAAATTGTAATACTTTAATAAATTATCTAGATAGATTACAGTAAATATATTCATTTTATATCAAATCATTAAAAAAAAATTGTATTAATTTCATTCTACCAAATTTTAACAACACACAATACAAAAGAGACATTTATCTATAAAATGTTTTGAACATAAAAGAATATTTATTTGCTTAATTATTATACCAATCCTATACATTACTTAAAAATTATATCTTATAACTATCATAGTTAAGGCGGTCGCTTCGCTAAATAATAATTCGCATAATAGCATCAAATAAATTTATCACAGGAATAATGATGACTGATTTGAAATTATGAAAACGCTTCTGATTTTAAATTTCTGTTCAGTTTAAACCTTTAACTTACATGTGGAACTTTTACTTATATGTGGAATTGGATTAATATTATCCACAAACCGTTTATAGATTTTATCTGTTAAATTATACTGTGCATTAAATTTCCTAGTACATTTTTTACTCGCTCACAAAAATAATGGCTTGAAATGTTGAATTAGACCTGACGCATTATTTGAGATCATGAATATAGATTTTTTGAGATCATGAATATAGCACCAACTTAATTCATAATACAAAATAATTTCTTAAACTATTAGGAACTTAACACAAAAACTTTACGTATGAATCAAAATAACACAGCGCAACAGAGATCAAAATTGTAACTAGAAAAAAAAACAATGTTAGATTGCAACTTAGGCTAAATCACAAAAAAAACTATTTTAAAACAACAATCAAGTTCACATTAATAACTAAATGGCACTTACGTCTAGCTCAGTTCGATATACTAACCCTAATCCCGGTGTTTAACAAATCGGTTTAAAATTTGATTTTTAATCAAATTTTAAACCGATTTGTTTTAATTTGGGCCTTTTAGGCCCAAATTAAAATTTCAATTGAATAACTATTATTTTAAATTTATTGTTTTGGCAGTAAATTATGTTTCATTTTGGCACTTTAATAACTTTTATCATTTCGCAGTTGAATAAATAAATTTAATCAGTCTATTTTGTATTCTTATTTATTAATTTGTAAATTATTATAAGTGCCACTTTGAAATATAACAATAAAATGGAACATTTTAAACGAACTCTCATAAATTAAAATAATTCATTTCGGTCACTTTAAAAATGATATTAATTTGATTTCATTAATAAGTTAGAATTAATATTTTGCATGAGATAAAAAATAGCATGTATATTATTATTACACAAGACTAACAATCGCAACATTTAATGTTCTAGATTATACTTTCTTTGCCCATTTAGAATTTAGATTAGACTATGGAAGACTTAGTGAAAAAGCATTTCATCACTATATATTATGAAAATCCAATAAACTAATTTCAAGATGATATATAGGTTAGGTTGTATATAACAATAAATCAAGTAATCATATCGCGTTTTGAATGTAAGGGAGGGCAGGTAAAATAATACTAAATATTTTGTATGTTGTCCAATATAACTAGCTAATATGTGTACATGTCAAGCACATCAAGGAGTATACAAAGATTTTTTAGTATTGTATAATTGCATATAATGTAAAATAATATCATGAGGGTCGAAGTTTGTTGCCAAACTTACACATTCTGAGTCATACTCCGCAATTACTTCGCTAATAATATTTGATGTCAGTTTCTTCCTTACTCTTTGATTTTAAAGCGCCAGCAGTACGGAATAAACAAATCATTTTTCTAAATATCAGTCTTGTCATTAATACAGTTGCACTTACTTTAATAATCGAATTTTAATATGGTTTTCAATAGTATGTCAAAATTTTCCTACAAAATGCCTATAAATTATATTGTATAGGAATCGCAAATACACGTTTAATGTCATCTTAAAATTATTTCATGTTTCAAGTCATCTTAAAATTATTGCACATTTCACGTTTTCTTAAAATTATTTCATGTTTCACGCTAACTTATAATTATGTCACGTTTCACGTCACCTTAATATTATATAAAAGTATACATCTTCCATTTTATCAATGGCGCCAGCAGATCTATTTGGAAACTACTATTGAAGACACACCCTTTATATCAAAACCAAATGGAATATCAGATCAATAATACTAAGATATGAGGATATATATTTCGCTTAATGTGTAAATAGTGGAAGAAATGATGCGATGTATAAACACGCAGTTCGCAAAACGCTCATACAAAAAGGACATGCCTCTCTTTGTACAAAACATGATACTTTTACTCTCAAATGTCTGTTTATTATGCAAAAATAAGTAAAGAAATCAAGTTTTTAGTTAATAATGCAAGTCATATCCTTTCTGTGTCAATTAGAAATCGGGCGATTACCCACGTCACAATAAAATTTTATAAAAGCGCACGAACCATTTGTGAGAGTTAGTCCAAAAAATGAGGTTTAGTCAATATTGGTACCTTTATGTGTTATGGGTATTGGTATAAATTATAGTAGGCAGACGCAGACGAGGGGCCAGGTCCAGGCGTGGGTCCAAGCACAGATCCTGGCGCAAGTCCGGGCGCGGTTCTAGACGCGGCTCCAGGCGCGGGTCCAGGCGCGTGTCCAGGCGCGTATCCAGGTGCGGGTCCAGGCGTGGTTCCGGGCGCGGGTCCAGGCGCTGGTCCAGGGGCAGGCCCGGGCGCTGGTCCAGGGACAGGCCCGGGCGTTGGTCTCAGCGCGTGGCCGAACGCTGGTCCAGGCGCGTGACCAGACAGAGGACCGAGCATGGAACCGAATGTAGGTCCGCGCGCGTGGCCGGCTACGGGACCGAGCGCCAGTGCGTGGCTGTACACTGGCGATGGCACTGCCGGCCTGTAGGCAGGATATGAGAGCGAGCTGGCTGCCACCGACAGGTGACCCGCCGCTACCTCTGCCGGCACTGGCACTCTCGCTGACGCCAACGTAGGCACATCGGATTCATACCTGTACATACAAAACAAACTTTAAAACCACACCAATTATTAAATGCGTCAAATCGTATTTCTATTCAGTGGCAAGTCGCAGAGATGACCCTATGCCATACTTGCACCTTCCGACGCGATCTGTTAGGCAGTAATTAGATACTCCCGAGCGATAATTATGATATACGGCACCAGATAAGTTCCAACTATGCGGACGTGGACGTAATCGTGCACAAAATCAGTATTATCTTTTCCTATGAAAATAACTGCCCTCCAACTCCCAATTTGCGGTTTAAATGCAGTTGGTACAAATCTAACTACAAACCAACTGTCAGGTTGATTGCTAACTTGCAGTAATTGGAACTAAACGGTAACTACACCCTGAGTGTAATCAAGCTACATGGTTGATTAGCAGTTTGCATTGCTGTCATACTTACTGCAGTGAATCACTACAAGTAAAACTTACTATATTTACTTAGGGCCGGTATTTCAATGTTAACTTATCTTATTACTTAAGTAGCACATTTAATCTAAGTCTCACTTTTGAGAAACGTAAGTATATTTCAATCAGGATATTCATCACCTTAGCTAATCCGAGATCAATCCCAAGGTTGCAACATAATGAACAAAATGTATTAGTTTACATCAAATTCCGCAAAGACGCTAGCGCTATTTGACGTTTAAATGTCAAATCAAATATGTCAAATAATTGACATTGACAATTTGACTGATTCGTTCGCTTCGCGCTGTTTTGTTTGTGTTTTACAAATTGAAACATTTTAATTAAAATTGAAGTTTTAATAAGTTGATTTAAAATATTTCTACTGAGAAAAATGAACGACGAATGTCCTTACCGTTGGAGCAGTATAATGTGAGCATCTACTATCACTAATCGTCTCGTTTATAACTTTGGCATGTAATTTTAATCAATCGTGGTGATATTTTTCATGAATTCTAGCTCTAATTTTAAAAGTTACGAATAATAGTTACCACATAAACATATTTTACTGTTTAAGCTTAGCTTTGTGTTCATGTCGATTAACTTTTATTGATAATTAAAACTTGTTCTTTAATAAGTTATCAATAAATACTCAAATAACATATTTTGAGTAAAAAATAAAATTACCACGAGACAACTTTTTCTGAGGAAGCCACACTATAAATCCCAGATTGTCACTTAAGTGGTAGAAATCCGCCACTTAGATTCGGGCTAGTTAAGGTGGACTTTGAGTACCACTTTAATCCTGTTTTGAAATACACCTAAGTCAAACTTATTTTCAATCCTAGCTCAATTCAAGATAAGTTACTATTGAAATACCGGCCCTTACTATACTTCGTAATCGAAATGGGATGCAGTTTGGTGTTTAATTGGGAGTAGGTAACAATGTCTTTATTTTTTGGCCGAATGAGTAAACTTATTAAACCAATCGTCGTCAAAATTCAATTTAACTGTACTTGCCCCGTCAACCGTATATTTGATACCACAAATATTTGTTACCGTGAGATCACCCGCTTTTCCTCCTGGTCGAATACTTGTACAGTAATGGTCAGTTAAATACCAAACAAGTCAGAGTATAGTCGTTTGGAAGAGTAGTTAGGAGATATTGTCATAAAAATTCGTAAATATTTACTAGTGAATATAGCAGCTATTTCCACAAAGGTTAACAGTTCTTTAAAGAGGAAATTTAAGATAGAAGAAAAATGAATACACGCAAAATTGAATTTTAAGTCTATTACATAAAAAAAATGGATTTCATAAAAAATGTTAGGAGATATTGTCACTTCATCGACGATATGTAATAATAAAAAAACTCCGCAGAGCTTACAAGATCCATTATTAGGTCGGTACTGCTACAAAGCACTTGTAATCTGTGCAAAAGCACAGATATAAAGCACAGATATGTGGTAGAACCGTAAATATAATTAAAAAATAAAACTCCCTATATGGCTTACAGAAAATAATCTAAAATACAAAATTGTGATATAATTCACCTGTTAGTTGGTTGAATGGCATTTAAAAGTGGACTAATACTCCTGCATTCCGGAGATGGACTTCTTTCCGTAGCTGAAACAATTTAATGCATATAAATAACACAAATAATGCGGTGTTCAGTAAAATACGATAAAAGCTTAATTTGTATTTTTTCTTCAATATTTGTAACGCCCGAACTTAATATTCAATCCTAATCCATTTTTCACTAACCAAGATAGCGAATTCAATCCAAATATGTATTGACTATGTTAATAACGTATATATAGATTACAAGCACTATCAGTTTGTGTAGACCATCTATGGGAGGTCTGATCTCAGATTACGGATTGACCTCTGCTCAAAAATGACAATTCGAGTGTATCCATGACATATCTCACAATTCTACTGGTTTTTGATCCAAATTTACAATATTAAGCATTTTAAAGATGTTGCTTGTTGAGATATTGGCTCTGAGACTCTCGTTTACGTTGAATGAGAACAAGAAATTATATAAAAGTAGGTCAGCTATAAATATTTTCGATGAGTATTTTATATTCACACCACGCAAATAGATGACAATCGAAAAAGTTGCAGAATAGAAGCCATAACGTTCCTTTCGACCATTTTGTTTTATTGTTGGTTTTAAGACTTGATCAAAGACGCGTATCATTTGAATAAAATCTATTGTTTTTTATTTATAGTCAAAATTTTGTAAGTATTATTGAAACTATTTTTTTGTTTTGCTAATTATTTAAAATAAAACGGAACGACATGAGAGGTAAAAAATCACTAAGGCTACAAAAGGATTGCCGGTGACAATTTTTATATAGAAACAGATAGAAGGCCGATCTGTGGATTGGTATCGAAATAGATTATTAAACTCGAGCATAATTTTTTTTTCAGGGTGATGGTAAAAGCAATCCATGTAAATACTACATTTTTCAATCATGTTCAAATATTGCAAACTGCAAAGATAAAGTTTCCGTAACAATCTTCGCGTTAGATAAAATGTTTCTGATGAGATCATTCTCAGTGAACGCCGACTGTATGACTAAGTAATGGGAACTGAACAATCTTAAAAAAAGGGATAATTTTAAGACGTCGCTTGAATATTTCAAACAATATCAATATTGAAATTTTTATACATTACAAAATGCATACAATATCGGTTGCATTCCATCAGTGTATTATTTTACGTTCTTGATCACCACATTTGTTAGTACACGAAAATAATCACTAAGGATAAACTTAGCTGTATATCTCATTTGTTCAGCAATCTACTATTACTTAATCTCACTGATTTCTACTTTCCCAAAAATGACACAATCAGTACCGACATTTAGTAACACTATACGATTAAAACAGCCATAAAAAAATCTGCAAATAGAAACACTCAATCTTACAATTTGACAACTATAATACGCTTTCTTTTAATATTAAAATAAGAACTGTACAATCTATGTCCGGTGTGCCCGCCAATTTTGACATTCAAAGCAGCATGGATAGTATGATGGTAGGATTTAAAATAATAATTAATTCTGAAACCTAAATGTAGAAAATGTACAGTTCATTAAAAAACACAAATATAATCAATCTGGTCTATTTTAAAGTCTAAAACAGTAATTTGTACAACAGGAATTCTGTCATCAATTATTCATCATTAATCAGCCGAGAGACTGCTCCTGTTGTTATTTTATATATATGAAAGATGTTTTAAGCCAGCAACTATCGACTAACTTCACCAGAATCACCGACATGTGTAAGTATAATTGTGTTCTTTATTAAACAAAAGAGGTAAAACAAGTCGCAGATGATTAATTACAATAAACTTGTAACAGCTATTAATTTAAGAGGCCTATTACAATTCTTCATTCTGCGAGATTAGGTATTTCGAAGCGTCCCGACAACTCATTGAAGGTTACACGTCCAAAATACTGTGTTGACGCTACGACTAAGCGATTTTGATACTTTTCCCAAAATTTTGATATTTATATTTTTATGGAATAATTCGTTATTGCTATATATATCGTAGGTATATGAAGAAACAAATTATATGACGATGATATTATAAATAGGACAGATGATATTGTTACAAATAATGTTTATTAAATATTACCTAGTATGTTATTTGGCAAAAGACGGTTTTAGTTTTAAATTAAAAATAGCTCAGATTAGAAAAAAACTAGTTACCAATTATATAGGAGTATAAATCATCATAAAACAGAATCACCTATTTGCCGAATTTCCATCAAATCGATCCAATGGTTTTGGTGTGAAAAAGCTTTAGAAATAATAGATGAAAATAATATATAGAATAGAATAACTATAGAAAAAAAATTGTTACGTGATCAAAACTGATAATCGCGCTATACACTGACGCTCAACGGCACGATCACTCGGGTTCTATTGATATTGGCGAGAAGAAATTCGACATAGGTCCGACTCTAAAGAAAAGACGTCGACGAGAAGAGGTCGACGCTCAAGCTATGAATTCGGACGGCCTGTGCATCGCATTATGTAGTAATTTTGCAGTATAATTTATCGCTTTTGTTAAAATAAGATAAATAAATTCATGGTTAAAAATATAACACATTTATTCCTCATAAAGTGACATTTATTCTGGTATAAATGTTATGAATAAATACTATCGTAGATATAGAAATTCACAGTCGAAGCGATTTTCGTAGTTTTTTCGTTTAGAATAAGATTTTTTTTCTATATTAAATCAATAATATATCAAAATTCCGAGGCTGCTACAAACTATACACAAGAGATAAAATTATCATTTTTTAATTTCATTTAAGTAGAACAGTAGTTCAATCCAGGAGCTCAAAAAAGTGCCTTTGCGCATTTTATTGTGAATCTTTCTCTACATTTTTATTAAAAAGTTGAGCAAAATTTACAAAAAGCGAGGCCGCTACGAACTATGTCAATAGCTATTCTGCATTATTCATTAAATCAAAATTGTTCATGTATCTTTGTTTCTGAGATTGAGACTAAAATTGTTATTTTTACGCAAATATCGCGTTCGTTCGCTGTAATATGGTTCTTAAATTCATTGGGATAAATTTATATAGTATATTAACTTAGTGTAGGAATCGGGTAACACATGCGGAGCAGCATTTGAAGATTGTAATTAGGGCATTTGACTTCTTGATTTTTACTTCTTTTTTGTTTTTACGCGTTATGAAAACTTATTTCACCAAATCTCATGGCTCACCATATTAAATTTTGTAAGCATCTAAATAAAACAATAAAAACAATCTTTTCATTGTATATTTACGATAGTTTATCGAAATAGATGTAGACAGTTGACTCGAGATTAATAATAGGAACATAATTTAGTACGACTAACCTTCAGTAGGGTTTAAACCATAGATTTAGTTCATGGGTTTAAAAATGTTTTTAATATAATTGTGTTTGTTTTTGTAATAAGATAGAATCAATTAAAACTGCACCAGGCAAACGTGATAACCATCGCGCGTGCTTCATAAAACTATTTTTCTGTGCTCATTTGCCTGTCTCGGTCATCTATCTGCCTACATCTCGGCCGATTTCAGGTCGATCATAATCTTATTAAAAAGGATCTTCCGAGGATGAAGCCTTAACGAATCTCATAAAAGTTCAAATGTTGTGTTTACCCGAATGTCTGTTTAATTAGCGTTCAAAAAATATTACTTACATTTAAAAAAGATCTCGCGATTACTTAAATTTTAATAGAAATTTCGCTGTTACTTACAATTTATTAATGATCTCGCAAATAAATCCTCAATCGATGTGACATCAACCTGTAATAAATAATAGATACATTAATTAGATACATTACTTTAACATTATCTTCAAATGTAATTGGACTTGTACTAAGCGCATACTGCGAATTTTATTTATTGCGGTCGCTAAAGTACAGCAGTTGCACAGTAAGCTAGCGCTTACTGTGTAACTGTTAACATAACTTAGCAGTTATGTAGTATCGTTTCAACATTATATCCATTAAGGAGTTTTCGTAAAACAACGTAAAGTTTATCGTGGAGCTTACTGTACCACTAACACCATGGGAGTATTCAGATTGACATCCTACTGACCGCTATGCTTGAAATTTTTACCGCCAGTACAAATACAGTTTTAAATCGCAGACTATTTCTATTCGCAGTGCACGAATTATACTATATTTACGTTTTGCACACACTAGCGATATTATTTCGCAACGAATAATATTCGCAGTGCGCGCTTATGTTAGCTACAGTGCTTATCCATGGCGCAAGTAACTGTTCGCACTCTGCTCAGGATGTTCGACTTGCTTACTCCAAGATTAAACTGTGTAAACTACACTTTCCGCTGGCATCATGCACCAAGCAGCATAAGAAGATAATTAATGTAATTAGTACTGGTACAAAGGATGTTAACTCGATATTAATGATTAATGTAACCCAAAATCATGATATATAGTCACACACAAAGACACTAATTGTTTAGCGTTATTCGCTAAAGGCATATTATGAGATTATAGGTATTTAAATATCAAATTCATTTAAATGTCCATTATATAAACTACAAACATGTATTAAAATTTTATTGACAAAAAAAACAACGTTGTAATTACAATGTACGTATTAATATGTATTAACATGTAAATTAATTTGCGTCCATCAATTTAATTTACATGTCAAAACGTTTGTTTCATAAAACTTTCACAGAATTTGGGAACATATTGTAGATAAATTGTACCAGAGAGTTGTTACATCCTCTGAAACCGATTCGATTAATCCTTCCGTTTTCAAAATTGTCTTCAGACTCGAGGCTACAAGTTCCACAACAAAAGCAGAAACATTGTCAAAGACGCACTGTCCAATCTAGGTTCGTGGAAACCACAAGCTTCTGATAATCCCAGACGAATCAACTAAAAGCTTAACGTAGTGGGTCCAGCAACTGATCAAGAGTTCTAACCGCTCTAGACTAATTGTAAGAACGCGCCCCCGCCAGGTGTGTTTACAGTCGGCCTAAAAAGAACCGATTCGAGTCAAGTCAGGGTTTGTTTTACGCGTGTTTTTTTTTTTAATTTCAAAATTAATTGTCCGCCCCCCGATCCTCGCCGCCCTAGGCTGTAGCGTAATTAGCCTAAGGGTTAATCAGGCACTGAGTGGGTCAAAAGTAATTCTGCATAGTGTCATCGTAGAATGTGGACTGAGAAATGAACAGAAATACACCCAAATTGCAATCGGGCAGCAGAGCAATTTGCTGGTGAAGTATTAATTTAATATTCTTATATAAACTGGTGCACGAAATTCAAGAGGAAATATTCATAATTTTTGGTCATTTAGATAGCTATTGAAACCTTACTGAAAACATTAATCTCACTCCTCCATAGAGGCCCAAATAAAAAACATCTCTCGATGCTACTATATCTAGTATCCTAGAAGCTACTATATCTAGTAGACTACTACTATACAATACGTGTTAGTCTAAGAGGCAATTTAATAGAACACATCACTCGAATTCCTTGATTCAATAAAACGCAAACGATCATTCAAGCTGAATTCCAAAAATGTTGAATCCCAATGTTTTCACGAATGATGAATTACGTGAATGTTTGATTAAATAAGGGTATACATTATATCTATTTATCTGTAGTAAAACATTCAACAGTCAAGTTCAGTTTTAATTTTTCACGTTTCAAGGTACCATTTTTAAAAAACCTCAATTTTTTGCTACATTTTCTACAATTTACACTATACACCTAATGAAAGTGGTTAAAGTCGCTCATCGTAAATATGGTTCCTGAAAGACTACAGCAATGCGAACATTACTGTTTTGCGGATTACCTTGGTACAGTTTGCTTTCGGCAAATTTGTCAAAGTAAAAATATAAGTTCCCTAAAAACCCGTAATAAAATTTGCTTTTGTTTAATTTGATTATAGTACCATTATTGAAAGAGGTAAAATTTGACGACCATAAAATTGTGACATCTTTGTGTTATCTTTAAAAAAAGCGTAGACAACACTTTTGATCATAAATAGAAATACCTTTTAAGAACTTAATGGTTAAGTGATTTAATCACGGTCATTTGAAAATAAATCATCTATCACAGATTACAACGAGGGTTTTAAAAATTAATGTAATAATTATTAATTTTAATAACGTATAATAAAGAAAAACGTTTAAATTTATAAATATAATTCATTTTGTAACAAGGCTTCTTTTTAATATTATGTCTAACCAATATTGATTAGACAACTATTTTCCCCAATCTCTTGACTTAAGTGTTTATAAATTCATTTTACTTATGACATTTTCGAATCCTCAGTTAGATCGTAATATTCGTAGAAATCAATACATATAGAATTCAAATTTCATTGAATCAACATTCTCGGAATTCTAAATGTTTAAATTTCAACATAATGTTCCAGTAGGCCACGAAAATATTTCCATACACCGCACTCGTAGAAGTATGAGAACACATGGTATACATACTATGCAATATAGTACATTATATTTCCCTCTCATTCTCAAATTATAAAAAAAAAACAAGATCTTTTGCCAATCATGGTGAATTACAAGATATTGATATTAAAGTTCCTATTTCAGCAGACTTGCTTTCCCACTAGTCAATGGCTAATATATTTCTTCCGTTAATATTATTAAAAGTAAAATATAAAAGTATATGTCTAGTTTATTTATTAACTCACCACTATACAAGGGAATCAGCAATAGGTTAAAATTGGTGCACTAAGTCGATAATAATTGAAGTTATAGAAAAATGAAATGGATGACAAAATCTGTTGATAATTAATATGATAATGTATTATTGCGGATGGACTATTCTGAAAAAGTCATTACTATTGCAACGATTAAGTCCATTACAAAAATGTGAATGAAAATCTCATATCATTTTTACTGTAAAAAATCTTTATATAACTGTCATATGTCAATGACTTGACCTGACCCTCGGTTTTCACCTATTTCAATATTCACGTGTTTGTATTATATTTGTTTTCTGTTTCATGTATACTTTATTTCTTTGATATAGTTCGAGACAAAAAGAGTAAGTGGCATTGCCTGATTATAAAATTGTTTCACTAAATGAATTACCGAATAGGGTACTTCCCTCTATATTAGAAAAGATCTAAAAGCATATAACTATGATAGCTTATCTATTAAATAGTCGGAACCATCATGTTTAAGTACATAAAATAACAAAAATAATATAAAAATTAGTTTCAAAGTATTCACTTTTTTAATCTATACGTAAAACAAGAGCGAAACATAGGCCGCCATGTCCTGACGTCATAAGGTACTGTAAACTTATGCGTGTCAATGTCATTATGAATCATAGTACGTATAAAGCCACAAAACAATAAAAAAAGAAGTTTGTAGGTTGCTTTTTTAATGTAAGAGAACGTAATAAAACGTAAGTTAACTTGAAATCGCACGTGAATCACACTATGGAAAGCAGTTTTGTAAAAGGAGATAGTACGAATTTACCAAAAATAAATGCATTAATGGTCGAAAAATTCTTTGCTGCAAATCCCGACTTTTGTTCTGCCGAGTTACGGAGTATTAAAACATCAATGTCAGTATTACTCTTTTATTATTATTCCTTTATTAGTTGTTTATATATAAAAGATAATAACTCATTTTCAAATTATGAATATAATAAATACATAGCATCAAACATAGAGCTTTGTTTATTATTTACATGCCGTATTGACGTCATCGCTACAGAGTACGCGCGAAATTTGAAAATATTAAATTTTAATGCAATTTAATTAATAAAAAAAAATATAAAAAATTTATACACTCGTTAAGTAATAACGAGTGTATAAATTTTTTATATTTTTACTATATGGTTTACTGACACGCAAGGATCAAATTAAGATTCTTTTCAAAAAAGAGATTAATTCCCTATTATTACCTAATAAATGATTATTCGTGGGCGCTCGGAGGTTAATGTACTTTTTTTAAGACGCGTTTTCTTTGCTAAGTAATTCGCCTTCCAAAATGGTCACTCCCTAATGTACCTTTTTCTTTATTTAAAAATTTGCTATTTTGCAAGGGTATTGGGATGCTTACAAACCCGTCAGTAACCTCAAATATTTGTCATTGGTAAACTCGATTGACGACAGCGACCGCCCGGAGTTTCTTATTAACGATAGCATTTGAAGCATTCCATTAAAGTAGTATTCAATAATATAATAAGGAAAGCAGTGGTTAGATAGTGTCATTGCGAACGCGGAGCGGTTTGTCACGATCGATACGATTCGGAGGCTATCTTTAAGGGACGCTCGCAACGTTTTGTCGAGTCCAATTAAGATCACCAGGAAGTTCAGAATATTTTAGGAAATATACATTCAACACCCTAGGCGATTACGAAACTTATTGAAATAAACTCTTTATACAAGCATTAATAGTCATAATTTCCAGCGAGTACTGTACTGTATGAGTGCAAAGGACTCTAAAAAACAAGTGAAGCTCGCAACCAACGGACGATAGTGCAAATGGGAGAGTCGACTAACGCTGGGACAACGCGATACTTTATCATGAAATGTCTTTTTGTGATAAGCCCACGTCCAATATAAGCATATTATGAAAGGCATAACCTTAACGATCAGAGACAAACCTTACATGTTAAAGTTCATGAGTGAATTTTGATTATGTTTAAGAAAACATGATACAAATACCAAATTATATTCAATCACTAGGGAATATGCACTCTTTTTTTATTGTTATATTGTTAGTAATTTTTTTGGACAAACAACCTCGTCAGGTCATAATTTAACAATTAAAAAAAGCGATAATGGTACAAACTATTTGAGTATCTTGTCAGACAGTGAAATCCATCATGATTATGACACTAGGTCGGGTGTGTTACGTAAGCTTTTATTTTATACAAAAATGTGTAAATGAGGCGTTGTGAAAATTCTTATTGTAGTTAGAATTATTAAGAATAACAAACATAATTTTTTACTTTTTTGGATACTAATTTAGACCCTAATATAATTTTCCGTGTTTTCAAAAAATTCGCGATTACTTCAAAATAGGTGAAGGTTTTAAAATGTATTTATCCCATATTTGGCACAAATTGAAGGTTTTCTTATATGTGTGTGATAGCAAATGTAATAAAATTTCGGAGATCTTAAAATGTTACGCCCGGAAGAAACCGAATATTGCCAAAAGTAAATGGCCTACAAATTTTAGAAGTGGCCGTAATTTATGCTACCAAGACATAAATCTTTTTTCTTGCTGGAGGCTCCCCAGCAAGAAGATTGAGTTTTCCCATTGTAGTTGCAAAATATACAAATACCGCTTAGTTTTCTTCTAGGAGCTACTTTCCTGCTGGCGTAACGCACATCACTAAGGTCATGCAAACTTGTCGCATACTACTAACTGATCACACCCGAAAAGTAACCGAATCACAGAGTTTCATCAGTATGAATAGTAGTATAGATTATGAGATGACGAAAATGTGCCAACTAAAAACGTAAATTGAGACTATGATTGTGAGTAAAAGTAAGGAAACACCTACATGCAATTTGTTAAAATTATGTTAAAAACTAATAACTAATTAATCAAAATGATGGTTTTGAAAGTTATTATGTAATCTTTGAATTGATACCATATTCAATTGAATACATGTTTCAGAATCTGACCTGGTTTAAGGTAAATAGTTCAACAGGATATTATATAATATCTCTCTACATCTCCGAATCTAACAAAAGCTTCGAGATAAGAGGCTGCATTGGATTGTTTCTCTATCTCGATAGGGGTTAAAAGCCATTGGGCTGTCACTGGTCAGCACGGTCACTGGCACGTAAGCCAGTCCTGTGTTTCAAAAGTATATAAATAATTTCAGAAGACAGATCCTGAATAAGTGATTGAAGTAGGCGCAGTGAGTCAGAATTTAAGTCACGTCATTATACTCGTACAATAAATATACATATATGCATTGTACGTATACATTAACTATAGGAAAATATTATTTTATTAGATTATTTTATCATTTATTTCGACTGTGTATCTGTAAAATGATAATATATTAAATTGTATGTTTTAAAATTTAAACCCAACATATACCGTTACGTTCTTATAAGTATCAATTCATTCACAGTTAAAATGCACTACGCCCCTGCAAGCAATGAAAACTGTAAGCATAACCTAAGCATTCGAACGAACTTTGAAAAATAAAAAACACGGGTTCAAATAGCTTCCAAAAACTATCAAAATCTAACTAGTCACAAAAATTAACACATTCAAAATAGCCGACTTTGTCAGCTAAATGTGGGAGACAAGTGGGAAATTTTCAGAATACACCTCGTATGTAAACGCTTCCACTGCGCTATAATATCGACTTTAACTTATTTTTTTTTTAGTGACCTTTTAATTTATCAAAAATGGTATGTATTAATAATTTTTGAAAAAAAGATACAAAAATATATTTACGTACTAAAATATGAATATTCAGCAATAATAAAATCATGTGTCTTGCGCGGTAAGGTACTTTCTCAACATTACATTGCTAACCACTAAATAGCCGAACAACCTAGATAAGGGTAGTTTTGTATGAGAAACATCCACTTACAAAATAGGTACTATTATTACTTTTATTTGCTTCAATAATATTAAATACGAAATTTTGTTCTTCATACTTAAAAATTAAACATGGTTTTGATGATGATGCATGTCTTTAGATTTATTTGTCTTTCTTTTCAAACGAGACATTCTTTTGACTTTTGAAGGAGTGTGATTTAGTATAGATGTCGATCGGAACATTTACAAAGGAAAACTGTTACAAAAATGAGTGGGACGCAATTTAATAATACTCAAAACTTTGAAATTTTTTTTATTATAATTAATGTAGAATTATATGTTAAATAAAATTAAAGTTCTCATATATGCATATTCCCTATTTTTGTTTACTAACCTCAAACAATCTACATAAAATATATGTTAATGATTTTCAAGCTTAATACTCTTATATACTCACCGAAAGATTAAGTTTGGATTTCGACCCCTGTAAAATGTATATTCATTAAAAAATAAACAATACAAGATGTTAATATCTTACACAATGTATTTACACCAAGAGATAAATTTTAGAAACTCAAATTTATATTATTAGATATTAATCTAAAATTACCGGGTGAACTATTTAAAAAACAATGGAACCGAGAAATCATAAAGCGCTTTCCTTTATAATTTCTTGAGCATTGATTTTATGAACGCCTTCAAATTATCCATCTAATAGTGAAGTGTTACTATCAAAGGACATCACCCATTTTGGGCTATTTTTTTTTTAGCCGGCCAACAAAAAATAACTAAATTTTATCATAGGCATAATTATAATAAACATTTTGTATTATGACAGTAAAGCTCGAAACCTATTGGTTGAGATGATAATCAGTCTCAAAGTATTTATTTTATTACCTACGGCTTGCACCCGTCTTGCGTGGTGAGCTCGTGATTTCCAGGTAAAACAAGCTCGTGATTTCCAGGTAAAACAAGCTCGTGATTTCCAGGTAAAACAAATATTAAACAGTTATTGCTAATGGTGTGCGAGCGAGAAGACGTTACAAGTACATACATTTACCTGCCGAGTTGCATGCATGAGCAAGAGACATAAAAGGTACGCGAGCGAGAAAACGTTACAATGTGTACAGAAAGGACGAACGATCCCCACATGGTACCGCGTACAGAGGGCTGGCAGTGCTTGTACGACGAAACATAGTACATCGATCTCTGCCAGTACCTAACTCGAAGACCGCCTACGGCTTAGGAATCGAAGTTGCCTTGGTAACCGCTGAGGTCATGCGTGTGTTTGCTTTTTACAAGCCGCCTCACGTTCCCCTAGAAGTGGCTGACGTCCACCAATTGCTGGACTCGCCGTTCCCCACCATAGTGGCAGGGGATTTTAATTGCAAGCACACCGCATGGCACTCGCATACCACATGCCCAAATGGCCGCAGGCTACAGACCGACGCAGAGGCCATAGGTTACACAGTCTTGGGTCCGGAGACACCAACTCATTATCCCTACGCCCAGACAGATGCCGGACGTGATCGATATTCTGATCGCCCACAAGATCGGGGCGACAAACATCACGCAAGAAGTGATAGATGACCCGGCCATCTCAGATCATCAGATGGTTCTGGCTAGATGCTGCCCACCAATTCGCACGTTACCGATGGCCAGGAGACGCGCTCAAGACTGGCCCGCATTCGCAGACCGCATGAACGGGGAACTAACCAGCTTCCCCGTGAACACCGGTGCGGATGTGGACCAGCTAGCAGAGCACATAACAAACTGCATTAAAACAGCGCTCCAAGACACCACCATTGAGCCAGATAACACCTACCTGGCTCATCACCCAAGACCATTACCAGGCAACCTTAGGCGATTAATAGAGGAGAAGCGCCAGATCAGAAGGATCTGGCAGCAGAATCAGTACCCTGCACTGAAAAATCGCCTAAATGCTATGGCCACCCGCATAGCCTATGAACTCCGCAAGCTCGCACACGACAGCTGAGAAGATGCTATTCAGGAGGCCAGCGATGACTGGGGCAGGGTACACCGCCTCTGCCGCAGTCTCGCCAGGCGACCGAAACCCGTCCACCCGCTGCGTGCACCAGACGGTACGCTCAAATACAGGGCAGAGGACAGGGCAGAGCTGTTTGCGGAATACCTAGAAGAGGTATTTAGTCCAAACCCGCCCGTGGATGACCAACACACGCGCGAAGTCGAAGCGGGAGTGGAATCCTACCTGAGAGACCCGATACCTCTGGCAGAAGACCCAGTAGTCTTTACACCAGGACAGGTAGCCAGAGGGATCAAGAAAACGCCCAGGAAGAAGGCACCAGGGCCAGATAGGATTACCAATGAGGTACTAAGGCGGCTACCTTATAAGGCCATAGCGACACTGACCCGCCTGTATAATGGAATCACACGGACATCACACTTTCCGACCATCTGGAAGACAGGACGGGTCATAATGATTTCTAAGCCAGAGAAAGATTCCACCCAGCCGTCCAGTTACAGGCCAATCACCTTGCTACCATGGCGAAAGTGTTCGAGAGATTACTGCTGAACACTATGCTGCCTCACATACGCCCGAGAGAAGAACAATACGGCTTCCGGGCAGAACACTCGACGACGTTGCAACTGACAAGGGTAATACACACCCTGGCAGCCGCCAAAACAAAAGAGAGTTTGCAGTAGCGGTCTTCCTGGATATGGAGAAGGCCTTCGACCGCGTCTGGCACGAGGGCCTAATCCATAAATTGCAGTTAAAATCCCTGCCCAGGAGGACCGTAAAGACCATTGCTTCCTTCCTGCAAGACAGGAAGTTTCACGTGGCTGTAGAAAACGCCCAAAGCAGCAGCAAGGACAGCAAGGCCGGGGTACCGCAGGGCAGCTGCCTCTCGCCATCATGCTACTCCTGGTTCACGAACGACATCCAGTGCAACCAGGAGTTACCCTGGTCTTGTATGCAGACGACGCAGCATACATCACCACTTCTATGAATGCCTATCACGCTGCTAAGAAAATGCAGCGACAACTGGACGGCCTGCCAAAATGGCTGAGCGAATGGCGCCTCGTAGCTAATCCAACCAAAACGCAGGCGATAGTGTTCAGTAGCTCACACGTCGTGTGGTACATGGGGTTTGCCAGGCACAAGCCAACGATACACATTGCTGCCAAAGATTTAGAAGATATTATTGTAAGGCCAGGAGAGTTGTAAATATTTACCTGGAACACCAACACCATTACCAATAATGTTTACCTGGAAATCACGAGCTCACCCCGCAAGCCGGGTGCAAGCCGTAGGTAATAAAATAAATACTTTGAGACTGATTATCATCTCAACCAATAGGTTTCGAGCTTTACTGTCATAATACAAAATGTTTATTATAATTATGCCTATGATAAAATTCAGTTATTTTTTGTTGGCCGGCTAAAAAAAAAATAGCCCAAATTTGTATGAAGCCTGAATGATGTCCTTTCTACTACTAGTAGTAAATTGTCTGTCTTGCCATTATCAGACTTAGTATTAATATAACTTAATGAGCCCACCAAAAACCCTTTGTAACTATTTACTAGTCCCCGTCATACTACCCTATACCCAAAGCGAGTAGAATTCTTGCTCAAATTTGTTTCATACAGTTTACTCAACAAACAGAACAACAGTCACTTGGGTCACCGCTATAGTACTTACCTAGCGGTGACCCAAGTAACTTGATCGAACTGTACGGTAGTCGGCATACATGCCTTTTTTTTTTTGTTCCCCTGAGGAAAATGCATTAAATTGCATACCCCGGCTGCGGCGAGCCGGCGGTTATGTGGGGCTCTCCTCCCCAGAAGGGGGAGGCCTACCCACTAAAAACCTCAGGGATGGCCTTCCTCAGGCATGTAGGGAGCCCCCGGGAACGCCAAGCGACATCCGGGAAACCCTAGCCTCCGCTCTCTGGTTTATAGTTCCATATATATATATATATCAGTGATGGTCATATAATTAGAAACGATTCTGTATTTTCTGTATTGTTATGAATACAGAAAGTATAACTTGAATGTATGTGTTCATATAAAAATTGCAAAATAATGTGTAAGGTATTAGGGTTGTCCATTAATCACGTGAGGCTTGAAAGGGGAGGGAGGGGTTTGATAAAAATCACGAAAAAAACACAAGGGGGAGGGGTGTAGTAAGATATCACGTGTATTTATTTTTCGTCAAACGCGCGATTATTTAAACAGTTGAACAGCGCGCGTATAGTGTTATCTTGACTTGCCACGATGACGATACAGATTTTTCATGTTTTAATTATTTTCTTTTTAACATTGTTGCGGCAATAGGAATCCAAGCATAATTTATTCCTATACATATGTAATATTTATTTAAATAAATATTTTTGATTCGCTATGACGACACTTTTAATGTTACCGGCTCCCCGCCTATTATCATGGTCCTTAATTTCAGATAAAATAAAAGTATATTTTATACCTGTTTTATACCTTTAAATACAGGTATAAAATATACTTTTATTTTTAAAAAATATACATTTCTTTAGTACTAAAAATATACGTGATGTTAGGAAGGGGGATGGGGGTAGTCTTAAACCTCACTACGTATCACCAAGGGGAAGGGGGCTTGAAAAATGCTAAGAAAACATCACGTGATTAATGGACGTTATTAATAAAATACTAGGAGATGCCTAATACAGTACAACCATGCTTTGAGTTTCTAAGATTTATCTTAGGTTTCGCAGTCTTGTAAATATTGAAAACTTACATGTAAATTTCTTTCTACTGCAGTGCAAACAGATGTTGGTAACAGACAATTTAATATACTTCGCATACTATTAGTTTCCTCTTGTTTTGTCCTTAGTAAGATCGTTTTATACTCCATCTGCTTGGATAAACTTTCCAGTTCTTTCTGATTCTGTTCCTCCCTAAAAAAATGTTACTCTTTAGTATATTCATATATTTTCAACATAAGAGTCTATTCCTACTTGTTTTATAAATGGATATTTAAATAAAAATAAGGGTTTTTTGTCTTTTACTTTTTCCCATACAAATTAGTATGCAATTTTAAGGAGCATTTGTCACAGTAGATCGCTACGCATATATGGTAAAGTCAGTGCTATTTGCGAAAGTACACGTACCAACCATTGTCGGTGCCCGAGTCGTTATATGTGCTAATTACAGAAAAAATATGTGGAGTCCGATTGCTGGGGGCATTGTTCGCATAGCAACTGATATTTCACAAATGCATACAAAATTAATTAAAATCCCATTATTTTGCCCTGATAATGGCACTGTGTAGCTTGACTGACTATAAGACTTGTGACTAAAGACTGTAATATATATTTTCCATACTAAAATTCGCAGACAATTCGTTTACGCTTAGCAGTTGACAATCGCAAGATAAATCCTATCCCTGGCAATGATCAGAAACGTTTTTTGAACCTCAATTAACAATTACTTTTTTTTCAAGTAACATACTCTTTCTTATAATATGTAGCTGGATATCAAACCTTAGTTTCCTCTGCAAACATTTTTCACAAGGAAATCTGGCGAGTTGGGGGTTGTCACTCCTCCGCATTTTGTGAGCCGAAGTAACTGAGAACAAAATTAATTAACGCCAAGCAAAATGTTACAAATGCATTAAGATAATAAATATAACAAAACACATTTCGTATATAGATAATACGGAGTTATTATATGCGACTGTTTCAATATATTAATGCTAGTTAGTAAAAATATTATAATTGTGTCAGATATTGAAAGTCCATGACTTGGTACTTCACCTACAGCTTTATAATGACTGATTGATGATATTGATATAAAATAATGCTCTTAATTGTGCGGTGCGAGAAGTTATAGGGCAGTTTCTTAAAAAAAAATAATTGTGATACTACTAGACAAAATGTAACGTACTATTTGAGAACTTACAAAAACAGTTGATTGAGCAATTTTTTTGTTATATCTATAGTCTAAGGTTCTATTCTAAGAACAAGTCTAGTTAACTGTACCACACAAATGCTAGTTTCATTTGAGATATTCAAGCACAAAGATGGTTCGGAAATCATGGTGTTGAAAATATTTGACATTTTTATTATAAGTAATCAATACAGTATGAGAAACTATCGAAACCTACAGCACACATCTGTGTGGTCACATTTAGTATACATGTGTAACCACTCCCTTTATCATCTTCTATGAAGAACAAGTATAATTACATATAAATAATAATTATTTTTTACATACACACAATTTACCATCTCAAGTTAAGCACTGAAAGGCTTATGTTATGGTATCCAGAGTAAAGCTAGATGACATACTTTACATTTATTAATCATACTTTTTTGGTAGAAATGTATTTAAATAACCATGACTAAGTAAAATTATTGCACAAACATCTGCTGCCACCTACGGCCGCCTGTCACATTGAAACTGGCAGAATAGACAGTTGATTTATGTTGATTATATATTTACGCCTATTCTCCCCGAAAGCTTAGGCATAGGAAAAATTAATCACTAACAATTATATATTTATTGCTGCTATGGAAGAGCACATAACTTCATGGAAAGGTTACTTTTTTCTGTAAATCAAGGTCACTATATTGAATTAGACTCTCAGTAGGTTTTTCAGATAAAACATTATATTATACATTTAATAATAAATAACACTGTTTGTATCTTTAATGTCAGTAAAATTATTGAGTCATTATCACAGCCCTTATACATTTCCACCAAAGGCTTACCGCCTACCTAAGCAAACTAGGGCGATTTGGTTTCAAACATGTTGATTCAGTGCAAAATGGTTGAAATCACATGCACCATTGAACCACCTTAGCCTCATGTATGGAGGTTGCCTCACGATGTTTTCCTTCATTGTAGGAGCAACAGATAAAAACTACATTTAAAATTCGAATAATCCATTGGCAGGATCGACCGCGATACAAGACCAATGCCGATACCACAGTGCCACTGATTCTCAATCAAAGTCGATGCTATTGAGAATTGTATATTTAAAAAAACTTTACTAATTTAAAATACTTCACTATATCCAAGCAGTTGTGTTTAAAATTTGATGGTTATCCTTAAAATTTATTTATTATAACAATTCACTTAATTTTAATTAGTAATTTCAATATTTGACGACTTTGAATTTTCACTTTGGTAAGATATATGAATAGATATGTTTGTATTTCTAACTATAGAGAATTTATAATGCTAATTATATGAAATTTTTACACGATTCTTAAAAAGCTAATTTTTATACATTAGATAATTTAATGGAAAAAATACAATAAAGTACAAAATTCTGTAAAGAATTATTTGTGTTACTTTCATGAATTGTTTTTTCTTTTAAATAAACAAAACTTGTTTGAAATAACCAAAATAACACTCAACATAAAATAACTATCATTGTAATATTAAAATTATTAACTAAGATGAAAGAAAGAAGTAAAAGGCATAGTTATTATTTTTGTATAATGATCCCGGTTGTGGTAGTGAATTCACAGATTAAAGGAAAACAAAATTAAGGGATAATTTAATGTTTTTGATGGTTACTAATAGCCAATGGTATAAAGATTATCATATATGACAATCTTAATACCTCAAAAACATAATGGTAATAAAAGCTCTAATGTAAATATAAAAATATCTTGTTTTAAGCAACTGCCCACGATAAAACTTATGAAGTGTATCAATTTGTAATAATTAGCAATAATTAACATTGTATAAGTAATAATACCTATTATATTTATGGGTATATTGTAGGAGATAAATGTTTTGATGAACTAAATAATGTAATTTTTGCTACCAATATTCTTTGCCTCCAGAATCTCAGTACACTAAAACATATATCAAAATAATCAAAACTACAACATTAGCATAGATATATCCAATATGGTGTGGCAAATATTAATGACTTTGAAAATATATGATGCAAATTAATAAATGTATAATAAACTAGTAAACGGACTAGTTGACCCGGTAAACTTTATACCTCCTAGTAATCAATGAATTGAGTGATATCTTATAGATAAACTCAATTGATGATTTCAATATACATAAAACAAAGTCGTGTTAGTTAATCTTAAGAATAGCTGAACCAAATATCACAATGAACAAAACCAATATTATAATTAATAAATTGTTTCTTAATTTATTTATTACTTAACAGCTTTTACTATTATTTTTGTAGTTTATTACTTTTATTTTTTATTTAAATGGTTTCAGCATTCCTCTAGTTACAAGTGATGTAACTAACACAATTTTAATTTATATATATAGATATATATATAATATATGACTATACAACTCTGTGAATCATAGAAAACTTCAAATAGACATTTAACTACTTGTTTTAAAGATTATTCGCTACAATTCTTATAAATAAGTCATAATTGTCAAATATTATGTGACAAAAGAAATCTAAAATTATAGGAATATTCGCAAATGAGGAAATGAATATTCATAGTCATGTGTTGACGAACGCGAACAATTTCATTCGCATACATGAATGTTAAAAAGATCTATCAATTCCTTATATTACAAATCACTTGCTACTAAAGAGGGCGAGTAGAAATCGCAGAGCGTGAAAATTAACCCAACCCTACTTTTAGTATTTTACTTTGTAGCTATAACGTGACTATTATACACAATGTATTGTTAAATAGTTTGTTGGAATGTGTTTACTAACAAAGGAAGTAAGTGTACTTTTGTAAAATTAATATTTGCCAGACCACAGATTATTGTTGTTTATACACAAGAGCAGTCATTAAAATAGAGAGAAAATATTTAGCAAATTTATAATTAACCCTATATGCAAATTATATTATTCCTTTATTTAATTCTTTTATGGTGGAACTCTGCATTTTCTAGGCCTAACTGCATTCGCTATTTTTGTTAGTATTTAGCTTACAATAACAATAAACTTTAGCTGTTATATCGCTAAGCAATAATTATAGTAATAAAATTTCACTTTACTTCATACTTAGAAACACACACACATACACACACATTCATATACATTATTTTACACTATAATATTCAAAAATTACCTTCAAGTTCACTAATAGGTCTTTTCGCCAGGGATCTTACTGAAGGTGGAGGAATGCTAGCATCAAAACTGAAAAAAAAAACAAAATCTATATAAATTTTGTCAAAACTCACATTATAGTACAAATATCAGAAAGAAAAAAAAAATGTAATTATAATATCAATAAACTTATGTATTAATTACTAATGTATAAAACATTAGAAATGAAGTTTATTTAATTAACTTATATCTCAACACAAATTACTTAATATTTTATGATATCACCCTGACATATATAATTGTAAAGATACAAACATGAACATTCTAAATAATATGAAACAATGCATAAGAAGAGTACATTAATATTTACGTTACATTGGAAATATTTTAAAAGTTACACTATGTAATGAATATATAAATAGTTTGTAACATTTTAAACAATAACAACAAAACATATCCACATCTATATGGTTCATACGAGCCATGGTGATTGGAACTGATTGATATTAAACCACAAGGCAGAACTATTTTGAAAAAAAAAATTTTTCAATTATTGCAATTACTGGTTATTTCTAGCCAAATAATAAATACAATTTTATCATTAAAAATTCTCAATAAATTTCTCATATATATACTAGAAATTAGCTAAGACAATCTGTAAGCTTTTACATCTTAATAAATATATAAATTCTAACTTTTCTGGAAGTTGTAGTGATGGTTGCCTGTAAGACGATGCTGACATAATCGATGAAGACTGTGGTTGTTGTTGTGCAAAAGACAGTCCGGATGTACTCGGGGGAGTCTGATCTGCAATATTGTAGGAAATGTTAATTTAGAACCATATTAATGAAAAATTTAATTTATACAAAAAATCATTAAAAAAGATTGCAAATAATGATTACCTCTAAAATAAATCGGAGTAGCATTTGAAAATAAGGATGCCGCCGTGCGTGGTGGCGGAGGAGGTGGTATTAAAATTGACGGCAAGCTCATTTGAGGCGGAGGCGGTTGAGATACATATATCGACGGCATATCTACATTGTTTACAGGGCGTAAAGTTGACGCATTTTCTATTGACGCAAATGATTTTACTTCTATTTGGGAGTTTACGGGATGTTGTACCACATTCTGAAGTCGAGGGTCATTTGATGCAGCAGGTTGGCCTGCACATGGCACTTGGCCGCCATTTTGTGCACCGTATGAATTCATTGTCCTAAAAATTAGTAGAATTAATTAGGATACATTATTAGTAAACTAGTAAATCACATTTGGTTACAATCAAACAAAATAGTATGTACTTTACCTGTACAAGATAATAATAGCACGCGGAATATGATTTTATTCGGGTACCTGCTTGGACACAGTTGTATTCACACACAAAATATTCCACTAGTTCTTAACAGTTCCTTAGAATTTAAGATGTGTATATCTCATTTTGAAAACAATACAATTTTACATAGTAAGGACACAATATTATGTTGTCTTGTCACAAAGGAATCGCCGTTATCCGTTCAAATTAAAGACTGCCCGAACGTGAACACAATCGTGAAATGGGCGGAAAAATAAACCTACCGCAGAATATAACGAAAAAAACCACAAACAATAAGGAGGCTACCATGGACAATCTCTTCCGGACATTTTGTGTAGAGTCTATACCCACTTGGTATTAAAAATAGTATCGATGGTGTACACCATTTGAAACTAATTAATAAAAGCTTTGCTAAGTAGTGATGTACCTAAACGCCGTGTTTGCACATGAATGGTGAATTAATTTAACTACTCGCACGGTTACTCTGGAGGGCAGAAAAAATAATTCTTTAAACTATAAAAGTTTTGTAATCTGTACGAACTACTAGCTAAATATTGTTACATGAATAAGAACCATAAAGATTTATGTTAAATCTGGGTATATGTGTACGTTGTTGTTTCATTCTATCTAAATATCACAAGTTAAAAAGAAAAAATATATTAATGTAGGTTTTCAATAAAATTATGAGTACGGGAGAAAATACTTAATAATCAGCACACAGTAATGCCTGTTCTATCAAAAAATATATATACTAAACTATAATAGTTAAGGAATTGTTACTAATTATTCCGTTGTTACCGCGAACCCATTCAATTTCTATAATTATCAGTTACGGAAATAAAGTTTAACCGTAGTCAGTGTTCTCAATTCTTTATGTATCATTTATTTGATCGATATTTTAATAATGATGGCATTTAGTTTGATGGACAAACCATTCGTCACGCCTTAAAATGGTACAAGTTTAAGCAAGTTTTTAAAAATCATACGTATTATAAATGTATACTGATTATACGCAGTGTGACTATTTTCCTATAGTATATAATAGGCTAGTCTTCGTTATGAAGCTCTATGACCTCATAATCGCATATTGTCTGTCAGAGGGACATGAAAGAATGCATTAATAATTATGAAGCAACTTTAGTATTATTAACACACTAACTTAGTGTTTCCAGAAATAGATAATTTTCTTGTACTATTGAAATGGTTATCATTAATTTTGTTTTGCTGCGATGTGAATATTATTTTTGTGGTTTACAACGATAGACTTATATGTACCTATAATGGATCATCTTTGAAATGGATAATCTTTCATAATCCTACGTACATTATCTTTTCGTCTCATATTGTCGCCACCTTAGTTTGAGACACTGTGTTCATTTCAACATCCGTAACATTGACAAACAGTAATTAAACATATTTACGTATCGATTGCACTGATGATTGGTACCGCCGAAGGAAAGCCGTCGGATGAATAGAAACTATAATAATTTATTTGACATTAAAGCAGTACCCACGGACCTATAAATTTGATAACTTATTATATGTTAGTCTTAGTTATTTTTATTTCATAAGTTAGTATATACCTATTACTGTATTTGCGTAGCAGTAAATTGTGGTTATAAGTTTGTTTTGGGGCAATTTGGCCATATTAAGTTTTAGTTGAAACTTAATAAATAATGCAAAAAAAAAAGAAAATTAAATGAACCTTTTGACTAAATACCTCTTCAGTATAGAACATATCTACTTAAATACCTAGTGATATATTTTTTAAGTTAAAATGGTTGAGAAGGGTCTTATTATTCAACGTTTGTGTGATGCTTAGCAATAAGGAGGGATCTTTAAAGTTGTCTAATAAGTTTTTCATATCATTAATTGATTGGTAACTAATTGAAGATGCATGCGTTGTTTTTTATTATGAACAGAAACACACAGAAGTACGTAACGGTTATTATGACCAAACATTTTAGTAATATAAACACTGAAATGTGTTTTAACATTTATTTCTTATAACCATTACTCTAATTACCATTAGAAGAAACAACACTTTAATATTTCTGGCAGCACTAAATTTCAAAAAGTGCACTTATAGTTTTCGTATATAATGGGTGATAGTTTATTTTAAATAAAATTTTAAAAAATTTAAGTAGTTTTATTCTAAAAACTTCTGCCCGTGGCTTCATATATTATACCACTTTAAAAGTTATTATAATATTCTAGTTTACTGAGAATATAATTTTATTATGGTCAATTATTAAACGAAACACAGAAAGAACTATCGTTCATTCGCGAAAGCGATTGCGAATCGCTCCCTAAAATGCAAGTTGAGCGGTAGGATCAAGTTAAAGCCATTGCGAGTGACTATTTATAGCCATCGCAATCGTCGATAGTATCACTTTGAGTTAGGCGGCACGCCGCTGGTCTTCCGAGTGATTACAGACATACAACCAATCAGGGATTTCCTTACAGCCAATAAAAAAATTATAAATATTAAAAAAAAAACATTTCTATGAGTAAAAATTGTATTAAATAGTTACGTAATTATCTATTCACAATATTATTTGATGTTTTAAAACATACATTTATTTCGTAAAACATTGTCTTTGCTATCTGTAGCGTAAACAAGCAGATTTTTCAAGTATTTTGCGTTATCGTTTAAAAAGCAAGTTATTATTTCATTATTATTTATGATGAGACACCGTGATTATATTTATAACCATATATATATATAATTTGAATTAAATTAATACACTTGTCAATATAAATATTTCCTTTATATGTACTTATACAAATTTTCAAAATCGGGTATATAATTTTCTTGCCTGACAACATTTTTCTTTCAATGGCGAATCAGCTCAGCGGCCATATTGTTTACCCTTGCATGAGATGCTGTCAGTGTCAGTACGAGTACTAGCGCCTTGTATGTGTGATGTAGATACAATTTCGATTTCATCGTTCGTTGTTATTTTCGTTAAGATTCTTATAGTTTGTTGTTTTATTTGTTAAATATGTTTTAGGCCTTATACCATATAAGTTGTTATTATCATGCCTAAGCATACAAAGAAAACTATTTTGGGTAGTCAGACTAGGGAGCTTATTGTTTGCCTCCGAGACTACTTTGAAAGAGAACTACAAAATAATGAATCGTTGTTACCATTGAATCGAATTCTGGAACTTGTAGCCGAAGTTCTTAAAATTGGCCGCAATACTGTTAAGTGTAGAACACTTGAGAAAATTGGCCAAAGATCCCTCTTTCGAGAGGAATACCCAACAAAAAAACGGACCAATGTGAAGCCAATCACTAGATGATTTTGCTAGGATGCTATTAGAAATCATATTTGTAAATCTTATTGAAGAATGAAGCATTACATTACTTAAGCTTCTAAAATCATTGAAAGGGATTGTTAAAGGGATGTATTAATTCGTTGCGATAAGTTATAAAATATATTGGGTTTATTTACAGAAGGAAGTTTATTATGGAGTGGACTAAAATTTTCAAGGACGGCCAGAAACATAAGTTATCGGAGCAAAGTTGGCTTTTTGGATGGCTAAATACCAACCACATAGTGGTTAAAAGTTGAACCGGCGATACGGCACAATATTGTACCAATCTGCCGAAGGGAAAAGGCAAACGCCATATTATTTCTCACCCTGATTACAGCAAGTGAATTCTTCCTAGTTGGTTGCAAGCTTTTCAAAGTAAAGTTCAAAGATTGGTTCATAGGTCTAGTAAATAATTTAAAACAGCCTATGACAATAATAATTTACAACGGATACAACCATTCAGTACAAGTTAATTAATCTCCATAACAATCCAACCCCAAAAGCGAATTGGTGAAGTGGGTGTGTGAAACCGGAGTTACAGCAGATATAAAAATGTTAAAGGCGGTAGTTATTGTCTTAATCCGACGTTATAAGCCGCCAACTACCACCCTACCGTTGCCAGTATAACGCAATTGAGATAGTTTGACCCCAACTAAAAGATATGCTTTTTATTTTAATTTAGATTTTCAAAATAATTTATTACTTATATGATTAAATTGAAATAATTTTTAAAAATCCATTTATTTTTAGATCATTTCTTAAAAAATGATAATTCGCCGCCTTTTAAGGGTAATAAGATGTTGGCGCTACTACAAGACGCCATCGACAATTTCAACCTGAAGCCTGGCGGAAGGTAGTGAATAAAACAAAATGGGACATTCTGTTTAATTTGGATTGTGACATCCAAATTGGCAACATAATGGAGTCATTGTTAGTTATATTATAATATCCGTCACAGATTGAGATGATGAATTTAGTGACAATTCATATTTTCCTGAATCAAATATAAGTTTAGACGAATAAAATAAATATATTTAATCTTAGCAACATTTAAGTAACCTTAGGGTATATATGTTCTGTTGTTTCATTTATTCATTATAAACTTTTCAACAATAAAAATTGATTGAACTACCTACAATATGTATAAGTTTCTATTATAAATAATATCGACTATTCATCGTAACAATACATCCCATCACTAAATACGTCTATGGTGTTACGTATACGCATAACACTGCTTAATTTTTCTTTCTATTTGATATTATATGTAGAATAGAACATTCATTCACAGAATTTGGATATCGCCGGCTTCACGCTTTTAATATACACGCCCTCATCCAAAAACCGAACTTTTAAACAAATATGAAAAGGAAGACAAAAGATGGTTCAGTATTTTGGCCGATATATCAGAAAAATTGTAAATACAAAGGCTAAAAAAATATGCCTCGCTTAAAATTTGATCAGGCAGAGTCCTTATATCTTTTGGGGAAAAGGTTCTATAATGTAATATAATTATGGGAAAAAACCAGATACTATAATACGAAAAAGTATAAAAGAAGAATTCTATGTGCAATAGAAAGCGGTGAAGATTGTACTAACAATTCTTCAAGTGAGATATCTAAAGGCGGCTCTGGCAATAACAGTCAAGATTAGGATCTTTGTGTATGTACTATTATGTTAATAAAAAAAATAATAATATATGAGAGACTATCTTAATTATCCTTACTAATATTATAAATCGGAAAGTGTGTTTGTTTGTTCCGCTTTCACGCCGTAACTACTGAACCGATTGCTTTGAAATTTTGCAGACGTAAAGATAAAAGTCCGGATTAAATAATAGGCTACTTTTTATCCCGGAAAAATCGACAGATCCCGCGGGATGCGCAATAAAGGCTTCGCTCGAAAACTACTGCACAGATTTTCATCAATAGATGGAGTGATTCTTGAGCAAGATTTTGTGGTATTTTTAATCTCTAAAAAACGGATTGTCCCACGGGAAGCGCGGTAAAACCTTCGCGCCATAAACCGACTTCCGCGCATATGACTTGGGCAAAAGCTATGAGCCTTAACCCGACCAATCCCGAAATCCACGCGGGCAGAAAGCTAGTATTTAGATATAAAGGTATGTGCTTAGTTATTAGTGATATCATGGTGGTGTTTCCATTATATTTAGAAGTAAATGAAGTGGTAAAATATTAATAAAACTTAAAACAACTTTAAAAGGTTTTAACTGTTATTTTCGGATGTATTATGCTACGAAAAACATATTGTAAGGTATTACTCTTCTTTGAAGTTATTGAGGCTACAAGAACGTAAAAAAAAACAACCATTGTACCTAAATTGTGGATGTATCGGTAGGTTATTTGCCTGCTTTTGCTTTATGAAAAAGTAAGAATAAAATTTACTTATTTGTCAAAATAAGTTTTCAAAATCGTAAAATTAATTTCCATATATTTTTATAAAAATGTAATTAGAATCATTGCACAACAAAAAAAAATACACTGGCCAACAACAAAAATTTTTTTTTTTGCTGCCGAGGATATTTTTACGAATTTATAGTATATCGGGTGTGCTGATTTCAGAAATGACATTAGTTTTCCACGATTGGCTCTAGTTCTTGAGATACAGGGTGTTCCAGATATATTCTTATATAAAACCTGAATACCGACCAGAAGATTGGCGATTGTTTATAGATAGTTCGATGAGAAGTTTGAAGTGTGTTTTATTGCACAATAGCAATAGTTATGCATCCATCCCAATACTTCACTCAACAAAACTGAAAGAGGATTATGAAAATATAAGAATGATGTTGCAGAAGCTTAGATACAATGAGCACCAGTGGTCTATATGTGTTGATTTAAAGATGGTAAACTTCTTACTAGGGCAGCAAAGTGGATATCCTAAGTACCCTTGCTTCATATGTTTGTGGGATAGTAGGGCTAAAGAAGACCACTGGAAAAAGGTGGTATGGCCTGCTAGGGAAAATATGACTGTAGGTGCATCAAATATCATTAACGAACCACTGGTAGACAGGGCAAAAATTATTTTCCCACCACTCCACATCAAACTAGGACTGATGAAGCAATTTGTAAGAGCCCTAGACAAAGATGGTCAATGTTTCAAATATATTTGCAGATTTTTTCCAGGCTTGAGTATGGAGAAAATCAAAGCTGGAATCTTTAGCGGCCCTCAAATTCGCCAAATCATCAAGGATGAGCAGTTCCTATATACAATGACAGATATTGAAGCATCTGCCTGGAAAAGTTTTGTCTTGGTTGTTCATAACTTTTTGGGCAACCATAAATCTCCCAACTATGAAGAAATCGTACAGAAAATGCTTTCAGACTTCAAAACATTGAAAGCTAATATGAGCATAAAAGTTCACTTTCTACATAGTCACTTAGATCGGTTTCCCGATAATCTAGGAAGTTATAGTGAGGAATAAGGGGAGAGGTTCCATCAAGATATCAAGGTAATGGAAGAAAGATACCAAGGAAGATGGGATACACACATGGTGGCTGACTATTGTTGGAGCCTTCAACGTGATTGTCCACATTCTCCACACAAAAGACAATCATACAGACACTGATTTTTAATGCATTAATTGTGATTTCATTGTACTGATTTGAATGTTTTGATCTATTAGCATTGTATGTACTTCCCCATAAACAATTTGATATATATATCTAGTGTTTTTTTTTTGTGAATTACGCTACAACCTAACATAAATTGTTGCTATTAATGTACTTTCGTGACCACCCTGTATCTCAAAAACTAGAGCCAATCTAGGAAAACGGAGGTCATATTCGGAATCAGGGCAACAAGTTACCTATAAAATGACCCCCAAATGTTTTGCCGCAAAATCTGTGTTGGCCAGTGTTATTGTTCATTTATTATATTTCACATGCTGGAAACAATATAATTGGTTTCAGACTACTAGATGGACTAACAGTCAGTAATAGAATATATTTCCACTGTTAAGTAAGTATCTATACAAAAATCTTTATAATTTTCTAATATAATCTATAAAAAAATATAAATGCAGTGGTATTTATCATTTGTTAACGGTATTTTATATTATGTATCATCTTATTTTGTATATAAATTGAATAATAGACCGTAATCTCTAATAATATTGGAGTATATTCCTCCAAATTCATATTTACATTACCTTAAAAAATTTATATCTTTTCTATAAATACCTTAACTTTTAACATATTGCTACATATGTTAAAAGTTAAGGTATTTATAGAAAGGTATATTTATCATAACCTTTTGAATGAAGTATTTTTTCTTATTCGTTTTCTTTTAGGTTTTCATCTAAGAATATAATAACTATGTGATAATGAAGGATTGTGAACCAAGAAAATATTAAATAATGTCTATGCAAATATAGTTATCTGATGCTAGTATAAAACAGAATTCAATAGAAGATTTATTGTTGAAGAAAATCTAAATAAAAAAATTGGTTTGATAATATTAGAAATAAAATATTGTATATTTTATTTGCTTGAGTACAACCCTATTATACATTTAAATAATATAATTGATTCAACACCCCTTAAAGGTATAAGTAGTTCGTAAGAAAGCAGCATAGGTTATTGATCCATATTGCACTTGGATATTATGATTAATCAATTTCAATTAGGGAGGCTCCTTCTCTTCTATAAGAACATAGGGATTGTGAAAAAAAATCTTCTTTTGCCACATATTTAGAGTTCTGAGACTTAAGTATGTGTTTTAATAATACTGGAGGCAGTGGGTGCCATTGTGTGAAAATGGAGCACTTGTGATTAAACGGCATCATGTGTATATATGTAAAGCAGGTTATTAACAATTGTAACCATCCTGTTAAATAAGTATTTTTCGTTAATAACGGTTAATTAACAGCATTTTATGCTTATAATGGTTAAATACCACTGCTAGATGCCGCTACCAGTTTGAAGTGTATCACGATAACAGTTTCAACTTCCCTTGTCGAAAATCTAAGAAGATTTATACAAACTTTCATCGCCTATTTTACCCCCTTAGGGTTGGTATTAGTATTAACTGCATTCATAGATTTTTGAATAATTACACATTTGAACCGGGAATCGAACCCACTACACAAGAAAAAAAAATACCTTGTTAGCTTTATCATACCGATCGAAAGGCTTCATCATAAGGAGTATTTTTTGCTAAATAACATAGTGTCAGAAATAAAAGGAAGACTATAAAATTTATCATTTGATGTGGAATTTCGTTCTGATTTATGAAAAGCTAACATTACCGTAAGGAAGTTGATTTAATTAATCTACGTTTTTTGCTCTACTGTGTTCCTAAATTCACACAGAACAAATAAACTTAAAAAATCTTGTTTTTCTGATAAATGATATACAATATTTTGTTGCGATAAATAATTAAGCATTATATTCAGATTACTTCTTTTAAGATAACTAATTGTCGCTATACTTCTTGAAACCAAAACCATAACTTGAAAAAATCATGAGTCTGTATTTTGACTGAACTATTCTACATTGTTATACCTAGGTTTATGTAAATTTGAAAACATCTCATGATTAAATTATTTCATTTAATAATTGGAAATATAAATGCCCCGTTTTTAAGAAATCTATGAATGTAAGTGATGGGTGCTTTCACCTATTTAATATTCACTGTGCTGCTGAGGTACTAATCAGTATGAAACATTAGTTTGTGACGTTTATTTTATTCATCGTTTCAAGCTATATACGATCCACTGCAGGACACGAGCTTGGTGCGGAGCTGTTAACGGAACTGTCTCGCTGTGGTTGTTTACGTTTGAATGTATTGAAGGCACCTTTCAGCGGGACTTGACGACTGTCGTATGACAAGAGCCGAGCTCAGTTTTGGTAACCATTTCCGTTCGTCTTCCTATTTTTGACAAAAAACAATAACCTTTTTTTTCAGCCTGTTGCAATAGCTTTATAAATGTTATCTCTATATGACTGTCGTATGACAAGAGCCGAGCTCAGTTTTGGTAACCATTTCCGTTCGTCTTCCTATTTTTGACAAAAAACAATAACCTTTTTTTTCAGCCTGTTGCAATAGCTTTATAAATGTTATCTCTATATATTATAGTCTATTTTTTGTATAAAAACAGGAAAATGAACAATACAACTATCGATTAATTACTCTGTATCCTCATAGCAATATGTTCCTGGTAAACGGTTAGACAAGCTATTGTCTGCTCGTAGTGACCTATACCAGATATGAAATTCCTCGAGAATAATTCCCTTTTCGCAAAGCTTTAGAAGGTCTTGCTGTTTACCTGACTTGATAAACAATAGTTTCGTATACAACTGTTTAAGTGTGCAGGTACGTATTTTGTGAAGATGAAATGTTGGCAGTTTATTTCAAATAAGTTATTAAGCCGTCCTCATCAGACTGATATGTTAGACCCACATCTGAAACATAGCTGTTAAGAAGGCGTGTTCGTCTTCATAGGGAATTTGATCTGGGAGTTCTGGGAGAATTTAGATAATAACATAAAAACACAATGGCCCAAACGACTCGTAACAGATGTAGACAGGGGGGGAAAATAAGAAAAACAGTCAATTTATATTATAATTTCGTAAAAGTTGACACTTATTAGGTTTCGAAAGTACTCCGACGTAATTTACTTTTCGTAAGTTTGAATGAACCAAATATAGCTCTGGAAACATGACTATTATAATTGTATTGGTGCTTTGACATTGTTAGGTTGCTTAATAATACTTGTATTCTGTTTAGAATGTGGAGTACTTTATTTATAATTATGCCTATATAAATAAAATCCTAAAAACCAATCATAACTAAATAATAATTGTGCACAGTTATTACTGTACCGTAATAAAGAGGTCCTTTCATAATAATAGATCCCTTGTTCAACGTGAAGAATCTCTGCCCGAGTTCTGAGAAGCGTGCACAGGCCTTACAATAAAATCGTCACTGTACAAGTATTATGTTAGCTACAACCACGATTATTTATTATTCGATAGGTAATGATAATATGAAGATTTTTAATATTGATATGCGTCACTATAAGATGCTGTTAGTTATTACGTAACAACTTAATGCTTCGAGTACGGAGATTCCAGACACAATTGATTTTCAATTGTTATGGACCACGATCGTGGTCTCAGGGACTGGACGTATTAAGACAGAAAGTCGCTTAAGTAGGGACTGAATAAATTAATAACCGACTTGGTATTACATGGATCTCACAACTTTTTACCGTAGAATAACTGAGTTGCGAGACTTGGTTTTTTGACAAGTATTGTTTTTGATGGGATCAGTATATCTATAAGGATAAAATGTATCGCACTAATAATACCAAAACAACAGTGTATCAACTCAAAATCGAACATTTTTTTAGAATCAACAAAAAACTTATTACTCACTTCATGTAGTACGACGTTTTGAGTTGATACACTATTGTATTATTAGTGCGATATAGTCGACGCTATTGTATTACAGATGAAAAAGAAATATAACATTCGATATTTTTGACAAAAATTAAAATTAACGCCGCCTTTTAAAGGAATATTTAAATTTATGTTCAATCAATAAAAATTATTTCAATTCTTTTTTGATAAATCATAATTTATGTTCGCTTCAAAACAATCAAACATTTTTTTGACATAGTTCTTTCATTGTTTTAATCTTGAGCCTAACAATTCGAATTTTTATTCAGTCAAATCTCTGATTTCTAATTACTAATCAAATGAAGTTTATCATTCAGTAACTAACATACATATATGTAGTAATAATGAGTCAGCTATTCAAATATTTACGTCGTGCTATCGCCAGCACCAAATTTGTTCTGTTTGGTTCGGTTCTGCTGGATTTCATTAATGCATATAACTGTGTTGATTTTGATATACTATACTTTCGCTCGGCAAACATTTCGTTGGCTTCTATCGATTGATTATCACAAAGTATTAAATTTAATGTTATTTCATCTACATGGTCTAACTTATAAGCTGACTAGCTTTCTGCCCGCGGCTTCGCCCGAGTAATTTCGGGATTGGGTCTATAGAGGATTAAGGGTCATAGCTTTTGCCTACGGCGACATATGCGCGGAAGTCAGTTTATGGCGCGAAGGTTGTATCGCGCATCCCGTGGAACAATCCGTTTTTCCGAGATAAAAAATACCGCAAAACCTTGCTCAAGAATCACTCTATCTATTGATAAAAACCGCATGAAAATCTGTGCAGTCAATTTTGAGCGAAGCCTTTATTGCGCATCCCGTGGGATCTGACGATTTTTCTAGGATAAAAAGTAGCCTATTATTTAATCCAGACTTTTATCTTTACGTCTGCAATTTTCAAAGCAATCGGTTCAGTAGTTACGGCGTGAAAGCGGAACAAACAAACAAACTCACTTTCCGCTTTATAATATTAGTAAGGATGTACTACGTACCAACTCTAGGTGGCGTGTGACCTCTACTTTTTTATCTTTATACATAATATTTTATCTGTTATCATCTCTTCCTTACACCTTTACGTTGATGATCTACAACGTTAGAGGCACTTGGTAATTTCAAACGATTCGGGGACTATTTGTGTCTTAAATGCCGATATTGTTGCAATAAGTAATTCAGCTAAAAATATTAAGCCATGATATTGGGTAGCAGCAGGTTGAGGACCAAATAACGCATCACAGGGATTCCTGGCATACAACGGCATACCGTAATACCACGGTATAGCGGTCAAATATTTCGAGCAGAGTGAAAATCTGAGTCTCACTATGGACTGTATCATGTCATGGGTTGCCTAAACTATTGAAATTAGTAGACGTATACATCATACATAACACTCACTTAAGCGGTAGAAAAAGATAAATATTCTTGAACAATCGTTTCTTCTTTCCATTGTCGATTATGCCGATGTCTGTTATATAAATGCTATAGAAATCTTTAAACAGATTGGAACGTTTGCAAAATCTCGCAATTCGGTTCATCGTTGGTCTTCGTAAGTACGATTATATCTCCCCATTTCACCCCTTCCTTTGAACAATTCATTAAACATCGGTACTAGCTTTATCCTGTAATAATCAAAAGTACCATAGCGCCATGAAAATAGTATGTTACATAATGAATATATTTTTAATAATAAATTGTAGCCGTAGTAGAACACTGTGAACTTGCCTATGAAAATATTTTTATGTATTAACTACGATGTTACATCATCAATCTAATGACAACGGATGTTACATTATCAATTAATTATTATCAAAGACGTCAAAATTAGTTTTAAATAAACTTCAAAGGGTTCATGCGAGCTACAGTTTCAATCACGTGCAGTGTTGATTGTACTTCGCTTGCACGGGTAAAGGCGTGGTAAACTTGTCACGCCAATGGTTGTGTAATGAAGTATCATTACTTTTTTTATCATTAATTTAGTAAAATTATAATGATTTATACTACTTGCGTTTAAATAATAACATTTAAAAATCTTGGAAATATATTATATTATGAATTATATGTAATTCAGAGTATTTTTACGAGTAATCACCTTCACCTTTATTAACTAGAGACCATAAATATTAATAAAAATATGTAAAATTCGCATATTAAACATGCTGTACAGGTTTGATTTCACATTGCTATTGATAATTGTTAAAACAATATTTGTTTTTTTTTTTAATATATTGGTAGTACGATATTAAAAAGCATTTTATACTAAATGATTTAATTATAAGTTTTGGCAGCTTCTAGCCATCATCATCTATCTATGAGTATGGGAAGTTTAATTAAAGTCAATATTTGCAGTTTCTATAAAAAAATATTATACGCTAAAGAATATAGGTTACATTCCAAATTGTATGACCAGATTGTGCCTTTGTCCTGTGTGAAACGTGTCCAAAATTTCTGTTAAAAGGTGATCAACTGATAACCCCCACGCCACGTTGAATCAAGTCAAATCGATCAGTCGTTTAAAATAAAGGATTTGTTACAGGTTGGTAAAAATTACACCACCAGGAATGATTAATACTTATATTTATTATGTATAATAATTCTACATTCTTTATTGTAATTTGAATCTATTTTAAAATTTTACGGGTCTCCTAGAATCAGTGACGTTTGCGAAATTTGTTTCTACATTTTCCTATATTAAAAATAAATTATTACCTTAATTAATTAAGATACTAAATTAATTGGTTTCGGAATTATAAGGCAGATGTACAGAGGCAGTACAACGGGGTTTACAAGTAGTGAAATAAAAACAAACATATTTAAAAAAAAATGATTATGTAGATTGTCAATAGTACTAAGCACTATAAACATAATCAGGTAGGTTGTATAGACTTCACAGATCAGACTTACAAATCTGATCATAGTGCATTTTGTTTGCATATTTACTTAGTTTGCGCTATGTACACTCCACTATTTTCTTTTTGAATCTGATTAATGCTAGTTTAACAAGGCGTGTGTGTGATTATGACCTAGACCTACAGCTGATAACACTCACGTGGCAATGCAATTAGCTTTTTCCTAGAAATTACTCTTAAATTTCATTTAAGACATTTCCACACGGACTGGGAGTGTCCGGAATGTAATAAGTGCATAAAATCGGGTTTGTAAACAACAATTCCTTGAATCTAAGGCACTACAATAAATGAATCCTGCCTTCGCAGTGCATACTCAACACGTGTTTTCATGAGCTTCAACTCGACATGCCCTTATGCGAAGTATGAACAGAATGTACTTTGCGGCATGTCATTTGTGCGAACTATCGGTTTTAGTAGACGATTAGTCTAGACATACTAGATTATGTACAACTAGGCGATGTGTCATTTGTTTAATCTATTATTCGATCGCATTATAAGGCGATTAATTACGGACTGATAGATAATCATCAATAGACATCATTAAGTTTACAATTTGTTTTGTATATGTCACACAATTTAATTTCACAAAGGAACTGTCGACCATAACTAGTTCAAAAATTTTGACAAATGGCAGTATGCCGACTCGTACTACCAATCTATATGCAACCTTGTTGCAGATGCGTGATGGAGTTGCATCATTTGTATCTTGGACGGCTGAGCTGTATTACTAGATTTAAACCCATCGAGAACCAGTAGCTTCATAGATGTTATTGCTATAAATATATTTTTCCTCTTATCCTCTTATTTATCCTCTCTTAGACTTACTCAAAAAACTTAGCAGATCCTATTTTATTAGCATCGAATCTAGGTAAAGGCACGTCCAGGATCCCACAGTCCACGCGTAGGCAGCATAATTACACGATGACTCAAGGCCCCGAAAGAGGCGACAACGAAAATAGTTCCAGACTAATAAGTCAAAACATGGCTTTATGTAGGAAAATGAGTTCCAGATCAGAACCTGGATATTATATATATATATATATATATATATATATATATATATATATATATATATATATATATCTATTGAATTCACATTATCGTTAATGATATGGGCGGCTAAAGTAACTATTTTTTATTTGGCTCGATTTCCTACTTGTTGCTGTACAGTTGAAAAAAAAATCTCAGTGTTCTCGTAATACTTTTTTGTGATCTAAAGATATTAAATATTAAAAACATTACAAGAAGTGAGTTTATTAAAATGCACACCATGACCCTATAATAGTTCAAATCTATTTATATTATAACATCAAATGCTTTTATAATTAAAATATAAGGTGGAACTCCCTAAAGGCATGAATCTAGTGAAGAGCATATTTAGATAAGTGGAATGTGAATGATACATTGAGGCCTGCATTTCTTTCACTCTACTATTTGGTACAGACAAGTTACATCTTCCAGCAAATGACATTACTACAGACATGATATGATTCAAACAGACTAAACTAAACAATCTTTGGTTGGTGACGTACTTAATTTTTTTAACAATAGCGTATTTAAATATCTGTCTATATTTCAACTAAAGGACTTAACATAGTACATTTTTATTTGACAAATGTTGAATAAAGAACGATTGTTATTCTATTTATATACAGGCTGAACCAAAATTCCGTTTATATTTGAATCGGTTGCCGCGTCGACCAGTGGCGGCGGGGAGACGCGGAGATTACGCGGGACCCCGAAAACATAGAGCGAGTAAGATTGTGTGTTCTTAACCAACCTGGGCTTTCAAATCAAAAGTGGCCTAGTGTCCTTAACATGCCAAGATCAACATTAAACCGCATTTTCAAGAAAATACGCAGGATTTAAGCCCTTAAAACCATGCAGCTCACTAGGTGGCAGTTTGCAGACGAAATGTGAGAGCGGTTCAACAGCTTATTTAAGTTTTTCTTCTCAGACGAGACACACTTTCTCCTAATTGGGAATGTTAACCGAAAAAATTTCAATGGTTGGAGTATAAAATTAAAACATCAGATTTTATTTTGATGTAAAACATGTATATTTTTTAACAAAATAAAGCAAATTATTTGTAATATTTTTGAAAATATTGTCCGGAACGTAAACGGCCTGTTATTGGCCGACAATTCGGTGACGTCACACGCAAGTAAACAGTTGTCTCGATAGTTCGCTTCGTGAGTGTTTTTCGTGTTTTATTAAGTTTAATAGCAGTTTTCTGATATTCTTCCGTTTTGTTTTACATCTCGTTGAGTAATATATATCTATCACACATATCAAAATGGATTCGAATTTTGTGAGAGGCGATAACAGCATCCTACTTAAGATTGAATTACCTACTATGGCTGCGGAACTTAAGAATGTAAAAACAGCTATATGTAAGTATTAGGAAATCATTTATCCACCAACTTTTAAATTTGATCTATTTCGAAATAAGGTAAAAATTATTTTAATTGAATAGATAGTAATATTGCTCAGTTACATGATATAACATGTATTTACTCTTCGATCATATATTTCTGTAGATACACAGTTACCGTCTAAAAAGTGGCACCGGCGAAACAAGGCACAAACAGTAAATGTGCCTTGTTTCGCTCTCATTCATTTGGTGGCCGCGCGCGATTGATAACGTCAGCGATGCCGAAATGCGAAGTTTATAATTGTAAAAATGACACACGTAAAGTGCAGAAGAAGGATGGAATGTCATACTTCCAATAAGTATATCTTTATCTTAATTTATTAGCGCATTTTTTATGAGTAAAACACTTTTATTCATATTATGTATTACTAAAATATCAATTTAAACGCTTGCGTATCATGCCACGATGCGCAACGCATCGCATCTATCTCTTTCTGTCTCGAGTGGCTCACTCATAGGAAAAAATAGCATAGAGCTAATGTTTCAGAAAAAGGTCAGTGGAATGATGGAGTCGCCTATACCATTTTTTGGTGATTTTATTTCTTTTGACGTGACGTCTATTAAATTGGTATGGCGTGGAGTCATTCTCGAAAACACCGTAACGGCCGAATCTGACGCCACACGGAGTCCACGCTTAATTTTATTGTAACTATAAACTTCTGTATGAAGATGAATGAATGTATGTTCATATGTATGTGCAATCATATGCTTATTGTATTTAGTGTGCAAGTGCACATTACTAATAATAATTAATTTATGTATAACTTCAGAAGCAGAAAATTTAAACAAACTATTAAATAAAAATATAAATGTCATACATTTTTTTTTAGTTTTACGCTTTTTTGTTTGTAAGGCTCGGCAAAATAAAGGTTGAGAAATATTGTATTAATAAAGTCTGTACTTTCCTTAGCACCTAATTCTACATACTTCTTGATTTATGTTTAAAATTTAAAAAGTTTCCGTACTGTTAAGATAAGTGTAAAAAAAAACTAAGCATCTCCACTGCTGTCTATGTTCAAGTAGGATGCGATAAGACGCGAGCACAATATTCGGAGTCAAATGGAACGTAGGAGCATTATTATATGAAATGAATTTGTGCTTAATTGCAACGGACTAAGGGCTTATTATCCAATATATTTGTTTTCAAATATGTCTTGTTCATTTCTGATTTCACGGCATCATTATATCATCGAAACCAGAAGATAATATGTAACGACCTTAACAAGGATTTATTTTCATACTTCATTACGTTACTTAAGATTTAAATTGGCTTAAATTATATGACACTTTAGAACTTTTTTCAAAATTGGTACTATAATATACATCTATTCTTCTATGTATAGACGCGGGGTCGATATTTTGTTTGATTTTCTATGGAATTGTGTATCTACAGAAATATATGATCGAAGTATTTACTCTTTGTTATAGTTTTTGCTATTAATTCATAGATCTGGAAGGGAGTCCCCCATGGAGACGATGTTATTGGCTACGTCCAACTACACCTTCTATATGATACAAAACAATTACATATATCGTTAGATTATCACAATTTAATCACAGTTGATTATTACTTAAAAAAGTGATCGCATAAAAACATTGGAATGAGGTATAATGCTTTTTAGCTCTCTTCGAGCTAATTGTAAACACATTTTTCGTCTCTTGGGATTTGTTGGAACGGAAACAAACAATTTTTGAGGACTACTTATAGTCGTACTTTTACACTCTGGCACTACACACCATTTATATACCATTTTAGGGGATAAATTTCAATTAATAATTAAAATACACTCCAACTCACTAATCAAAACAAAATGTTTACTTGCGTGTGACGTCACGCGTGACATGTGACCGGCGCCATTACAGAAACAGTGTTTATCGCGGGTTTTAATAAATTTAGAATTCACCCTTGCTTTTCAATATTAAAACATTAAATATTTTGGAAATATAAATATACCGTAATTATTATGATATAAACATTAATTATATAACGTGTTTTACAAAATTTGTCAAATAGCCTGTTCAAGAGGATGTGATTCAGTGAATTCAGAGTGCTATATAACCATGTTACAAAACTTTTTTGCTCCAGCGTTGCAGAATTTTGTTGGTTTTATGCGGAGGTAATGGTTTCAATTCAATAACATGGAGCCATTTGTGACACCTCTAATATTTCAATAACGGCAGTTCGAGAAGTTTTTGGCAAAAAGTGATATTTTATCTTAAAAGTAAAGTTTATGGCACAAACCTAGCGACTCTTGAAGAATTGAAGGATCGTATTCGCGCAGAAATCAGAAACATTTCATTAAGCACGTGTCAAACTGTAATCGAAAATTTCCGCTCTAGAGTGCAGAAATGCCAGAATAATAATGGATCGCATATGCTTGATTTTTAAAAAATAAATTCCCACTGTGTACTTTAACAACAGATTGTACCTATTTGAATTAGTTATTTTTTTGTCATCATTTTTAATATAAAAAGCCTTTTGGTCAAACCTGTTATACGGATAATACGGATGAAAATAATAAAATATACTCCGCAGAATAGTATACAAAATCATACGCATCCATCAAGTATCCATTGAAAACTTAATTACAAGTGCATATCGCCATAGTAAATAGAAACGTCAAGTTCCAGTTAAACACCTAAACTTTTCATCGCAAAGAAACACTCCCAATATAATAATTAGTCAATGGATTAATCATGTCGATTAAAATAATGTTCTAGAAGCTGGAATTGATTTCATCGGTAAACCTAAAAAACTGTACAACCAATATAGCATAAAATTAAAGTGCCACGGGTATTTCGAGGATACTTACGGCATTTTATAAAAAACTAGCGGACCCGACAGACTTCGTCCTGCACAAAAAGATTTGTAAAGTGGCAGTTTTTTGTTCCTACTTATCTTATAGATAATATCGCATAGTCAACCAAATTGCAAAAATGGTACTATGTATTATATTTTGTAATTATTCATTTCTGAAACGTAACATTAAATCCTCGAACGATGTATTCTGTGCTCCAATGCACACACGCACATTGTTTTGATAGATATGATTGAATTTCAACTTTATATAGCGTTAATAAAACGCAGATTGACTCTTTGATGTTAGGAACACACGCACATTGCTTAGACAACAGTGAATGCTTGCAATATGAACTTTATACCATAAAGCTCAAATTGACTGTACGTTTTAGTTAGAAAACGTCTGTATGGGAAAAAAGGCTGTTTTTAGGGGTTTTCCGATAATTATTCGAATTTTTCTCCGTTCCGCGTTGCCGTAAAAACCATGCTTGGACTTCAACGAATATTTCAAAATTGGCCAAATTGGTCCAAGCGTCGTTGAGTTATGCGGTTACCAACACATTTTGCGATTCATTTTTATATAGAAGAAGATTTTAACTGATGCCCACGTGATAACTATAGTTTCCAACAGCATTTTTGAAACAAAAAAAATATTTATTATAATTTGGTTATAATGTTAGTGTTATGTGTGCAGAACTCCCGTTCGTACCCAGTAGTGACTATTCTGAATACAACAAAGGGTAAAAGAAGTTCATATAAATCTACAATGCATTCCTTGCTATATTTGTTTGATCAATAACGAACAGGTCGATCAACTGGAAATGGCTAAACTGGCTATAACTAGTAGAAATGAGGTTGACTCACTGTATTATACAGATTTCTTGCCAGATGTTTAAGTAAAAGTTTTTCTATGTGGTCGGAGAATTTATATGAAAGGTGTCGTCATTCTAGGGGTATATGGTACAAAACTATCCAAAATAATATTCTACGTACACCATGGTTACACAAGTCCGATTTGATCACGTCTGACATTGTCGGCTATAATACTTCGCTATGGTCATACACAATTGAATAAATTTGCCTACCTCATGAGAAAGACCCTTGTGTTTTGTAGAAGATATACATCATATTTTAGCAATTTATTCGGGAACGGACATATTGCCAACCGCTTCTAGTCGATCGTTCTCATGAGATAGCCAAAACGCAACCTACAAATTTATATAAAGGTTATAATTTTTGTTTTTTGTTATGGGGGCAATATAATCAAACTGAATAATTGCTCTATAATAAACCAAAAAATATATAGAACGGTATGTTAGGTAGCACTAAGTACCTCAGAAATAAGTGATCACTTTATTCCTAACAAGGTCAATCTTTGATAAATCGCTCACATCCAGTGGCGTATACTACATATGTGCTAGGTGTGGGCCGCATACTTTCAAAAAATTTAAAATATTATCCTTCTGATTTTAAGAAGCAGTGTTTATAAAGTTTCCAAAATATATATAATTATATTCTAATTATAGATTTATATAATTTTGTTAGCATATAAACTTGCATATACAATAAATAACAGCATTATCGTCTGAATTTAGATATGTGTGCTCCGATATTTCCGCACCTATTGTAAGACGCATCAAAGTAAGGAAAATAATAATTCTGAGGTTGCAGCGTAGCGCTTTTAGTCATCTGCGCATGTCACTTCGGTTTGCTGCTGGGGCTAGCGCACCTGTTTTGTATCGTATAAGCAGCAAGCTAAAACTAGTGAAAACAAATATATTAACTATTTGTTAAACTAAACGTATTAGGTAAAAACCTTAATTTCATTATATATTTCTTATTTTGAAGTAATAACTTAAAATAAATTCATTAACACCTAGCTTAAAAATTCATGAATTATTTATTTAATATTTATTATTACATATAATGGTATTTGCTGTTCCTAAACACCGAAATGTTCCAATATATTTTTATCAAAAATTTTTAAGATGTAACTATTTTAACATTAAATGTGATAGTTGTGTTTTGTGAAGTGTAAAGAGAAGGCTGCGTGCTGAAATCTCAGAGCACATTATATGAGATATCAAAGTAATATACCTTCTAATAGTTCAGGCCATCAACAATAGATGGCGTCGCCTAAACTGTATAACGCGATGGTGTTATATTATCGTTTCGACTAAATAAGTCCCGAATTTGCTGTAATAAATTCTGCCTCGCCCCCTCCCCTGAGAGGGCGAGCGCTCCGATAGAGCCGATAGGCCCCAGGCTTTCTGCCCGGCCAAAGGCAAGGCAGTGTTTGTTGGTAGGCTGGCCTTCTGTCAGAGTCCAACATAACCACCCGCCGTAGACCGGGCGCGGGTGGCATCCGGTGCAAGGTCGTCCAAGCACCAGGGGGTTGTCATAGCGACCACTGTGGTGGCGCGCCCCCTATGAGGATTCAATGCCTCCTCTCGCGAGGAAAAAAAAAATGTAATAAATTAATTGAACCAGCAGGTCAATAGTACAGAATATCGAGTTTTATTCTGGTATTCATAATAGTGCAAACAGTTCAAATTTAGATCAACTATAGAAGTCACGATACGCCACTGCTCACATCTAAAGTGGATGACCGATTCAACTTATACAGACCAATGACAATAAAGTTGTTGTTATGCAAAATGTTACTGTGGCTAGATGAAAGATGACCGCTAAACTGGTGATAGGTAATAATACTTTATATTACCTGATTGAGAAGAAACTTTAGACGGCAAAGGTAGCTCTCACCGTTACACATAACATCATCATGGCATTTGATAAGGCCTGACATAGTAGTCTTCTTACGTAGCTACCATCTAAAGAATTCTCGGGTGGCTCTGCACATGGGGAACCAGCGTCTTGGATGATAGGGGCACTAAATGGTCGATAACAGCTATCTAATGCCATCCCCACAAACGCTGACATTTCACATGGATTGGTACTCCAATCCAAAACTGTTAATTCTGCATATGTTGTTGATCCAAAATTGTCACAACACGAGATGTTTGGTAAATCTGAGCACCAGAAGGTCCCTTGGATTTCGGTGCATAAACGATACTCGTAACATGTGTCTCAAGAAGTGGATTTTCAAATGAAGTGCAGAGAGAACTTACACAAGGTGAATTCCACGAAGGCTAGTATGCGTTTTCACTGCACAGACACATTTAAATGACAACGACGAGCAAAAAACTGAACAGAGAGAAGCGGTACTTCCCGATCAGTCAAAGCTCCTTTATAAATTTAAAATTCGACTGCATATGGATTTTTGCTCACATTTCTGGGTCGGAGCTTCTAAATATCAACTCAATGTTCTTGACTCCCTACAATAGTTTGCTTTGTATATCATTAGTGCTTCCAATATCAACAAGAATCTTGAAGCAGCAATTTTGGGCAACTTTATTTAATGTTTCCTGAGTGCTACGATATGTATTATTTCAAATGAAGCTAATAAAGAGCATTTCTCTCCAAACAGGCAGTGACTGCGTTATGTCTATCTAGAATTGCAGATATTAATGAACGATGGTTGAAAAACATTTATCGAATTTTGTCGACTGTAGCTGTCGACAAAATGTATGTCAAAAGTGATTACGAAAGTATACTTGAATCTTGAATTTTACACACTTTGTCTAGGTTTATCTATAATTTATAACCTTTTATTTTCATACGATTTTCATCTAAGTATTTTACAAATTGTGGCGGCCTGGCGTGCGCAGCTCGAATTACGGATCTGCGCGCGCCAGCGGGCCGTCGCTGCCGTACTCCCGCACCTCGAAGCTTGGCTCCACGGGAAGGAGGAGGTCACCTACCGATTGACTCAGATACTCACCGGGCACGGCTGCTTCGGTGAGTATCTGTGTCGAATAGGACGGGAGGGATCGACACATTGTCACCACTGCGCATCCGACCTCGACTCGGCCCAGCACACGCTGGCGGAGTGCCCCGCGTGGGCCTCCGAGCGCCGAGTCTTGGTCGCAGAGATCGGGCGAGATCTGTCTCCGCCAGCATTGATTGCGGCAATGCTGGCGGACGAGGGAGGTTGGAGGGCTGTAGCCTCCTTCTGTGAAGCAGTGATGCTCCAGAAGGAGGCCGCTGAGCGGGGTCGGGAGATGGCCGATCCCGCTCGAAGAAGGCGGCGCCGGGCTCGGTAGCACAGCTGCGGCGCCGCCGCGGGTCGCCGGCGGGCGCGAGTAAGTCGCGACTGCTACGGCGACCCGGGATGGACCACGCCCCTTCCGTGGCCGGGGGGCGTCGTCGGTGGAGGAGACCGGGGGAGGTAGTAAGCCTCCCCCGAGGAGGGCTCCCCTGTGTCGACGGGGGAGCGGAGGCTGGGGGTTCCCGAAGAAGCTTTCTGTTCCCGGGGGCTCCCTACAAGCCTGAGGAAGGCCATCCCTGAGGTTTTTAGTGGGTAGGCCTCCCCCTTCTGGGGAGGAGAGCCCCACATAACCCCGGCCCGCCACAGCCGGGGTATGCAATTTAATGCATTTTCCTCAGGGAAACAAAAAAAAAAAAAAAAAAAAAAAAAAGTATTTTACAAAACCGAATCCCCTCTCCGAAGCTAGTTCTTTTTCCAGTTTTATGTACCCTATTTATCCTTAGCTATTGTAACAGCACGTATGTTGCTCGATTGTACTTTTAATAGTGTCATAATTATATGACATAAAGTGCAAAATTTATTAATAGTACACATGTATTTTAAGTTTATACATTACGAATATCACATGTACAGAACATGTGGTGTTAATCACCAATGTAAACTGTCATGTCTATGACCTGACAATGATATTTATATTCGTAGTTATTGTTAGACATAACATAAACGAACTTCAACTAGGGCTCAATTGCCATCAAACATTGCGTTTCAATTATATTACGACTGAAATCGCAGTTTGAATACAATAGCACCACTGCATTAATGTTAAAACTAATGGTTTGTAATCGAAATACAGTTGCTTGGCAAAAATGTTGACTTCATGGAAAGTTTTGCTATGCTTATTACCAAATAGGGCATCATGTGCGAATGTTATATATTGCTTAATAATACAAACTGAAATATATATATATATATATATTTCAGTTTATTTTATTTTATATTTCAGTTTGTTGCTCACGAGTGAATATAATATGATAAATTAAAAAACTGTTTCCGACAACAAACGTAAATACTTTAATAAAACACGTAGCCAATGAAGTAACAAAATATAATTATTTATTGCCCAGATAGTATATATGCCATAAAATATTGTTGTCATCAGTCAATTAGTCGTTTTTCATAATTAAACAGTACTTATGGGACAGGAATTTATTTGTGAAATTAGTCTATAAACTAAGTCTACTAGATTGATTTTTTTTTCATTTTCGTCTTCAATTTTGTCAATGTAATTCTGAAATAATAAAATTTTATGGCATACAGATTTATAATTTTGAATGATAAGAGTGTTCGCCGTAGCGCACAGACTTTTTCCAATTCTAAAGGTAATAGGATTGCAAAATAAATGTCCAATGAGTGGTATATTTTTCATTTGAAATCGTCAGTTTGCAAGTGGATAAATTCTTAGATGTCTAAACAATGAAACAGAAATAATTAAATTAAAATATTAAGCGGTATTTGCATAAGATGTTTTAATTAATGCATGAATGAAATGCAAGATATCTTGCTTTAGTCATTCTATGATTAATACTCAAACTAAGTTTTGTTTCAAGACGATCGCGAGTGCATTGCTACGACACTAGCGATATAAGTTGGTCATGAATCAACTTGATTGATAATGTCTGCTTTTTATATTTAACCTTTTTACCTCAAGAAAGAGAGCAAGTGACACTTTTTCCTAATATTGAAACCACGGCCAAAAAATATGAAGAATTTTTACCAAACACTCATACTAGATACATTGCATAAAACGCGAACTTCATTTAGTGTCTATAATATAATATGTAATAAGAATGCATTAATTATGATTGGGTAATTTATAACATAAATTCTATCAAAATTACATTAAAAGTAGCAAGTTTACATAGTAATGTTAATAGAAAACCAAATACATTATTATGTTGTGAGCGTTCAATCCCATGCATACTTATCACCACAAACACACTGCGTAGTAGTTTTCATCCTTTTTAAAATTGCTACGGGTATAATAATATTCGATCTAAGTGATTGCCATTGTCCTCTTTGTAATAATGTCAGAGCTAAAACATAGAGACAAATAATAAAAAAAAAATACTTGATAATATTACATTAATAAAAAGTAAATCTTAAAGATGTTGGATGGGTGTTAAAAGATTACGCCTATTTTGTATTTTCGATTATTGCATTAATTATAATTAATAATCTGCATTTGTATTTCTTCTCATGCATTCCACAACAAGACGTCATTGTTTTTAGGCAAACACTCTCAGCTGTAGTCATTGCTGATATTTAGATATTTTATTATATTTATAGAAAGATTAAAAATATTTTATTATAAAAAAGTTATCAAACTTTATACTTACGAAAGCATATATTTAATAATATAACATGATAATAAGGACTTTAGAAGAAATTATATTTCAACGCAAATAGTATTTTAAAAGTGACAGTGTACATTAGTAGCTATTATTATAGTCCAAACTCTCCGAGCCCCCAGACCTGCGTCGTTTTAGCAAAGCTGAAGTTCTGATAATTTCTAGTCTATGCGAATTAAGGGTATATAAAAGCCATACTAACCTACGTCAAAGTACATAGAAACGCTAAAATTTAAGTATGTTAGAAAACATTATAAAGATTATTTAAAAATGAGATAAACTACGTTATATTAGCAAGCCTACATTTTACATTTATTACTCATGGTACTAGTTCCAGAGCAATCAGATGGGCCAATTATTCTCCCGGACACCTTAAAGTCTCACCTTTGAGTGCGAGCTTGATTATTCGTGCGCATAAATAGAATTCCTCAAAATTACAGCTTTGCTAAAATGACGTAAGTCTTGGGACTCTGGGATCGTACTCTATTAGAAAGCTACTTGTTTTACAGAAGCAGTGAAGCAAAGGCCGAAATAATATATTGAAAAGTAGCTGCACACAAATATATCATTTGCAATATAAGTCTAATATGCTAAGATTACATTTTAAACAAGAGATATAAATTTTGATAGAACATGTAACTATTGCATGTACCACCTAATAATTAATGGTAGGAAAATACTCCGGATTCTATTGAGTATTCATCATTCTATTATTCAATAAATTATCTTATAAAACTGTACACCGTAGATGAACAACTTTAGTTTTGTTTTGTTTACATGCTAACTATAAAATATGATTTTCACTACGTATAATACTCCTACATCTACTCACTATATCTTATCTATTTGGAATTGATAAAAATATACATATTTGATCTCGCCTATTTCAATACCATTCTGAATTGTCCGAGAGCATTTATTCACCTTACTTATATATTGCGAAATTTTAATATTCATTTGTATTACTATTCTATTGATTACAACTCTTAAATTATAGTTTGTATCGAGCTACTAAATATGTGGTGTCTTCCTAGCGCGGGATATTAATGTTTTATCGCTTTCACATCATGTTTTGTCAATGTATAATATTATATAGTAGTCAAGCGTGTCACACTCACTTATTATTATAACTTAATATATATTGGAAACTAAATTTAAACAGAATATAAAAGTTTTAGTCTGATCAAGTCTGAATCGCACCCATATATTGTTCAATCTGTCGCGAACGCAAAACACAAACAGCAACTAATGTCGTCCGTGCAAAATGTTTACCATATAACTGACTGATGATCATACTACACCGGAAATTTAGTTTAATTACACTAATCACAGGTTCGAGTGTCTTTTTGTCGACTTAAATAACTGCAGAGTATCCTGAATACATATGATTGCGTGTATTACATCATCACGAAGCAACTTGTCGCACGCTCTAATAGCGGTCTTGTTCGGTGACACCACTCTCCTTGGTTTCCACACAGTACACTGATACACGCTCATCACAACCTCCGGCACTCACACAGAATTCTCTTCGACTTACAACGTCCCAACGCAAAAGCGTTGTGTACTGAAAAGTAAATCGAACCATAGTATTAGTTCACGTGGCACTCATTTTTATTAATAATTAATGAATTGATTATTTTATTCCAAAATTTTATAAAATTCTTAATTTACCTCGCGAAAAAATCTTGTTGCTCTTCTTTCTCACATTGAAACACTCGCATTTACACTTCTTCAAATAAGGCAATCGCGTTTGCAGTAACCAGATAACATATAACATTTTGAATGCAATATTAATATAAACTGTTAAAGAACAAACTCCCTCACCGTTTTTATCGATCTGTATGTTCGCGATCATGACAATCATACTAGATATACTTTCAAATGGTTGTCACCATCAGTGAAATATATCATTTAGGAAAATTTATTAACACATTTATATATATTATGACGCCCTATTAAATAAATAAATAAAACGCCGGCGAACTGGAAGGCTAATTTGACCATAGCTTTTTTTTACATTATTTATTATATTTGAATTGATTCCTGCTGTAAGTAAATTTCAAACTTCCGAGTTATCCCGGCAATGTACTCGTCAGGGCCGTATAAATTTGTAGAGGCCTCGCGAACCCTTTTATAGCCTCTTTGGCATATGATAAATCTTTTTCACCCAATCGGCGAATAAGCGATCAACGCAATGTCGAGGTGCATATCGGTTCCAAAATAAGTAAAAGTGAGTTCTAATACAGTGAAAATTAGTAGTATAAATATTGCTCTTTGCGAAAAATCATCGATTTAAAAAATGTCATAGCTGATATGTAAAATGTCAATCGAGATATTACAATTTTTCTAACTATAAATATAGTCACGGTTTCTCTATCGATATCACCACACTTGGAAGGTCTACAGCAATCCTTCGCTACAGGTCAAACATTACCGAACTTAGCATTCTCTTGATCACACAGAAGCTAATCTTGACAGCACATGGACAATCAGTTCCGCAAAGATATTCGATATTCGCTAATAGGAGTTCGGAGCCACACGGTAACGAGCATACCCAGTAAGTCGTTGGTGTTGTATAGACAAGACAACAGACAGTAAAAATGTTTATTAAAACCTCCGTCCATTAGTAGGATCAATTAATTCGGTTAGGACTTCAAACGTAAAAATGTCAAACCATGCTTTACTTTAGACAGCTGTGAAAGAACACAATGTTATAAAGATTTTCATTTAAATAATGCTTGCTTTCTTATTGTTTGCCTTTTACAAGCAATATATAAATCTATAAAAGCGTAGCTGTTTAAAATTTATAGGTATACATTGAATATCTTCTAAATGTTTATCTCTTTTCATGCCCTTCATGCCCCATATATAAAAAAAAAATATTTAAATGACCAAGTTATATTACCAATAGCTTGACAAAAAATATATCGACTAGAGCAATTTTTCAAATAAAACTGTCGCATTGTAGGATCAATTACTAATAATTAATAAGACAGTATCAGCGCATAGCATAGATTAATATTATGTACATATAAATTATCAAAATTTTGGAAAGCATTGATGATCAAAATGGAAATGATTAAGGTAAATCTATTGCAGGCAGTTCCAGTGAAGAATCCATTCAAAGAAAGTTAAAGATAGATGTAGACTAAAAAGCTAACACATTTATATCGACTATCTACGACTCAAGACCCTACTAATATTGTTAATGCGAAAGTTTGTAAGTACGGCTGGACATTTTTTACTCTTTTACGTAAAAACTACTGAATGGAAATCCACGAAACTTTACAATAATACATGTTATACACCAGAATAACACATAGGCTGCAATTTATAAAGATATTGTGTGAATTGTTCAAAATATGACGATAAGTGTCCTGCGCAGACGGAGTCACGGGCACCAGCAAGTAAGAAATAAAGATGATGGTCAAAATTTGTATGGAAGGTGGGCCTGAGTAATGTGCAGCGACGAAACTTTACCAGAGAAGAGTATAAATTATTGTACATCATCTGGATAAAGATTAGATTTTAAATATCTCCATTTTTTTTTGTAATTAATAATTTAAATTTTTTAATACTAGCAAGTTTATGGAATCTTTTTTTTTTAGTATTTCATCTTTTTATTAATTTGCGCAAGACGATGCTGTCAAAGTCGCATTGACAGCGGACGAGTGTCATCATAGGTCACAGACTATGTACAGTCAGGGTGGTCAGTAACACATGTCTAGAACTTCATGAATTTATAATTACTAAATTACATATCTTTTGTTAACTATATAACCAATTTTCAATAAGATTTAAATAAATTATCATTTTATATACGTAAATAAAACATTTTTACCACGTTTTGGGATGTGTTTACTTGAATATCTAGGTACTTTCAAACATCATTTACAGATAAACGGGGGATTTAAATAAAATTTAATAAATTGTAAATTGATGAACATAAAATTACCTATCGATTGATATATCTTACGTCCCACTTTTTGTCCATGTCCTTGTAATAGTATCAATTCAAAAAGACCTTTGTGACTTAAGCAACGTGGACCCTACCACACACACCCAAAAGAGCGTTTCCATATGGAATGGCATAAAATTGACGACCTCCATAGTCGAGTGGATAGTACACCGGTTTCAAGGTGTCTCCATCACTGAGGTACCGGGTTCGAATCCCGGTCGGGTCAGATGTTTGTGTGATGAATGCGAGCATTTACATCTTAGTCATGGTTGTTGATATATATTTCTATAAAAAATATTTATATATCGTCGGCTTGGAAGAAGACTGTCATAATTAAAAAAAAATGCATTGTTATGTTTTCGCAATGAAACAATATCAATTTGTCTATAATAATAATAAATGTCTATATAATAATAAAGCCAACTGTAAAGAATATGGTTTCTAATTATTTAATGAGTTCGATATCTGAGTACATTTTATCCAGTAAAATGTTTACAGGCTTCCTCTGAAAGGTTGTGTATTTTGAGTTATGACAGTCTTCTTCCAAGCCGACGATATGTATAATATATATATATATATATATGTAGGGTAACGGATAGACATACGTCTATCCGTTACCCTAGATCCCATAGCACAAGCCTTACAGAGCTTAGTTTGGGCTAGGCTAATTGGTGTAACAAATATTTATTTATTATAATTTGAATCGTTGGCACAGTTAAAAGATAATGATGACGATATGTACGTTTGGGTTTGACAAAGCGTTATGTAATTATGTGTTAGGCTTTGATATTGATGAATGCGATTGCCACTACCACAAATTAAACATGTTAGTGAAATTAAAATGAAAAAATTATCGTAGTTAGCATGGACCAAGAGACAATTATATATTATTTTGATTAATAAAATTAAATTAATTGATAAAGTATATTAATTTTTAAAGCATAATTGAAGATGTCAATGTTTGTTACGGTTAAAAGTTAAAAATGTTAAAATGTAGCAATAGAGCCAATATTAGTATTGCTCAAACACAATGTATTCACTAATATTACTATAACTAAAATACCATTACAAAAGAAATTAAATATTAATAAAAAATAGAGTTCAGTTTTAAGATTTAAAAACTTGAATGCTCAAGGTTTTTTACGACAACAGTCAAACTTAAACTCATTGTTAAACAGTGTTTCTTTCAGTTGAGATCAGTTTTACTTTAGTTCAGTGAATAATGTTGAATGTGATTTTAGATATAGGATCACTGCATTAGGAAGCCTGGGCTTTGAAGGAAGACAACAGCATGTGTTCCTATTCAGAAGCAAAGGTACTAAAAATGAGCAGGTTGATGCTGTCAATGGTCTCATGTTTTGGGCAAACAGCATTCAATCTAAGAAATAGTTTTTGGGCTGTCGCCAAGCAGAATCGGTATTGAATAAAATAGTACAAAAAAATTAAAGCAACAGCTTATCGAGTTTCCTTTACATACAATATATAAAAAATATTTCGCAGCAGCAACAATAAGTATTATACAGGAAAATCAATCTATCTAAGGGGTAAAACGATCTATTAATATAGTTTAACTGAGTACGTTCTTAATGTGAATAATTATTTTAAAAAGATAATTATTTGTGTTCATAGCTTTTTGCTTGAATTTTTCATTTGGTTGATTTAGTTGTGAATATGATTTTATGATTACTTCACAACACTTGTATGTGTTCAAGAATTAAATTAAACTAGTACGCGCTCTGTGCGTTTCTTGTTTATATAGCTGTAACATCCTAACTGCACACACATTATCATTTGTGATCTATATATTGTGAACTATCTGTGATCTCCCTGGGAGTAACAAACCGAGAAGAATATTTGTTGATTTACGATATCATTAAATAGCAATAAAACTAACGAACATTACAGTTAACAATATGGTACTGTTGTAATTACAACATAATGTTCTATCTAATCTAAAAAACAATACAATACCTCAAATAGCATGTAAATATGTAATGTAAATGTACTCAAAAGAGAAAAGTTATTCATTGTTGAAATATGTCAAATATCTTTTACAATATATAATTACGTTTTTTTTTTTAATTTATTAATCTAACTACTACGAGTATAATGCGGTTGAAATACTGACAATAATTGATCTTTCTTTTATTATGCATATCAATTAATTAATAAAGTTTAAGTTTATTTAACGCTATACTCAGTTTGAATAAGTTATATGTGTAATGTTTAGCAATTGCATTTTGTCCTCAGAATTCTAGTTTACTACTTTAATGTCAGTACTGATCAGAAGATAAAGAAATTTATTATCATAAAAATAATAGAAAAATAATGAAAATATATGTCAATAAGTGTGAAATAATAACATCGAATGTATAAAAAGTTATTCATATTTCAGAATTTTTATGAATGTTTAATATTGTTTTTTCCTTGGTATAAATACAATTGAATAGCTAGATTGATATATTAGTCAGTTGGTTTTGGATGTTAATGTCGAAGCTTTAAATTTGCAGTTTCAGTTGATCTAGATTTCAATATATAAAATTTTGCATGTTTTTCATACATTGATACCGAGTTACGAGTGAGGGGACTCAAATTATCGCCGAATGATCTGTGTAATTATTAAAAAAAGTTGTTAGGTGCCACTCGCAAATATTTTTTTATAATCTAACTAATCTACTTCGTGTCATGTGTTTTAGCATTGAATAAAAATAAATAAATATTTAATATTATAACACAACAAGATCATAAACATGTTATGGTTTTTAAGGCCTTAAATTTAATAAAAAGCATATCGTGCAACATACCTTGCGCTATTGATACGAAGGGAAGACCGGATGTTGGTAAAATCCGTGTTGAGCAGCGAACGGGGACGCGGAACGTGGCGGCTGTGGCGAAACAAACGGAGGTGTAGACGTTGACGCGGTGGGCGGCGGTGTTGCGTACGAGGGCCCGGCGTGCGGCGGCTGCGTCGTGAAAGGCAGCGCCGGTTGCGGGGTCTTCGGCGTCGCAAACGGCTGCGCGGGCTGTGATGTCTGGGCTTGCGGCGCCGCGAAGGGCGATGGGGGCGGTTGCTGGCCGTTGAACGGTGGTGGCTGCTGGCCGGTGAACGGCGGCGGTTGCTGCCCGGTGAACGACGGCGGCGGCACACCCGGTTGGAAGTGCACGAACGGCGGCGGCGGAACACCAGGTTGGAAAGGTGCATATGACGGTGGTGGCACGTTCGGTTGAAAGGGCACGAACTGTGCTGGCGTCGCCGCTGCCGCTGGGGCCGGAGTCGCCGCTGCTGCCGGTGGGGGCGACGCCACCGCCCGTGACGATACGGCGGCCAGAACTGGCAACGTCGAAACCTTGCTGGGTGTATTTACATATGCAGCCCTGAAAATTTAAAAAGTATTATGTATAATAACAAATTAACCTATTAGGCATTCCCGGGGGGGTAATATATAAAATATATATATATATATATAGTTTCCTGGAATTTCACAGAAAATGTCTAACAAATTTTATTATCTTATTTTTTATGTATTATGGACAGGCATTTGGCCTCGATCTAACCTGTGTAAGTGACGATGAGGCCGAAGATGGTCCATACCTGTCCAGACAGTGCCTATTCACTCTTGCCTTGAAAGGCCCAGATTGTATTTATCAGAGAAAATATCCGGCGGGAGGGAATTCCACTCCTTTGCTGTGCGCATTATGAAAGTAGAAGCGAAACGCTTAGTGCGTATAGGTGGTATATCAACAACTTAAGGGTGGAAGCCCAACCGCTTCCACAGGGGAACTAGAGTTCCCCTGTGGAATGGGGATGCTGGAATCAAATTGTGCAATTCCATCGCACACTCTCCGAAACAAGGTCTCAGTAACTGTGAATGAAATACAATCCAAAGAGAAAGGCGTATCCTCATATTGGACTTCAACTTTTTGCTATATTTAGAATTCTAAATAAAGAATTCTTCAATCTCTCCGCATTTCATTAATCCCTCTTTCTACTTCTGTTTTGACCCTCTAACCATTCTTACGCCTTGTCGTCAACATGATATTCGTGACTTAACACTTTTTTTTAATATGCTACTAATTATTTTATATATAATATACTATTATACTGTATCATGGTTAGTAGTTGATACTCCTACGCTGCCTCAAATATCCTAAAATGCTTTCAAAATCCATTCTATTAAAAGAAAAAATAACTGTCCCGGGCACGAGTTGGTAGCAACATAGCTTCCAAACGATTTTAATGTTTTTTTTTTTTTATAAAGGCTGACGAATTTAACATATAAGTGAGTGAATGATTGATGTTCACTAAGGCATATATAGCTAGAAGTTTCAGTAAAATTTGTTCTGCAATAGGTGTCTCGTATAACGGTCGTGGTCATAGGGCGAATTTGCTTTTATATACAGCAATGTATTTGGAAATGTATTGCTTCAGCAGACGTGTGTAAACAAAAATAGTTGTAAAGAAATTGTCAAAATAAAAAAATCTCTTTCCATATCGTTCAAAATCAAATTTCATACCAATATTTAAAAATATTTAAATAAGCACCTACCATTAATGTAATAGTTCAAACAGAAAATAGATAGCGCCTTTCTCCAGGTCAAAGTATTATGAGCACCAGCACACGCATGCGAGCACTTACAACAAATTTTATACTGTACAGAAGTGACATACGCAAATTTCAAACAAATGTCGCTTTAACTCTCTAACCAGCACAGTGATTTGAAAGAAAGATAAACGTTTATTTAGTAAACAAAATAACGGTTCGGAAAATAAAGAGACAAACATGCATACAAGTTTTGTTACCAAAATGGTCTCCACTCAGCATATGTCGGGCGTACACGACGCTGATCTTCCGCGGATGCCATTTACAAAATTAAAAAAAATAAAAATAAAAAATGAATGAAATAACATAAAGCAAAGAACACAAATAATAAACACTAAACAATAAACTAACCATATTTTCTGTGAGCAATTTTATAAATATATAATTTGATATTAATATACATATAATATTATTTTAATATATAATTAAAAAATTGGTTAAATGAAAATTTGACTGTAGAATGGTGATTAATCAAATAAACCGAATTCAAATAAACAAACACCAAAAGACCCCAAATACACAATAACTTCATAAATCATATCTACGAGTATAATAACAGCATAAAGTTCGTCATTATATATCTAAGAAAGTTGACACAAAAGCGCGACTGGGCTGGGTCCATAGAACATGCAAAATAAAATATATACAAATGTTAAAGTAGCGCTTTTTGGGCATTAAGGACGTATGACTTAAATCTATTTTTAAAAGACATGACAGACTGTGAATTACGAATAGGAGGTGGAATGTCGTTCCAGCATCGTGTTGCAGCAAATCTGAAACTACCACGAAAAGCAGCAGTCTTATGTGCGGGGCAAATTAAGCGGTCAGGTACTCGGGCTCGTTGCGTGAACTTTAACTTATTAAAGAGATATGGTGGAGTTTTGTTTTTGATTATTCCAAAAAGTAAAACTGCAAAATGTATCTTACGCCGAGATTGCATATTCAAAAGGTTATTTTTGTTCAAGTAGGGAGTAATATGAGCTCTTTTGGGAATATGAAAACAGAATCTAGCACAACTGTTCTGTACACGCTGTATCAGCTTATTAGTACGAGCTAATAAACAATTACCTGTTACACTATCAGCGTAATTTAATTTTGATAGTACTAAGGATTCACATAGATACATTCGACACTCAACACTCAAATATTCTCTGATTTGATACAATACTTTTATCCTATAGTAACAATTTTTAACAATATCTTGTACATGCTTTTCAAACTTTAGGTGACTATCTATAACAACTCCCAAATTTCTAGCTTCGGCCACACATTGAATCTCTGTACCTTTCATTTTAACAACTGGCTTATGACTTTCAATGTCACGAATTTGGGACTTAGTACCTAGAATAAGATATTTGGTTTTTGAAGGGTTTAGAACCAAACCATTTGCTTCTGACCACTCCGCTACACGATCAAGGTCTTCGTTTATTTTATCTATCAATCTCGTTTCACAAGGCTTCAACATTTGGTAAATCTGGACATCATCCGCGTACAAATGATGTATAGAATTTTTTATATTACTAACCAGATCCGCAGTATACAGGATAAAGAGTATAGGCCCTAATATTGAGCCCTGAGGCACACCTTTGTTAACAGCAACGTTTCCAGAAAACTGTTTGGTACCATCACTATATGAGACAACTACACGCTGATTTCGACCAGTCAAGAAACTAGAAAACCACTTTAGTGAGGGACCATCAATACTACCTACTAACTAGGTTTCCCTTGATTTAACAGAAAAAACGACATAAGATTCTAGGTGTTAGATCCGTATTCGTTCATACCTTTTTAATTTTTTCATATTTATACCAATAGAATATCCATGATTTGATCAGAATAAGAGGTTAATTTAAAACATGATGTTCGAAACTTGAAGCTTAAACTGTATTAATAATAGTATAGCCTTGAATATTGATAAATCTGTATCAAAATCATTTGTATATATATTTTATGTTCATTAAGTCTGAAATTTGTCCTAAGGTTCAATTTGTACTGATGTCTATTTTATTGTATAACATACCTGAGATCCTCTAATGTGCTCGACAATCCTGGCAGTATGGCGCCTTCACTTTTTAGTCCTGTCACAAATTGACTAAAGCCGTTCAAACTAGGACTGGTATTATCTAAGAGACCACTTGTACTCGGCTCTGGCGATGAATTGTGTTCTGACGATGCTGAAATAAAATGATACTGACATTGAATTAGACAATAATTAACCGTAAACAGCAATAATTGATTAGATGCATTGAACAATTAACGTTGTTCAACGGTTAAAACCGCATTTTACGAATAGCGCGTCGTACGAAAAAAGTGTCTAAACCATTTTTGTTGAGAATTGGAATAACGGGGTTGGTTTGAGGGGTGATTATGCTCATTAGAGTCCTAACGTGGAACTTTGTACTGGAGGATGCTCGACTAAAGAAGAAACAACTCGCACAAATGGTTAGAGTATCCGATACAACCATTTTTAAAACCCTGTATGATCATCTTGGCATGACTAAGGTCAGCGCAAGATCGGTGCCGATAATGCTCAAGCCGCCGCAAAAACAACAGCGTGTACAGTGTTCACGCGCATTTTTGGACCTCTGCAATGAGGACAAGGATGGTGTATTGAGCCGAATCGTTACTGGAGACGAAACTTGGGTTCATCATTATGAGCCTGAGTCTAAACAAGACTCCATGCAGTGGCATAAAAAGGGCACAGCACTTCCCAAAAAGTTTAAAGTGTCACAGTCAGCTGGGAAACTCACGGCAACGGTTTTTTGAGACCCGGAAGGAATATTATTAATCGGTTATAAAGATGAGGAGTTTCTACAATCGGAGAATACTACGCTTTAATATTAGAGCGATTAAAAGAAGTTATTAAAGAGAAAAGACGGGGGAAATTGACGAGAGGTGTGCTGCTTTTGCACGACAACGCGCCCATCCACAAGAGCCGCATTGCATTGGCTGCCCTGTATTATTGGATCACTCACCCTACAGTCCAGACCCGGCCCCCAGTGATTATTAACTGTTCCCAAAAGTGAAAAAAGAGCTGCGTGGTAAGAAATTTATCGCCGAAGATAAGTCAAGGAGGCGGTGGCGGCGGCGGCGGATATTGTAAAGCAAAAATAATTTGGATTTTTATTTCCACCCTATATCCCCCATTCCGCGAATATAAAAACGCTCCCTCGTATAACTTTTACCTATATGACAATAAAACTTACCGTTTTTTGAAAAAATAGAAAATACCTTAATTTTGTATGTTCGTCCTTGAATAACATTTTTCATATCTATGATAGAAGGGGATTTTTTGACATTTCATTTATAATGGTGTATATTTAACGACTCAGTAAATTTTCATGCGAAAGATTTATGCGAGTCATCCTATAAGTTGACTTATTGTGAACCTATTAGTTTAATGTAGTTTTCAAACATATTCTATACGGTTAAATATCTCCGCCGCTCGCCTCTATAGTTGAAAACTAGCAGAGATTGAGGGTGGATAGCTCAGCTGTCGAAGACAAAGGCTTACCTTTTGGACATCTGTCACATAAAATAATACATGCCCCTCTATTCCTGTAGTCTGAAAGACAAGCGCAAAACCCTATAATTTATACTGAGGTATGTGATACAATACCAGAGTTTAAAAGGCAAAGGGACATAAAACTAAAACGATGTGAAGAAGTGACTGTTGAATTAACAAAAATCATATCAATTACTTGTAAAACTGTCTGTCAACTTGATAATGTAAAACAAAAACGATGTGAAGAAGTGACTGTTGAATTAACAAAAATCATATCAATCACTTGTAAAACTGTCTGTCAACTTGATAATGTGTAAGACAATAAAGTTTACATTGCAACTACAAATTAATAGACGTATGTACTTATATACGTCTATTACTTCATTCTTCATCGTAAATGACTTCATTTACGTCATAAGACTCGACGCCGGTGAGTATATAGAGAATAACAGGTATGAGATGTAAAAAACAGATTCGTTGACTCCTCTGGTGTTTTTTTGATTTTGATTGATCACTTTTAATTACGACAAAATTTTACGATATCAACATCGATGTATTATAGTTTTCTACTCATTATTATGATACAAGTACGTCTTATTAAAATAACAGGTACTTGATCTACCCACCGACTGAATATTAATGTATAAATGGCCTTGATCATTATAAAATTAAACTATAAAATTAATGATAATAATAATATTACATAATTATGTTGTTTACTTACCGTTTAACAAAAACCTGACAAACATCTCTTCTGTCTGCGAAAGCTCCATCTAAAGTACATTTTATTATATATATTATCTCCATTTTATTAACATGTATAGATGTAACATACACTTAAAGTAATGCTACCGTTGATCACACAAACCATTAACATTTATAAGAATTCATCATATTACTATAAAACTACCTGGTCTTATTGTTAAAAGCAATTTATTTCAGCGAACCATGAACCAGGAATATACGATAATGTGATGCGATAAGGTTATGGGTGCAGTGATAGGGCTGGAAAAAGTAAATCTCCCTTAAGCTAAGAATTTATGGATTAGAGAAGTGGTCGCGTGATCGACTTGATTCTTAATTCTTTCAGAAGGATTATGTAATCATTTTTTTTTATTTTACCATCATACCATTGGTATCGAATGCACCAGTAATGTGGTTGATATTAAATTAATATTTCAATTGAGTTTTAATTAGTGAGCTTTGACAAGTTTTTTTTTAATCGCTTTCATGTTTTTTTAATGTGAATTAACTAGAATCAATCAGCAATCGACATACTATAATATAGTAAGCCGTTTGCTATTTGATTCAAGTCGGATCTTGGCATTTCCACTTTACGAAATTTTCAATTTAAGCCTGACACCAAATTGCCAGCTTCATGAGAAGTTTAACTAAAATACTCTCTGTAATTATCATGAAATTGTTTGAAATCTTCTTAAGAGACTCATATACGTACGGCAAAGCTTCATATAAAATAAAGTAACTTATATGTGTGTGTATATATATTCAAGAATTAACTATTCAACGTGTGTGTATATTATGTTGTAAATGTACTTTCATTTCGACAAAAATCTAAGAATGTTAGTATTCCTGTTTTAATATATTAACTGTGACTTATATATGATTATTGCAAAGCATTTGCGTATCCGCGTAGCCTTTATCATATTACAAACAGATGAAACTACTCACCATTAAAGCTGATGCTGTATCCTTGTTACCCTGTAAATTAAATAAATATATATTTTTATAAACTTCGTCAAACAGAAACTGAAGGATAATGACCGATGTATTCTATACTAAATTTATGATCGATGTCACATCAAAACCACGCTTTTTTGTTATTGAAAAATTCTAATGGTGGCAAATTTTCGTCATAGCAAACATGTATTAACATAGTGGAACAAAAAAATTATTGCTGCGATTTATACATAAATCACTATCGAACATGTTACAAGATTTAATAAAGTGACTAATCTAAGTCCTGCAAATATGGTACAAATTGATATCGATATGAAGAAGAATATATAATATATATCTAGAAGATAATTTTACCGTTAATATTCTGGTCCTAATTGCCACTCTACCTTGATGACATCTACATGAGTAGTTAAATAATCTTCAGCCCACAGCGCACATATCTTATAAAATGTTATCCTAAAATAGCTACACTGCCTTGATGACGTTTTTATAACTAACTACATTTAATCTTCAGATCAGCTATAAATCTATTTCACAATCTGTGTCTATTCTCCTGTAGTAGACCCTTCTATCCAGGCAAAATCATAAGTAACTACAGCTGGTAGTCGGCCGGATTTGGGGTCAGTGATTACATCCTCGCGATTTCACGATCGAATCAATAGAATCCTCAAAGGCTAACTGCAATTGTCGAGAGGTGCCTTGAACCTTAACCCTTGTTTATGCTTATAGAAAACCATCACACGAAGTTTCTCACGTAAGGTAATTTTCACGTAGAAATTAATACTGGTACAAACATCCTAAATTTACTGCATAAAATTCGTATAATACTGCATTCCTTTAAGAATAATTTGCCGCTTGTGTTTGGCCTTCGCAGTCGAGTGGTTTGTACATCGGTTTCAAGGTATCGCCATCTTTGAGGTCCCGGGTTGAAGTCCCGTTGGAGTCAGTTGTTTGTATGATGAATGCGAGCACTTGTACCTTAGTCATGGTTATTAATATACATATATTTCTATTAAAATTATTTATATACGTATAATATATGTCTGTTTATTCGTTACCCATAACACAAGCCTTAAAGAGCTTACTTTGGGCTAAGATAATAGGTATAAGTGTAAGAAATATTATTATTTATATATTTACCTTATGTATATAATGGTCATACGAAAAGATTATCATCATTTGAATGACTTTCTTAAACGTGTATTAGGTCTTTATAATGAAGTAACTTTCGCCCTCAATCTAAACGGTACTTAATCATATCATTTTATATAGATATGTTAAGAAATATCCAATAGAATATATGAAATTACAGTTTTATAGTCATCTCCAAGACATGAATTTAACTGATGAAATACATTAATATGACTTAAATATATTTTACTTCAATACCTCTGCAATTACTTGAAACAAATAATAACTCACAAAATAATTGTTACAAAGTAAATGAAAGTTAAATTTTATTAAAATATCTGAGTATAGAGACCAACATTATCCGCATTATTAAATTTTATTAACCTCATAAATTAATGCACATGAGATGGAAGCATTTTTATTTTTTATTATTATTAAAATGTATCGTGCCCATTTCTAGTGGGATACTTCAAGTTACAAATGATTTTCAATTTTTATATTTTGCCTTTATAATGTTTACGTAAAAAGAGACAAACTAAACGAATACAGTTTCCTATGTATTTGTGGTTATTTAAATTGTTTTTTATTATATCTATATTTCCTCTTATACCTCTATATTTGTTGAACCTATTTTTGCATAATACATTTATGGAATAAATTATTACCAAAGTCAATGTGCATTATTAAAAAAAACATGTACCGTGAGTAATACAATGTAATAAAATAGTAATACAATACACAGCTTTACGATAAATGTATCTTGGTTAAAAGATAGTTTCGTCACACACAACTATAAAACTACTATAGGATACGAAAAATAATATAAACTACATACACTTAAGGTTTCCTGGATTGTCGAAGATATAGTCGTAGGTAGCATAAATCTCATGATAGATTTCATGTTTCTGTTCTCCAGCTCTTTGGAAGACAAAAGCATTTCTTTGCATTTTATTTGCTCTTCCAAATTTTCATTCTCCTTTGTAATTTGTTCGCACCTGAAAAACCCACTTATTATTGGAATATACACATAGTTCAGACGTTGACCTAGGCCTACTCTTATTTGTCCCGATGCCTAAGCTAACAAGTATAGAAGATTTGAATTATTTGTTAATATTTGTTTTGTATTTTTGGTCGTATTAATAATAAATATTATGTCGCTGCGCAGACGTCCACTAGGACGGTGTCAATGACGCGCGACTGCCAGTCATAAGCAAGAGAGTATGATTATCATAACAACATCCCAACTAATGTTTATTGCATCAACATACATTATTGACTACTCTATATGGTTTAGAGATTATTCTAGAGGGCATTGTTCGCACAGCATTTAATTTATCAGCGCGTATAAACTACAAATTTATTTAGACACTGTTATAACCACCCAACAACTTAACGAATTTTCACAAAAACGGGTGTTGTGTCGAAAATTCGCTTATATCCTATTCAAGCTTACGCTTTGCAGTTGACACTCGCACCTCCCTTCGCCCTCTAAATAGAAACGCTTCTTCTGTTTCTGTATTATTTGTGGTATATACCGATTCTGTCATATGTAGCTAATACTCAAACCTTCTATTCCGTTGGATGCACTTTTCGCACGGCATATCACCTAGGCAGTTATTTGGCTTCCGTATTTTTTCTCGACTCGGCCCAGCTGAGAACAAAATCAACAACGCCATGCGAAATATAACTCTTTAAAACTCACAATCATAGTAATAACATCATTATTTATAAACTTGAATAAAACTTAAAAGGAAATACTATCCATAAACAAGAATTGTAATTGTAATTAATACTTGTAATTTGCTTTTCAAGTGATATAAAAATACTTTTCATTATACCGGATGTTACAAACGTCACGAAATAATATTTAGTGGTGTGTTTTCCTATGTGAACTAAATAAATTATTTTTTTGATACTTAATATAGAATAAGTGAAAATATCGAATCAGCGTACGAAGAATACAATAAATATAGTGAATGCTATTTGCGTTTTCAACAAGCTAGCAACATTTTTGTGTTAACAGCTAGAATTACAATTGAAAGGTTTTGTTTTCAGCTTAAATACATTTAACTCAGATAGTATTAGTTTTTGTGGTATTAAATAAGCACCTATCTAATAAGGGCTTTACTGATAGTTAAAAAAATATTGTTTGTGTACTAGACAAACGGTGACAATTCTGTCAAAAGATATATTAAAATTACATTGCACACAATTACACAAATACCCTCGAAATAATCTTTCCATAATTCTATAAAATCTTTGAATGTACTTTTTATATTCATTAAGTGATATGTTTTTATCAATTCGATAATAAATAATACAATAGCTCTAATCACAACGAAATATATGTATTGTAAGTATAATACACATATTTTGTTGGCCTTATTTAAATTCAATAACAACAATTTCCGGAAAATCCCTCATTCTATAAGCAAATATGACATGCGTAAATCACAACGGTGGTATAGCATCTGCATTTATATGAAATAACTCTACTACTATTATATATATTAAATCAACTAATTGAAAAATCACTGTTGAAAGCATTATAATAAGCAACTGGTAGTTAGTGATTTTTATAGTTATTGTAAGATTACTTGTATTTGTTAAATATTTCTCAATAAATTACGAGCAGTCACATGCATCTAGTAATACTTAGAGAAAGTTAAGTATATTCATGGACTATTTTTTCCTAAGTAAAATAACTTAACTCTAAGATTCAATTAAAACCAAAACTAAAACCATCAGGGTTAAAAAGTAATTCAAAAATAAATATTTGCTATGGTGTTTTAAAAAATATATAAATACAACAGTAATAAGAGACCATGTTACAAGTCTGACGTTCACAACTAATCCTTTTTAAGTCTAACTTTCTATATTCTTCGCGTAATATTTATGGCACTAACGCGAAAGATTTGTTAAAAGAAAATTAAACATCAATAACTTACCCAATTGAGATGGGATACATGACTACTACATGAGATCATTCAAGTAGTTTATGAAAAAATAAATATTAAATCTAATCGAACAAATTATAGTACAACCACGAAATCTCCACATAACATACGTACGTCAATAATATTACATATATACATAGATTATAGCTTCAGTAAGACTTGTGAGTAAAGATAAATAAAGAAACGAAATATTTTTTTCCAAATTTTTCAACGTGGGGATGGGAAGCTATTTCTTAGTCCTAGTTTTAGTTCTTTCATGTTTCCAGAAGTTGTCATTAATATTATATTTATTTTTAGTAAAAAATATTCCACAATATGTTATTTTAATTTAGAAGATTAACGAAATCTTTTGTGACGTTATTGAGAGTAACTAGCAACTATAACCCAGCTCATTATAATTAAAGACGTCATATATCAAAATGTTCTACTAACTTAGAGAAGGTTAGGTTAGTTCTCACTGATTTCAACCAATAAATAAATAATTTCACGTACCCTAGTTATGGTTGTCCTAGTTTGGAGTACAGTATATACAGTAGTAATATTTTATTTGAAATGTGACGTTTTAAAATCCGCCGGATATCAGACTTATTCTCAATTAAATTATTAATTCGATTGGGTTGCTTTTAAAAGGTTTCGTTAATAACTTAATCGTAAACCATTAGGTTTACGATATACTTATTCTCAGAACTTTGTAAGTCGTTGTCAAATAATAATTATCAAGGATACTCTCGCCAATACAAACTCTAAACCTGTGAACAGCGAGGTCATGATGATGAGTTTGAATTTTCTATAGTTTCTGTTAACTATAATTTTTAACAGTCAAGCATTCCAGAAATCTAGATTAACTAATGACTTAATTTTGACATAAAAGTTTTTGCAGTACTTATTATATACACTTTAAATAAAATACTGTTTAAAATATTATTGCAGTTTATTTGCACTTCAATTTTTTAATACGGTTTGTATTTGGTAGTAGTAGTTACGGAACACCTATGTTTATAACTAGTTAATTATACTCTGTCCATTATGTTATTTTCTTTTTGACAGATCGCGCGTATGAAATATTGTTTCTATTTTCAAATTATAGTACTACAGTAATAATATACTTTCTAGACGGGAACGCCCACATAGTGAAGTGCTCTGTGCATAACAAACTACCACAGACAATAAGCAGTTCTTGAAATCAGATAAATCGATAAATTGTCTTCAAATCAAATATTTGTAAATTTATTTATTTCCTTCTCGACAGCTACCTATATTATTTATAGGTATGTGAATTTTGATATTAAAACGCATATTAGTTAATAACATCTACGTCAAGTTTAAATCAAGAATTATGATCAAGAATACTTAGAAAATCACATACATACCATTTTTTTAACAAACTAGCTAGGTAATTGGTAATTCGCCAAAAATATAAAATTTTGCCTAATTTACTTGCATGTGTAAAACTTTATTTTTTCATATATTTCTGATCCATTTAAGAGAGAAAAAGGAAAACTTTCTTAAATGGATCAGAAATATACGAAAAAATAAAGTTTTACACATGCCAAGGAAATTAGGCAAATTTTATATATTTGGCGAATTACCCCAATTGGGTAATTCGCCAAATATATAATATAAAAATTAAACAAGTAAATTTATTACATTATTTATTACATAGATTCATCAGATTCTTCTTCGTAAATTACACTAGTTGTATGGCAAATGACAACCAAACGGCGTAGCCGTATTTAATGACACATACAATCTAACGTCACTCCTCACAACTCCCGTTGCCTAGACAACCCCATAGACAATATATGACAATTATTTATTTCATGTATTTGAAAAAACAAGATAAACGAATTTAATATTTATAATAAAAATAATATCGCTGCATTAAATCGATTAAAAGTTCTTCTTAATAAAATCGATATTCTGTTTTAATCGAATCGGTAACTTGCGAGTTCATCACTGATTTCAAAATATCTTAAACTGTCAAAAGAAAATAATATAATGGACAGAGTATAAGTCTCGAATTATGCTACTCAGACGTTTATGCTTAGGGCAAGTATTTTATTGAAATTATGTTTATAAATTATATATAATTAAAAAAATGATATTATGTCATCAGATGTTGAATATTTAATTTCATCATTTAAAGCAAAATCTAAAATAACAACTTGGTTTTTCCTTAGTTTTATTGCCTTAAGTCAACTTTCCTCCCGCCTAATGTAAACGTTTGCGGAGCCAAATAATACGCGGAATTCTGGCATTCGCTTTATTATATTTATATTACATTTTTTAACCTGGTTGTCTTCAAAACACAATTTTCCCACTCCACCAAAACAACGTGCGACATTTTGAACATGCCTTGTTTCGTGTTACATCATATAGTCATTCCTTTACTGTTCGTTTCACGTAATAGATATGTCATTCAGACGATCTTCAAATATGGACGACCACTCTGCCACGGTTTGATACAATCCAGGGATCAAGACAGTTTTCTAGCCCCCTATGCTCTAGCACATTCATGGGTGCTTGACTAATCTCAGGATTGCTACAAACACGTCAAATTTGCGTTTCGTGGTCCGTCGCGCCTTGACAATAACCACCTTGTCTAGATTGTTTTTTTACATAACGACAAGAACAATCCTTAGATACGTCGTACGATACGAAAAACGTATTTCGAATCGTATTTTTGTACGCTGTATGGATATGCACCATATATTTTAAAACATCATTATGGTTAGCCCGCTAGAAGAGTATATTTTTATTATAACATCCTGTCCTGACTGGTTGATTAGATACCTTTTCTATTGCAGGTTGGCCCCGATTCTTCGAATATTAACTCTGTTGATTTACTACTACCACAATTTTATCATTTGTAATAGATTGTCAAATTTATATTTCTTTGTTCTATTACATGAAAAAAGTCTGCAAGCCCTCTTCAGTCGTTTACGTGTCTGGCGTAACGTTAAGAAAAAATATAAACATATTCTTTACAAATTACCGTGATAGACCAAATCACCTAAACTAAACCTTATTAGTGAGTTAGTCTGTGATAGATAGATATTGCTTATATGTGTTGAACAGATTATAAAAATAGAATAGATATAGATAGATAAAAATAGATTATAAAGATATAAAATCTTGCGTGTTACTGCCGGATGGTTCGGTCTGACGACATATTGCGAGATACTACTGGGAGAAAGACGGCGGATACACGTTTATTTTCCTTACAGCTAGCTTACAGCTACTCCGGGCAGAGACGAGATTTAGAGAATAAGTGGAAGAAATTACCATATTTCATGAAAAAAAAATATTATGCAGAATAAAATATTAAGATGTATTTAACAAATATACAATATTTACAAATGTTCCATTTGAGAAAATTGGTCTACGCAGCATTCTGTATAATAGTAAATTTTTTAAATAACACAAAATCAACTTAACGATTTCATAGCTGGTGCCAAAGGAGCACTAGCAAATCGCGCTAATATTGATATAATAACACCATATTAGTGTTATATTCTAATGTGTGGATTAGCAGTGTAGTTAAGACTTTATTAGAAACTCTTTCGTGCTACGTTATAAGTTCGGTGGCAATTACTGTCTATAAGAACATAACCAAGCAAAATTGCATATATGCGCCCTACATATCTTAAGCATCCGTGCTCAAACCAATGGCCTTAACATCAGAAAACTAGGTTGATGAGTATTACAACTGCTACACATACTGCGCTCCATAACCAGAATGATTGAAGTGTGAAATTACTATCGGTAGGTGAAATAAGAGCTGTATATCACCTACATTACTTTAAAATTTGGAGTTTAAAGTAAACCTATACGGCTATTCATAAAATATAACACAAGCAATGCAGTTTTGTGACATTTGCGCACTTGAATTATGTTTACGCAGTGGGCGAGTAGGCGGCTGACGCCGGCACTACACAAACCGATTCGACATTTAATTTGAAATCTAAACTGCCACTAATTTGAAGTCATCAATTGAATTTCCACGAATCGCAACAAATATAATGGTGCATTTTGTTTAATATCTTACTTAGCTTGAGTGGGGCGGCTAAATATTATTTACGGGCGATAGCGCTACGACATTAGTGCGGTCTTAAGATCAACCCTTCGAAATCTGATGTGTTTTTATACGTAATGCATATTTCTGGACAAACATGAAACGATCTGTAAGCTTTTTAAAATATTTTTATTTTACTCAGTGCTAAAGCTAATCTTGTTTCTAATCAAAGTGTTGTTAATATTGCGCGCGCATAATGCAAAATATCTTTTTAATAACGTATAAGTATGATGTTGGGAATGAAATGATTATGGCACAGAATAAAAATATGGTTATTATGCTCGCGTTTAGTTAAGATACTAATTTTTTGATTAGTAATAATAAATTATACACGCAATTTTAACAGTGATACAAAACAATCGCATAATTTTAAGAAATTAGTACCTTTGAATAATTCGCGCACCCAAAATAATAATTAAAAATTTACTATATTAGTGAATCCGTAAGTGTATAAAAAACTTAGTATTAAAAATGATGTCTAAATAGTAGATTAGTATGTTTTACATTGATTTCTTTACGTATGTATTTGTAAGTCGCGTAGCGAACGACGAAAACATCGTACCGATACCTAAACATTACTATTTTATTAACTAGGGAAATTAATGATTGTATCTTTGAATTATTTGTACTACTATAGATAGAACAGAACCTAACCTATATCATAACTGCTATGCTGGTTATACAAATTATAATTTTAAGCGTTTCATATGAATCGCGTATCACACTTGCTTAGCACCTCGCCACCATTAGGTTAAGGAATTTAATAACAAAAGAAATTTCACTTTGCGATGTACGTGAATAATGCATTGGAACAAACATACACATTTCACACATTTCTTTGTCCCATCTAATCGTGACGTATCGATTCGCATTGCCCTATTTGATTCGCATTCAAGGAAGATATTCCTCTCTTCCTATATTAGAAATTTGAAAAATAGTAAACCGTAACTACTAGTGAAAAGGGGGGAATGTTATCGCGTTTAAAGATTCGAGTCCCGTCCACGCTGTGCATGGTGTTGTGTTAATAACCGCTTATACAACAGCTGTAATGTATTTCACACTAGACATCATATTGTATGCCTATAACCATGGTTCCAAAAGATAAATCGATAAAGTGGTCTATACTACTGAAGTACATTTACTAATCTACTTATCGTAAGTGGACTGCTTCACCTTAACAACCTACAAACAAGACAATAGTAATTTTTAATATTAATTTTTGTGACTGCACCCACGACAAAGGATAAAAATCCTAATGTTTTTAAAAATAAATAAAAAATAATTGAGGTGTAATTGGAAACTAAAAAAAAAAAAAAAAGTAATAACAGTACATTTTCTATACAAAATTCATTCTAGAATTAATAATTGTAAGGTGTACCGAATCAGTCTATCATATATTTTTTTATATTTTGCAGAAATATTGTGCTGAAAAGGTGATCAAAAGAATAATTCAGTTTTGTCTAACAAATATTGCATTAAAAAGTTATATTCTGATTATTATATTTTAGATTATTATTACGCTATAAGGTTTGGTGTAGGATATTAGATCAGTGGAAAAAAATTGTAGTTTACCGGCTGCGAACGCTAAGCTGATATATGTTAATTAGTGTTAAGCCTGATAGAATAAACTCTACAGTAGCTCCGGTTGATAAGAGTAGAACTGTGCTCGGTAATGGAATGTATAATGTTACAAAAGTATGTATACATACGTACAACAACAAAAACCAGCAGCTACCGACTACAACTATATAAGTACATAATAATTAGCCACCTATTCAGTAATAGTAATTACACGTTCGTAGCGGTAAATTATTCATTTCAATTTGTTAGTTTGTCCATCGTAAACCCTTTTCGAACCATCTGTCTAGTGAAGGAAAAGCGATTCCCTCGTTGGAACTAGCAAACGGCCTCCGGGTGATTAAGCCGGTCGGGGTTTACTAGAGGTTGTTCATGTAGTAGCTACTCTACATTGCTTCAATATTCCTTAGGCAATTTACACACAGCTATATTTATCTACGATGTTTGAGCGCATATAAGTATCTCTACAATCTGTAAAAATACAAAGATATCATTGTATTGATTATGCTGTATTGCTACATGAATTCACGCGAGTGCTGCTAGCGATTAAAGAACGCGCGAATTACGAATGTCTCAGGCGTGGGGCAAATTGGCAAAGAAATGGTATAACATGTTGTATGGAGTATGTATACTGATTGTATCACAACTAAATATTACATAATTGTGTAAGGTTAATAATAAGCGCGGGTGTCGCATTTCATCGTTGCTAAAAGTCACAGGGCGTAAAGCTCTCTCTGTGTTAAATTTCAATCACCTATTTAATGTATTTCCAAAAACGCTTTACCAATTGATGTTACTTCTGTGACTACGACTTAAGGTCTTCAAGGCATAACTCGAAGTTTGGTAACTTGAAGTAGACTGATGTTTCATAGCACGCGGCTTACATATAATTAAAATTAAAGTGTGTTTCAATATGGTACGCGTCAAATAATGCCTAATAGATAAGTCTTTAAACACACTAAACAATTTATTAAATATTATAGTCTATGTCAGTAACAAACAAAAGACCTGGTCATTTTCGCAACTGATTTTAAATTCTTTGTTAGCAAACAATACATCTTTTTTGCATTAGTTAGTAGGCTGTGGCCTACTTTCAAACAAAAAACAAGAACTTCGCAACACAGTGAGAAGAGAATTTTTGGATTCGCAACAATTTACGAGGTGTATTTAATGAGAAGTATTCGTAGTTACGATAAGAGTAAATTAATAAAATAATTACTTTGAATTACTTTGGATGAGCGTATTATTAATAATTTGTATCGCAGGGCGGAGTGGTTAGTTCGCCTAATTCAAGGTGTCGCCATGTCTGAGGTGCCGGGTTCGAGACCCGGGGGAAGTCAAATGTTTGGGCAAAAAATTTTGAGCATTTATGCCTTAATTGTAGGTGTTATTATTTCTATATGAAATAAATATTTGCCAATGTAACATATTGTGTATGCCTATCCGTTACCCTAAATTCAATAACACAAACCTTACAGTACTTATTACTAATTGGTGTAAGAAATTTTAATAATATTAATGTTTTGTATATAATACCATTTTTAAAAAATGTGAGGAATCAACAAAGGTTGCGATTAGTAAAAAAAAAATTTTCATGCAACTGATTGTGAAACTTAAATCCTTAGATCGCCTAATTACGGTTAAAGATGTCATTTGTAGCTACAAATCAAGACATCTTTAACAAGCGAACAAAGTATGAAAAATCTTTCGACAACGACCGGAAGGACAAAGAAAGCACTTGAAATTTAAGAAAATTAGATTTATATACTGATGATAACTTATAATAATTATATTCCGGTGTATTAAATTTACAAAAGATTCTTTTTTTACTTTTCAAGTTTACTTTTGCTAATCGTTTTTCTAACATTTCGATGGCGGGTTAACTGCACAGTATCTTAATGCTAATAAAATATATAGTTATTGGCGATATTATCTTATTGAGTTAACGAAATTCGCGTACAATATAATCAAATAATATAGATACCTATTCAATTATTGTAACACGGCATTTAACTAATTCATAGTTATATATTCTTTCAAATCAGGTTAGTTACATCATTTATGTCTGACTTAAGAATGGTTCAATCGATTGTAATAATTCTCTACTTATTGGAAGTTGTCAAGTATAATAGAAACTTCAAAAACTATGTACTATTATACAATACTATTATATATATATATATAATATATATATATATAATATATATATATATATTATATATATATATATATATATTATAATACTCGTATTAGCTTTCAACTCACCATCTTCCGCACTTATAGGTGCGCTAGGTTATAGCTAATGAAACATTCGCCGGATCATACGTTTAGTTAATGTACATCACTTTTTCTTAATATGAATGAATAGACGTGAGCAGTCAATACGGAATAAATATCGACTTCCAAAAGTGATGTAATTATTGACTAGTTGACCCAGCAAAATTCTTAGCGCCTAACTGTCAATCAATAGAGTATTACGGTGTAACGTGTAACAAAAACTGCTGTAAAGGTTTAAATTATCATGAATTTATTGGAGTTTATTGCCGTCAAGAATAGCAGACTAACTACTGAACTATTATAAAAAAACTAACGAAAATGACTTATGATGAAAACTATTTCTTTATAAATATCAATTTAATATCAATGTTTAAATGTAATATTCTATCTCACTTGACCAATTGCTAGCTCAGCTAGTATTACACTTAGTACTAGGATATATAGATTCATAAACAGTATTGTGACTAGAGTAATATAAAGAAAAGTACATTGTATTCAAAATTGGTATTTCCGGACATTGTTTTTTTCATTTTGGCAAAAATTATGATCAAATATTTTTGTGATATTAAAATAGAATGGGTTGATGAAACAAAGTAGGAATGGACCCAAACACAATTTCTCAAACTCTCCCGTCTGCTTGGTATATATACAATGACACCGCCGCCTCTGTTTGTAATAGAAAAGATCTGGTCGTCCATTCTATTGATTGCTTTAATCTCATCAGTAGTTAGTAGTAGTAGATATCCGGATCGACCTGTGACACCAAACGCCGCACAGCATCACCTGCGAGTTAATGCATTGTTTTGCCAGCTTGTAAACTTGACCAATACCGTTAAACTTAACGATAACGATTTGTGTAAGATAATTAAATAAATAAATAATAAAACTGACAAGTTTCTTGTGCCCATTCTTCATATCAGCTGAAACATACGTCCTGAATGGGTGGTAGGAAAAAAAATGGACGATTTAAAAGAGCTTTCTATAAAGTTATATTTTAATAAATTTGAATTTGATTTGACTGAAGCATGGAGATTTTTTTATGAATCCAGCTTTTATCCAGTGTCTAAACTCTTGTGGTCAATTTGCAGTTATTCAACTACTGATATGCCAATTTTGCTATAATTTAAGAAAATGACATTTTTATTCATATCAATAAAGTGACTACAGTAAAGAGATCTCAAAATGCCCACACCACATTGAAAACACTTGGGACTATTTTTGTGGTATTGTTACAGACACTGCAATTCTCAGAAGTTTTAGAATATTTTTATTACGACTTGCGTTGCATTTGATATTTTTAGTAATAGAATATCAAATTGTATTAATTTAAAAAAATTCATTCTTTATTAAATGCAGTCATTTAAACAGGAAGAAAATCAAATGAAATTAGGGTGGATTAAAATTTTTGATATTTTTTATGTTAATTTTGTAATGTCATCAAACCATTTCAATACAAATAGTTAACGATAAAGATTTTCACTATAAGTTAGGTAAGTTCCATGAGAAAAGAATTAAAATTTTCTCAGACTTGTTATGTAAAATGTTGAATAAGATGTGACAACAACAAGATGTCACGACAACAATTAAATATCAATAACGTAACGGTAACGGCGACACATACATACACTGTAATGTTACGGCATGTGTTATGGGATCTAGATCAGTGCTTACTTTGGATTACGCTAATTGGTGTGAGTATATGAAATATTTATTTTCTATTAGTCTTTATAGTTGCTTTATTCTTAGTTGCTTTATAGTATACAAACAATGATTTCGTTACCCATAAAATGTTCTTGCAAAACTTCATAGTCTAAATTATTAAGAATTTTAAAATAAACATTGTAATATAAATGGACTTTAAAATTCACTGTATAATTAAGTAATGTACTTTACTATTAGTTTATATGTCCAAGTTACAAATGTTGATGTTTGATATACCTATTTATAGCTAGTTCTTTTTCTTTAATTACATTTTTTCAAATCTGTCGTTTACATCTGAAGATATCGTATTATCACTCATAGTATAAATTCGAAATGGCATCTATTCCAGAGGGCGTACCTTACCGGTACCTTACGGTTTGATTTATTGAAATTACCGCATCATGAAATACGCATTAATCTCCTAATGTTCTACAATGTTTTTCGTCAAAGCTATCTAATATCGGTAAATATTAAACTGTTCGGGCTTAAGAATGCAAAGAATAATTCTGAATTGAATGGGTGTCCTGGGGCAAATTTGGTACAAACTTGGTTACAATCATACCCGTGCGGTAACAAGAAACCACTTGGGCATGCCAGCAACATTAACCTGAACAAAAATCTGGTATGTGGCTAGACTGCTTGACCGATGTAGTTTTATTTGAATTTGTATACATGTTATGATTGTCAAAAAATTATACGTTGTAGATACATTTTGTTAAAAATCTATACGCTATAGACGTCTAGTACTAAGGTCTATTGAATGTATGGGTATATTTTAGGATATTGCCTTAATTTTAATGATTGTCTACATATTTACGTTTCTAGTTGTTGTGTGTATATATTAAACAATATAAAAAGAACAATTTTAACAAATATGATCGAACGCAGAGTTTATTTTATTGACTCGATAATAAAATCCATAGCAGTAGTAATTTGCATGTCTTGTATCATATCATCAGATGTAAATTTTGAAAAGATCACACGTTCACAGAATGTAAAGCTATTTTAGTTACAAATGTATAAAAAAATATCAATTAGTCGCACCATTTGATGATTTAGAATAGTGGACGTTCGCTTTGCCACGAGTTCATCTTAAAGACATGTATTAAAACTTATTGTATGTATTTTCAATATTCATAATTATGATCATGAAATTTTGAAAAAATTTAGAATAGTTTCTGTTTCTTTCGCAACCGATGATATTAAGCAATGCTTATGCAAAAAATAATTAATTATGATAAACGCAAATTTGGACAGGATAACTAATCAGCCAATTACTACGATTAAAATGTCATCAATAAAAGTACATTATCATAGTCTCGCGTGAACATAATAATCGTCGAATACTTTTAATTGCCAATTGAAAATAAAGACGTGCAATTTACGTATCCTCTATGAAATATTTTTCTTTTCTGTTACCTATTTACACACATTAGATTAGTCTTATAATCATTCTCGTGGAAATTTATCTGTAAATATTAAATTACATGGTAATAGATAATATCTAACATTTTCTGCATATGGAGAAGATATCTACTCAATGATTGTCAGCATATTTATATTATTTATAAGCGCCGCATCAAGCTATACTGTTAGTCCTGTAGATCGCTGTTATGCCGCTCGCCATAACGGCGGGTTTCATAACTTAAAAGTAGTTTCACGTGGCGCTTACTGATTAGCTCTAATATCACCAGAATTACTAAAATGGTACGTATTTTTTTTTAATTTTGGAAATATACACATAATGAGGTAACAAGACAAGCATTATTAGCTCGAAAAAGCGTGCAAGCGTTGATCGTCATTAATGAAATTGTATTTTAATTCACCTAAAAATAAATAATTGGACAGCTTAATTAGATCATGCATTATACATATATAGTCGTAAAATAAAAGATCAATATCCAAATTTTAGTTTACGCGAAAGCGCTAATATGTGAGCTGCCTACATATGATCGGAACTTTGTAGCGGTTTAGTGGTTAATATATTCCGAAAGTATATATTCGTATTTTATGACTTTGAAATGATAATATACACAGAAAAAATTTGGATAATGATTAAACATTCTATAAGTAAATATTATAACAAATTTTAAAGCAAGAATACGGTTGAGCAACGGGCTTACGTTACGCACTTTATTTAAGACAGTGATAAAGTTAACAATTTCAAATTATGAAATTGAGCTTCTAAGCCTGGTTTCCATCGAGTGCAGTATATATACATATAAATATTACATTTAGATATAAAACACTAATTCTTATGATTTTCAATTGACATTTGAACAGCTCTATGTTTAAAAAAGTCACCTTAGTCATGAAATACTAAGCACTAATAGTTCTAAGTACGAACAGCAAAGTATCTATGAATGACCGTCAGCCTTGCAAGCTATATGTCCTATCTACAAAATATTACTATCAATGGTGAATTAGTTGTAAAATAAACTAACGATAACATTCAGTATTATTTTTAAATAAATTACGTTTATACGTTTTAATAGCACGAGTGAATAATGACGGGAAGGGTGTGCTTAAAATAGGTATAATGAGGAAACGTTGCAGCGGCGAGAATTGATGTGTATTGTTGTCGCACTGTCTTCAAACTACCGTAGGGGACGTTCAGACAGAAAATTAAATTATAAAATTACGAATAGGAATATCAAAATTTCGTTGTTGCTTGTTTATTTCTTAAAAATAAAATCGATTTTTAATACGAAGAAATTATATTAAAAAATAAAGAAAAGTGTTAACGGTGTCCTGCATGTTTTGCTTTTTAGGGTTCTGTAGCCAAATGGCAAAAAAACGAAACAATTTTGAGGAGATTTTGTGTACTTAGAACTGGAAGACAAAAATTTTTTTTTCAAACCCATCACGTGTGGAATATTTATGGACAGGTTTTCAATGATGATATTGAGGTTTTAATCATTTTTTTCCAAATTGAATAGTTTGGGTGAGAGACTTTAAATGTGGTAAAATGTGTGACCGTCCGTCCTCCGTAACTTCTAAAATAAAATAATGATAAAATTAAAAACATATATGTACATTACCATGCAAACTTCCACCGAAAATTGGTTTGAACGAGATCTAGTAAGTAGTTTTTTTTAATAGACCATACATAATAAATATTAATTGCTGCTACGGAACCCTTCATGGGCGAGTCGAACTTGCACTTGGCTGGTATGTTTTAAATAGTCATATGAGCTTTTTGCTGAATGTCGCTACGCTACAAAAACTAGATTTCTTAAGCTTTTGAACAGTTATTTTGCCTATACTATATATTAAATAAAATACAAGGAAAACATCCCCCGTAACAATAGAAACCTTAGAAAAAACATTTTTCGAATATAGTTTTTGCTATATCGCTATGATTCCTCTTAAAATATAACTTATTTTAATGCATGTCGTTGCAGTTTTATTTGTGATATAACTCAGTGGTAGTTTTACTATGATAAAAGTTACATATTTTGATTACCTCCAAAGTTTTTTTATTTGAATGGCAAAGCGTGCACGTAACGAGCATTTTAATCTGCGAAAAACGAAACTATGCATTTATAGTAAATAAAATTTGTAATCCACAGTCGGGAAGCGAGACAGCTACCTGCATTGGTTCATCCAGCACTGACATGCGTTATTTTTGTACACATGTAAGAAGTCAATTGCACATCGCGTACTGTAACTCTGTCTTTTCGTAGACCTACTATTTGACACCGAAAGCAATCTTTCCTTTCGCCTTTTAAGTTTGCAATACCTTTCGGGTATTTCGTTAAATGTATTTTAAAATGAGGTATAAAAAGAATAAGAATGAAATAAATGAATTTGAATGTCACTTTGGGCTTGTTGTAACTGTTAGACAAACGAATACAGCATATAGTCGTATTACATATAGTTACTATCTTTTGGGAAAATTAAATTAACAACATAATTAGAATAAGTTATATAATTATGATTTAATCAAGCTAATTACAAAAAAAAAATACAAATTAGATTTTTTTAAAAAGGACAGTAATATATCAGTGCAACAAATTTGTAACAGATTAAGTATGGGAAACTTCTGCATCTCTATAGATGCACGCAAAGAAACTCAGTTGATATTTCACTTGCAAATAGATGACATCACTTGCAAGTTTATTTACATATACAATTTATCTATATATTTCTCTCAAAAAAATAACAGCATGCATGCATGATTTGATTTAATTAAACTATCAATTTTACTATCTCGACAACATTCATGTCGTATTGTATATTCAAAGGAAATATTCCTTTAATTTTAGAAACAATAACAACTTGTTTGATGTATGTTTTGTTTGTTTAGTTAAAGGTTGTAAACAATTTTAGGAATATAATATCAAAAGTAATGATTTTTTAATAACCGTATGAGTTCCTCATTTTCTTCAATAAACCACTATTCTAATATCCTTTTTAATTTGACATTGTTTTAATTACTAACTAGAGTTTCGTATTTAGAGAGATTACTTGAAACTTTTCCTTTATTTAATTTTTACTTAATTTCGAAATAAAACACGAAAATATGTTATTTTTGTTCATAGTCTAAACGAATTGTCTAATTCGTGTAGCTATTATAACCGGAGCTAGATTTCTATATAGGTTAATCTACAAAACTCAGTGTTCTAATTTAAGGTTGTTGTAATGTACATATGTAAAAGTGTATGTAAAGTAAAACACGAAACTCATATTTTTGATCTGATATTTTAGGGGTATTTAACTGATATAAAGAAAAAATATTTACTATTTCATATCTTGAACGCTATATTAAAGTATATCACATAAGATCGTTCAGTATACAAATAAAGGTTTAAATAAATTATTTAAAATAATTTCAAAATCTACCTCCACCCTGTAACATAGAGCTATTGCTTGACGATACATTGCAGTCGTATTGGGGAAATTTTTGTTCCTACGAAAATTTTAATTTAGTCAAGCATGCAAGCAAAGCACTACAAATGATATGGTGAAGCATGCCATCACAAATTGACTAGAAATGCAAATAACGCGTCAGATTTACTTGTTATATTTATTCCACAACGAGCACAATAAAAATAGAATTAAATGTGTTATGCATACATTATTAAAATACTAAACATATACCACACATTTTTATTGAATTTAGAAATATAATGGTAATAATATGTGACTCATGAAAAAAAGTTAAACTATTATGAAAGCAAACATTCTATAAGTAAAGCGTTGACAAGAAAATTAAATGAACGAATTTCGTAGATGCATTGTTTTTCTTTTTGTGTACTATTCGCTCTTGCTCTTTTTTTAATTTTATTATGCAATCACATTTATTTAAAATGTTTACATCGCTAAGCAAAAGTAAAAAAATACATATATACGTATATATATTTATAATTAACTAAAATATATAAACCTTTGCAATAAATAATAATAAATCAAATACTAATTCGAATAATAAATATGAAATATATATGCATATTGTAATTAGAGAGTAAAATTTTGGCTTACCTATTGCAAAATCCGAATACACTCTTTTACACATAGAATTAATTATTGGAGGCGGTGGTACGCTAGTATCAATCCTGCAACAAAAATAGAATTTCATATTCAAACAGGTGATTTAGATTATAATTGTATACTATTCGTCTATTAATGTAACTAAGAGCGAGTACATACTAGGCGTTTTGAAGCGCGCGCTTTGGTAACGCGCGTTTTGAGAATCAGTAGTTCTTACCTAGGCGTACACATGCAAGCGCGCGTTTCGGATCAAGCGCGCGTCGAACGCGCGCTTTGATATTTTCGTTCAAACGCGCGTTGGGAGGGCGTCAGCCGCGCGCTTCGAGATATATGAGCCGTCATTGTGTTGTACATTTGAACGCGCGCTTTCGTGTAGAGTGCACGCATATTCACACCAAAATGGAGACCGACCACTTCGATACAGACTTATTTATCGACAAAATCCAAAAGCGTCCTGCCATATGGGATATGGAAAGTCCTGATTATAAAAACAAAACAATAAAAAAAAGGAACTGGAAGAGATTGTTGAAATTTTTAGCGATTGTGAAGAAATTTAGAAAAGAAAAACCTGTTGGGTGAGTATAATTATTTATTATATTTCCTATAATTTCGTCATATTTGGTAATTACCTAAATCAAGTTGTCTTGCCAATGTAATTTTCCCTCGTTTACAAAATAATTGGCGAATTTCTCTCATGTAGTTCGTGTAGTCGTCTCTTTGTCTCTGCCGTCGTCTTCTATAGCGACGATATAAAAGCCACACACAACCAATCACATCGACGTCCATTTTCGAACTGAGCTGAGTATGGACACCTTGGTAACGCTCGTTAAACGCCGTACTAAGCGCGCTGTATGTACGCTATCAACGCGCGTTCAACGCAACGCCGAGCGCCTAATGTGTACTCGCTCTTTATGTATGATGCGTTCAACAGAATATTATGTTCATGGTAATATGTTTAAATTGACAGTGTCACAAGATTTCAAATACACGCGATTGTGAGAAGTATTAACTTTAATAATAATATTTTCATTCCACTTATCCATAGTGTTAGTAAGATACAGTATTATCTTTTGATATAATAACATTTCACTGTTTATTATATTGTTATAGCGTAAAAACTTGCGAATGTACCAAGTACCTATAGTACCCTAGCATTTTGGCCAAGTCTTAATAATATTATTTAAAAAAATAAGACTGGCAGAATTTTTTCATGTATTGTTAAGCTACTTAATTATATTTTAAATATCCGTAAAAATGTAATATATGTAAAATTACCGCCTATAACATCTATATTCAAATATCACGAGAGACATATTTTCGAAAATTGTTAATAATAATAACAAGAAACATTCCACATGTCCCGTTTTATGCCCTAAAATAGTAAATATGTGATACAACTGCGACACAAATGATTTTTATGTTTAATTTATTAATCGCAATTATCCTTCCACGAGTGGCGAATAGACATCATTACAAAGGTCCATGTGTTGCAGTTTATCGTTATAGAAATAGTATGTTTGAAACCATCCGATAGTTAACAAAATATGTGTTGTTTTTCTTCGGAATCCGTTCGATGTAGGGGGCGCGGTCCACTTATAGCATTGTGTACAACTGCAAGATCCGCCAACATTCATCCTTTTATTTTGCGTGCTCGTCATTTTTACTGGATAAAAATGTTTCAATATTACAACTTCCTCATATTCGAAAATTCGAAATTATGGGAAATATAACAATTATGTCAACCAGTTGAATTTTGAATTAAACTTATTATCGTCGTATTATATGTTAATTCATCGAGATATATTGATAGTACGCAGCCGCTGTATCACTAACATGTGTACTGTAGATGTTAATCTTAAGAAAAAAAATATATAATCATGAAAACTAAAATTAGCCCAAAAATAATTAAAAAAAATATATATATATATATATATATATATATATATATAAATGTCAAAAGATATCAAGTTAATAATAAAGTAGTTATTAACTTGATTGCTTGAGACAATCTCACTTTCACAGCCAATATGTAGTTTTACACCGCAAGTTAGATGTATTTCAATATTTTTGTTGTGTAATTATTATTTTGAAAAAATTATTAAATTAAGGGGTTTCCTATAATGTTAGCGAGTTAAATATTTTCCATTTAATGTGATCAACAGCTTTTTATTTTTGCATAAGATATAAGATTAATAGGAGATAAATAGAAATTTCACGTCATGTTTACAAAAATTAACTTATAATTAGATTACCCTATTTTTTAAATATAAGCAATTTATTTGAACATGAACTCAAGGTATTTATAAGCATACCATACTCTCATCGTGCTCTAGTCATGATAGTTATGGTTATTATATAGTTATTATTATATTTATTTTTTAAAGTGAATGAGGTGTATTTACTATTTGTGCAGGCATTGTGCCAAGCAAGAAATAGGAGTTTATTGGGCTTATTGTCAGAAAACTTTTGTCTATAAAGACAGGAATCTCACAATTCTACAGGTGTTTGATATCGTGGCTTTCTGTGAGAGAATGTATGTTAATTTCTGTATGCACAATAACTCCAAGTTTGGTTACGAAGTGCGAGGTATGATTCCAGTGGTTGAAAAAATTATTGATATGGTTTTGACTATGTGTAGGTTCCATTGTCTATTAATTTCTATCGATAAGTCTGTGTATTTTGCTATTTTGGGAAAGTATGTAGATGCGAGGTGATGTGTATTAGGGATAGCGATATCTATGATGAATGCAATGTCAGTGGTTTTATTGAGTAGCAATACGTCCGGTCTAGTGTAGTGAATTGTTTTATCGGTGATAATTAGAGATCGGATAATCGGATGCATATTTACCTAAAGTTAGTTTAAGACAAAGTATGGAAATGGCTTTTTATTGTTTTGTTAAATAAAATTTTTCACCATTTCTGTTTTTTTATTCAATTATTTAATTGATTATTGTTTTAGTCAAACTAGCTCACTACTTTCGTATAACACTCTTCATGTAATAAATCGTACATTCATAAATCGCACGGGGAACTGAAACTAAACTTCATGTAAATACATATGCATAGTTATATAAATGAACCCGGAGTCTCGGTCTTTGAAAATAAATACCACATGCTAATTTAGTAATTTTCAAACAATATCACTACGTTAAATTTGCAGTCCCGTATTTTCCCGGGATTTTTATTTAACAAAATGTATTTTAAAAAGCCGCTTCCATAATTTGTGAGCCAAAAATTGACTTTAGGTAAATATGCATCCGATTATCCGATCTCTAGTGATAATAATACGGTCCCAGTATAACTTAATCTGATCTGAATCGAGCACTGTCCGAGGTGTATTTTTATAGTATGGAACTTTATGTGTAATAAATAAATATTTTAATGCATGTTGTTGATGGATGATAGCTGCGACCAGGAGACGTATTTTTGAATCATTAGACGTGAATTTGGAATTCGAATACGAATACAAATATGCACAAAATTATTTTCCACTGCTTACAATTTTTTAGATTTTTGAATCACTCGAATTCAGTGTTATCATTAAAAACAAATTCTTAATTAAATTCTGTTTCACGCAGAAAAATTCAAAATCACAACAACAAAAACAAAATACCGGCGATGACCCACACGTGAAACGGATCACTGTCAAGGTCACTTCAGCGTTGGATATTCTACTAGTAGAAATCAAAAACGAGTGGGTTGAACCACTCGTTGCACCAACGCAGGAAATGAAAGCTCAGAAATAGTGAATTCGGTAATTCGTATACGAATCTCACGATTTCGAATGCGAATTGGTTTTCTATTGTTTCAAAAATTCGCCTCCTGGTCGTATCGGTGTTTATAGTCTGTTTGTTATTATTATCATTATGGTTCTCTTTATCATCTCACTACATTTTAATATACAAAAAATTTTTGACAACAGATTGGCGCAAAAATAAAAATAAACAAAGAATGTTCATAGATAAAATATAGATTCAAAATTAATATATTTAGTTTATTATGAATTATAACAATATTTATATGACCAGACAAGTATAATATACCTATAACATATTCTAACATTTTTGTCTTTTTGTGTTCAGTTCAATAATAATGAAATAACATAAATAACTAAAATTATTTTTCGACGCGAGTCACCAAACTCGATGTGTTTCACGTGTACTTTATCACAGTGTCTTACCGTATTTGTCCATCTATAATGTTTAAAGGTACAGTGGCAGCAGATGTGCTAGGTCCTGGTGGTGCTGAAATAATAAGAAAAGTATGTATTACCTATATATTTTAAAAAGTAAACCAGTTATTTGAGCTTTACTTAGGTGTTCCGAATTTAATAACAAACGAATCTTCATCCCTATATGCATGTTTATTTTTAATGAAGCGCACACTTTTAAGTTGCAATTAGTTTATCTAATACCCTTATATATTTAAAAATTCATGATAGATTTCTTAAGATATAATTTAAAGTAAAAAATAAAGGATCTTCAATGAATTAGGTTTAACGATTAAAAACATTTATCATCAATGTAGATGTAATTTCGGTTTGGTTTCGGGATACGGTGACATTGCTATTACGGCACGTATGTATACGACGCATTGAAGAAGTTTTAAATGGAGTGATTGTAGTGTTGATAGTGTTAGATTTATTAAATATATTTGGATATTGTTACGAAAATACAAAATGACAAATATCACAGCAACTTCGTTCTTAACTGAGAACAAACTGCCGACCGCGACGTGCATACGCATGGCTCTCTCTTTAGGGGGCGGTTATATTACCAAAGCAAATTAAAAATTTATTCTTCAAATAGGATTTTACAATCACTTTTGAATGTCACAAATGCTACGCCAATGGTTCACAAGTCTACGGCGAGAGACCTTGTACTGGAAAGAACCAGCAAGAAAACCAGCAACAGCAATTTTTTTTTCTCCCTGTATCATTACAGAGTTGTCAGTTGGAAGCCGGCTTCAGATACACAGTCTGAACCCAACCTCCGATACAAATTAAAACAACTAACAAATGTATATTTCCGTCATAAGAGTCATATCGCTTAAACAAATCTGATATGTATATGTCCGATACAAAACAAAAATATTATTTATTATAGAATCATTAAAATTATATATCGCAAAATTTACATCCAAGCATGTTTAATTATTCAGGAAATTAAATATCGTAAAAATGACATCCAAGCATTTTTATCATTCAAGAAATCATTGACCTTGAATTTTTAATATGTGCTTTAAATTCATGAAACGGTAAAGCAGTAATATTTTCTGGAAGTGTGTTATAAAAAGTTACATATTTCCCTAAGAACGAACCTCTAGTTTTTTAAAGCCTGTATGTGGGAACGGCAAGCTTATTTTTATTTCTCGTGTTTAAATTTAAATTTGAAAATTTGTATTAAATGTATCGTAGTTCTTATTAACATTATTAAATTTTCATAAATATATATTCATTATATTTATTTCCTTGAATAAATCTCTGAGTGATTCTCTTTGTTTTATATTATAGATAGCGCGAATTGCTCTTTTTTGTAGCACGAAAATACTTTCAATATTCGCCGCAGATCCCCACAATAGTATGCCATACCTCATGACACTATGAAATAGACTTAGTTTTATTTGTGTTAAGTGATAAGTTATTCATTGTGAACTAGTGCAATACTTTAGATAGTGTACTACTGTACTGTACTAGTCACAACGTCAGTATTTGCATCTCTCTCTGCATGTCAACCTTAAATACTAATGAAGTATCATCTGCAAATAGTACTGCATCGCATAAGCTATTAGTGAAGTAAGGAAGATCATTAATATAAATTAAGAAAAGCAATGGTCCCAATATCGATTCCTGAGGTACACCCATAATTATAGGAGACTGAGTTCCGTTAATTACAACTTTTTGAATCCTATTAGATAAATAAGACTCAATAACACAGAGACACCGCCATACTATAATTCAACATCGTGAAACTGTAACGCCCTGTAATAGACCCTTAAAATAGATTTCTAAAAATTTTAAGTTCATGAAATGTTGATTCCACAAAATTTAAAATCAGTGAATGTTTGATTAAATAAGAGCATATATAGCACGTCTCTCCTTGAAAGCAATCATTTAATATTCAAGATTATCCGCTTTTATTTTTCAAAAATTTTGCAACTAATGATAAATGAAATATCTGAAATCGTGGTACGCAATAATTTGCGCATTGTTATTTTCGAGCAGAAATAGGTGATACGGAAATACTCAACGAGATCCTGGTATAGTCTGTGCGTTAGTAACGTCTTTTTATTAACGAGGTTTAGTTAAAATACAAATATTAGGCGTTAATGTAATTTTTAAAAACCCTAATTCCAAGTCCCTAATTTATTTTTGTTCTTAACTGCTTAAAAACTTAATAAAAGATTTCATTAAATATAACCATCTATTAGAGATTTAATTTAGAATTTAAAAGATTAATGTTCCTTTAATAATATACGTTAAGGAAAGATAAATTTGAAAAATTTTAAGATTTTTATTTAATGTATAGTTTAGTTCTATATTATCGAATCCCTAAAGTTAAGCCTAATCACAAAGTGTATTTTTGCTCAACATCGTCACAAAGTCGTATCCTCGTATACTTAATCGACATTAAAATTCGCAGATTCAAAATTCATGGCACTTTCGTGGAAACAACATTCTCAGAACTCAATTTAATGGCCCGGAGATATGCTACAAGGGCTGCCTTTTACGTTGTGTCGTTTAAAATAAGTATGGACAATCTACTATATTATTACCATTTATTGTTCTTCAAAGAATTCTCCGCGTTATTTAACACACTTGTGCATGCGTTCAAACCAGTTATTAAAACATTTATTCCACTCGAAAGTGTCAAAATGGCCAATTTGTATGCATGCATCAACACTTTCTTTGGGTGAGCTGAAACGTTGACGACAAGGACTACTTAATTTTAGGAAACGTAATAAAATCGTTTAGGCTTAAGTCAGGGATGTAAGGCAGATAGTCTAAAGTCTATAAGTCGTGGTAGTGGTGGTGGTGGTGGTTTTTCCTTATGTACGCTAGTGTTTTGTTTCTGATGGGTTTAAAATGTCATACCGCTGAAATGATGGAACTCACACGTGAAAATATTCGTGCTATGATTTATTACGATTTTCGTCGTGGTATACGCAACAACAGTGCGTAGATCAATTAACTTCAACTTTTGGTTTCAAAAACCACTGTGGTTTAGTGAGTTCAATCGTGGACGGAGTAAGCTTACGGACGAAGTTAAGGAAGGTCTCCCGAAATCAGTCGTTGTGCCACAAAACATTGAATCTGTACGAAAACTAATTATGCAAGACCGTCATGTTACGTATCGCGAGATAGAGGCATATGTATGACAAGCATTAATAAAATATTACATGAACATTTGTTCGTAAAAAAATTTGCAACAATCTACAGTTTGGGTGTTTCAAAATGAGCCGAACCCTACGAAAGTGACTTGTGCAAAAAGCACTTTAAAGCAAATGGTGGCCTGCTTTTTTGGTATTAATGGTCATGTGACTACAATACTACTGGAGGATCATAAAACTGTCAATTCGGAGTGGTACACGACCATTTGTTTGCCGGAAGTATTTCAAGAAATACGTAAAAACAACAAGCGACGCAGAATCATTCTACACCACGACAATGGCAGCTGTCACACATCACGCGAAACAAATACATTTTTGGAGGGTCAAAAAATAGGATTGATGGGTCATCCACCGTCCAGCCACCGTAGCCCAGACTTGGCACCTAATGATTTCTATTTATTCTCAAATGTAAAGAATAAATTACGTGGTCAACGATTTTCGACCCGTGAGAATTCCGTCGACGCGTTCAAACAGCACCTTTCAGAGATATCGCAATCAGAGTGGAAAAAATGCTATAAAAATTGGTTTCAACGTATGCAAATGTGTATCGATCATCGCGGAGAATACTTTGAAAAACAATAAACCCATATTAATAAAAAGAAAAATAATAAACCCATAATAAGCCAACGTTTGTTTAATTTTTCTATTCCGGATACATAAGTAGCAGCCCTCGTATTGTAACAGGAGTTGTTACTATTGTAACAAAGGAGGCAACCATTTTGAAATCTTTGAAAGTTGTAAAAAATCGCACAATTTTCTTTAGACATTCCCATTTTAACAACAGACTTGTCTCAAATGTGACATAGACGATACAATAAAACTATTCGGCCGATCTAAAAACATTCTTTTGTTTTCGAATTCAACAAAAAAAAGATGAATAACAATATGATTTTTTTTAATTGAGACAGATTCACAAACCACACAACTTAAAAGGCAGCCCTCGTAGAAATCAGGCTTGCTAATTTAATGTTTATAATTTATTAATTATTTGAGATATCAAAGAAAAAATGATACATGTGATGAAATCAGAATAAGCATCTTATCGTAAGTTCGTAGGTATGTAAACAACATATGTCAATACATATGTTGGGCCGTTAACAAATGGTTTCATGAAAATATATTAAAATCTATTGATATGAATAATCGAAATAAATTGATATGAATTATTAGAAATTATTCAATAAATTAAATTGAAATTATTATTAGTATATTATTGAGGAATTTCTCCATAATTCTTATTATTATGTCAACCGAGATATTAGCGTGGAGTTGATCATTATCTAGTAAAAGCCCTTAGCCAAAGTAACAATCGGCTCCGATTCGTTAGAATATATGTATATGATTCCGCAATTTGGAATTATTTCCATTAAGTATCATTGTCTTCATTAATAGTCATCAAAAGGAATCGAATTATACTTTGTCTAATTGCCTTTATATCTCAAAATTTCCGATTTTTTAGAAACTCGATGTTAACTGTCAAGTTGTGCTTATTGTGAGTTCCATGCTTCACACTCACCATACATACATGGTAACGGTAACATGGTAGTGGTGACCATGAGACATTTTTCAAACAACTTACATATATTTTTAAACTTCTAATATCTTTACAATGGAATGTCCAAATTGAATAATTAAAAAAAATATATATACAATGGTATTGAGGCAGACTTAAATATGAAGTCATTTATTAAGGATTAATTCCAAAGTATAAATAAAAGAGCTTTTATAGTGGTGGCATTTATATATATTTTTTTAATGAAAAAATACTTATTGTGACAAAACTATAATAGAGCTGTAGATAATTTATTGTAGATAATTATATTCTGCAAAGACGTAGTACATTATTTTGTTCTATAATCAATAGTTTTCGAAGCGCACATGATGTAAAAAAGATTTTTTTACGCCTTGGGTTATTTGAAATTTATTGGAAATTTAGTATGGATCTCTAACTTTTTTGAAATTTTATACAGCCTATGTTCACGAGAGATAGATTAACTTCCTAACAGATAAAGAATTTTTCAAACCGGTCAAGTAGTTTCGAAACTTATTCAGTGCAAACAAACGAACAAAAAACCGAGCCACTAGACGGCGCGCTCAATTTGCGTCAATTCCTTTATACCTACTGACCCTAACGACTCCGGAACGGTGTCGTTAACAGGCAAGGCGTCGTCGTACCCTCTGTTCGTGCGCCTTCTACAAACACACTCATTGCAAAGCTGAACATAGCCATCTGCGGCTACAGTATAGGTCCGACCAAAACAAAAATAAAACCATAAAACCTATCCTCAATATTGTTGTTAAGTATAGAAAATGTATGGGGTTCTGGCGTTTAGTAAATAAAGTACATATTACATTTTTTTACATTGATAAAATGATAATTTTCTTCACAATACCACTATACACAGTGATTCAAGGTGTAGTATTAAAAAAAAATCATACTTTTGAATTTGAAGCTTTGCTGATAAAATTTATTAGAATAGGTTTCACTGGATAGACATTAATCAAGAAATACACATAGACTTTAATTACGAAAAGATTTGCAACTAATTGTTCATGTGTATTACTGGGCTTAGATAGTGGCACTTCATTTATATCCAATGAAATAAAACAATTCCTATTAGCAAACAACATTCGATACATAACTTCAGCTCCCTTTCATCTACAAAGCTACAAACAAATTCAAAATCATTTATTCAGTCTAGGCTGTTACAAGCACTTGTGAAAGTCGAAAAGCTAGGACATCGGTTCACAAATCTAAATAGATTAGTAAAATAAATGGTTCAAACCATTAAATACCAATTAATGGAATGCAATGTTAAGATTATAAATCTTTCACTGGAACTATGTGTTACACTCATTTATTTACACTGCTAATGGTAGATAAATTACACAGAAGTAAATTTAATATAGTACAAAAATGAACAAAGAAATCTGACCAAACCACTTTATGTCACAGTGTCAAAATGTGTAATTTTTTACCAACACACGTTTCCCCATTCTTAATAATTCAGTCTTTTAAGAGACATGATGAAACAAATAGGGTGTCAGAAAGATGAAGGACCACTACATACCGAAGTACGACGCTTAATTCTCTAGTACCAACTGTCATAGTATTTGGACTCCACAAAATAGGATGGAATCATGTGCAAGGTTTAAATATAAACTCATGGACAAATTTAGAGGAATGCAAAAATTATTGTACGTACTGGCCAAAAACATTAGTAAATCCTATGAAAAAAAAAGAAAATATTGGAATGTCTAATTTAATTTGTTTTATGTTGTTATTGCGTAATATTGTTTTTTTATACTGCATAAAAATCTCATCTTTTGTATTTGAGTTTAAATTTAGTTTTTTTTTTTCTTTTTTACCACGACTTAAGTAGTCGTTTTAAGTGTGAATTAATACTGCAAATAAACTGACGATGCCGGATCTAAACGCCACTGAAGTTGCTAGGGCATTTACTTTAATTGAAACTAAGCACATCTACGAAAATGTAGCTCAAATTTTACGAGTATCAAAATCTGTGGTACACCGAGTTGTCAAGAGGTATCGGCAGACTGGACAGTTTACAAGACTCGCAGGACAGGGGCGTAAACAGAAAACTGCACTGTATAATAAGCACAAAAACCGTGAGAAGAAGAATTAAATCAGCCGTATTAAATTCACAGTTGCCTGCCAAAGGTTATTACATGTCATTGAGTAGCTAGAATTAATTTTACTTGCAATTACGAAAATTGGGATGACGAAACTTGGAGTCAAGTTTTATTTACAGACGAGTCCAGGTTTTGCCTGAAGCCAGATGATAGAAGGATTAAAGTGTGGAGACGCCCAGGAGAGAGGTACGCACAGTGCAACATCATTGGAAGAGGCATATGGTGGAGGGTCAATTATGGTATACGGAGGTATTTGTATGAGGGCACGTACGAAACTCCATGTCGTCGAGAATGGGTCACTAACAGCGGCAAGATATGTAACTGAGATTTTAGAAGAAATTGTAGTGCCCTTTGCCCCTTTCATAGGATAATGTACGCCCCCATACTGTGGTTGTCGACTATCTTCGAGACGATGAAATCAATGCTATGGAGTGGTCAGCGCGCTCATTCGACTTAAATCCTATAGAGCACGTATGGGATAAGCTCGGACGACAAATTTTGAAAAGAATTCCTCTTCCCGCTAATTTGAGAGAGCTTAAAAACGCGTTACAAGAAGAATGGAACGAAATCTGAAGATTTTATTGATAACTTAATCAGGAGTATGCCAAGGAGACTTAAGCAGTTCGAAGAGCTAGAGGAGGCAACAGTAAGTACTGATTATAGTCCACGTTCAGGCTTTCCCAAGCATTATGAAAAAAATGAATAAAAATTTAAGTTCAAAATTGTTCTAATTTATAATTTTTTTTATTCAATTTGGTTAATTTTTGCTATTTCATTGTTTGTTTTTTCGACGTTTGCAATTTTAAATTAAGGAATAATAAACAAAATCCAAATTACAAAAAAATATATAACGAAATGTCCATGATTTTTTTTGTTAAACACTTTTTCGCGTTCCTCTAAATTTGTCCATAATTGGAGCTTGTGTAAATAATATAACATGTTTTAATATCTTTGAAGAGCCGATTGATTGGTTTAATTTAAATACTTTATTATTAAATATAATATGCATGCATACATTAAACTTGTACCATGCCTAAATACAATAAATTGTCAGAATAGGATATTTGACTACTTTTGGAAAATAGTTTTATTTTATTTGTTATCGCATAAAATGTAAACCGTTTTTAATATTTTCTGAAGATCTGTTGTATATACGGAGAAAATCAAAGTTAGTTTGAATTTAAAAAATACGCGCCAAAACGCAAATTTTGCTATGGCGCCTGGTGGCTCTGACAGGTGACGTCACATATAAGTAAACAAAGCGAAGCAACTATAGACTCTTTGATAAGCAACAAACTGCTGAAATACGTTTGAAATTTATTGCATAAATAATGGTTTATATGTGGTGTGTTGTATTAAAATGTACAAGTACATGGATAAAGACGCCGGAAAAACTATTTGAACCTGTTCCGATAGATCCTAAAAGACGAAAAAACTTGTGTCTAGCTCGTCGAAACCCTTAAACCATTGGACCTAATTCAACTGCTTATATGTGTGAATATCATTTTAACGTAAGTAATATTTGTATTGTAAAAAAAATAATTATAACTAGAAAAACAAGCTCAAAAATAACCTCTAAAACAACAATACAATCAGGCTGATCATTTACTTAAAGATGTTTACATTACCTATGTCTAATGTATTGGTAATCTATGTTTCGCTTTTATATTAACCAGGTCGTTATATTACAGATGGAGAAGGATGTAATCAACTACATGAAATTAAAATTGGGATTCCCCAAAAAAATACTTGTAGTGGATGGAACATTACCATCAAAATTTGACTGCCAACAAGATGGCAAGAGACAACTAATTGATGCTAGAATTTCTCCAGATACGTCTCTCAAACGGCAAAAGCAACAACAGGAACTTATTGAAGAATGTGTAGAAGAAAATATACCCCATCGTACAGATTAGGTAGACTGTGACTAATGTTTACTTCTGTGTGACGTCATCAGAGTTGCAACCAATCACAGAGCGTATTCAAACACTTAAACCATAAAAAAGAAGTATTTTTTATACAAAAAATGATCTCATTTTTTCAGAGTAACAATAAAATATGCATTTTACATTACATTTTATTAGGATGACAACAAATTTTTACATATTTGCCTATTGCCTAAATAATATAATATATAATGCCTAATGAAAGAAGGAGATAGAAGTTAATGATAAAGATATTATATTAGCAATCAAAAGAAGGATATGAAGTACTTGGGCAGATACTCTAGAAATAAAGACCGAACTGAAAGCTAGAAAAGCACAGCATGTGATGAACACATAAGATAAATTTGATTGTTGTTTAAAATTGTGTCAAAGATTGTGAACATCAATGTCGTGCAAATTAAACATGTCGTGTTTTATTAAAGTGAGGATACTTATTTCTTTATTCATGTAGAGAGCACTAATTCTTACCCTAGAATGGAATAAATGAATACACACATCATTTTATGGCATAGGGCTGAATAAATGTTTATAAATTAAAAACAACCATCCATAGTTCAGTAGTTAGTATACCGGTTTCAAGGTGTCACCTTCTCTAAGGTCCCAGGTTCAAGCCCCAGTGGGGGCAGATGTTTGTGTGATCAATGCGAGGTTTTGTACCTTCATGGTTGTTAATATATATTTCTATCAAAAATATTTATATATGGTGATATATGTAAGTCTATCTGTTACCCATTATGCTAGACTGATTGGTGTAAGAAATATTTATTTATTTATTAATGATTTTGTGAATTTTGAACCATATTTAAAACACAAGAAATATAAAAACCTGACCTTCACTCTAATTTTAAAAAAAAAATGTATTGATTGATGATGATGTAGGAAATATAGCATGAACCAGAATTTAATGCCTTAATAATGTAATTATATTGTTTATTAATGTAACTATTATTAATTTTAATTTACATATGTATACATTTGCTAACTGTAGGTCACTAACATTTAACACTTTCTACTCATCACAATTAGGTCACTTTTAATTTTCTAATATAAGATTTAAAAAAATACTTTGTAATATTTTGAATGTTGTATGCATAAATAGCAATTATTGTCATACACTTAAGATAATGAAATATAATATAAATAATATGCACTGAAACAGTTACTTTCAACCCATCCTAAATAAGTCTTTTGGTATTGGAAGTACTATCACATTATGAGTACTTTAAAGACAATTGATTACGTGGCATCCCTCAGCTGAAAGAACAGTTCAGATTCAACTGAAGGTCCGTTAAGATATACTCAGAATTAAAATACCTGCTAATGTACATTTTTTCTCACTAGCAATTTTTTATATAGTAAATACCCTAGTTATTTTTGTATAGTAAATGCATGGTTAAAGACTAAAATTTGAGAGTATATATTGTAATGAAATTTTTAACCCGAACCTCCACCTAGTTGATTATTACATATTTCACAGTAAACTTACTTGAAATTGTGATTCCTTGCAAAAATACAGTATCTTTGTAAATGACAACTCTGGCTATTTAAAGTTACAAAATTGGGAGAGCTGGTAATTCAATTGCAACTCAAGTTAAATATAAAAGTTTTAAATACAATTTGATATATTTTATTGTTTATTTATTTTAAGTCCAGTGTAGAATTTTTGTAATTTTACCATTTAACATCAGTCTTACCACAATGTGGTTTTGGTATAGAATGTAATACCGGTATTTAATATTATAACTTTCATGGCAACCATCATATCTCAAGTTTATTCATACCCATTAATTAATAAACATGCATGTGGGTTGACTGATAGTTAGCTAATATTTAAACTATGTGAAATATAGTCATTAATAAATATAGCTTAATTGTTTACCTGAATAATGAATTGCAGATGCTACATCAGAGAGCAGTATTAGATTATTGGGCAAAGGCGGAGGAGGTGGTGGCGGCATTAAGACTGATGGTGGCAATGGTACAGAAGATGTACTTGGAAGTGGCAGCTGCGCGGCATATGTCGATTGGGCTGCCTCCGTAGTATTATTTCCAGCCATAGCAGCTGTTCCTGATGCGTTGATGGCAGCATGCCTGTCTAATAAAGCTTGTGGCACTTGTCTCTTTGTTAGATAATCGTACTCTTCTTCTTTGGTTATATGAAAATGTGAACAATTTGGTATTGAGCAGGTACTTGTACGCACAAATTGGGGACAAAATGTTGCCAGAGACATCATTTCATCTAGCGTACAGAAATGTCGCAATTTACATTGGCCTTGCTTATTACATATTCCTGTTAAGATAAAACTCTTACACGTCGCAGTTGCATTATCATTTGAAGTCGTAGGAACTTTCCTGAGTCGAGGATCAGTCGGTGCAACAGACTGCACCGGCGGGTTATGCGACTGGCCGCCATTTTGTTCGCCTTGTGTAGTCATTTTGCTGAAATTATTTAAACTATTAACGAATTGCTAATATATACAATTCTAAAATACGAGTCACAAACATTTTTACCTTAATTTATCAATATTTTACTATGCTGGCATACAATACATCACTACAACAATTCTTAACTTGCCTTCGAAACAATTATCATTTTGTTTAATGCACGAATTTGTTTGAATGGAATATGTAAATGAATTTATTATTAGGATGTCATTTACTGCCTCAAATTTATACATCCATCTCAAAATACGTTTGGCTCTAGCAGCATTTAGGTAATTTCAGTGGCAAATCTTTTACCAATATCTACCTTCTCTACATACTCTTTAGACCAGACAGAGACCGCTTTTTAAAGTCTACCAAAGTCTATATACAAACCACAGATTATGAAGATATATGAAATGAGTACACGATTTATTTCGTGGCTACCTTTCGTAAAATGTATAAAATTGTGATATCCCGTTTTCACTATCTTGTTAGACTTTGTAGTAGCTATACAAACTCCTTGTAATTGCGCTATATTTTGTAATTGTCTTTGTTGGATTTAGAGCTTAAAATTTTAAAAAGGTTATAAAATAAAATTGAAGCAAATTAAACTACAGATTTTTTTTTTTTTTTAATAATTGATAATAATACAAAATAGAAGTAGTTCATAGAATACAATTACCGGCAGGATGAAATATATATATTCTAACAACTTGATCTTGTAGCTAAAAAACTACAAATGTATAAATGTCAGTGACGAAGACATACAAAAAAATATATAATAGCACACAAAATTGGAAGACCCCAGGATTGAAGGATTACCCCAGGTAATGACATATGTGCGATGAACAAAGACAGTGAAAATTCCAATATCCTTATTTTGCTGAAAAATATTACTTCTATGTCTTCCATTATATGTAAAGCTTGTTTATCAAGACGAGAATCAAAGTAAAGTAGCAGGTCTACCTGACAAATAAAATAAATGATTGGACAAAACTCGAGATTTTTGTCCAATCATGTCTCGATGAGTCATACGATCAATCGTTCCATTGTGACTATTACGATAAACCCAAAAGCGTATATGCGCGCTGTAGCGTGGTGCAAGTGATAGATTCAGTAACGTTTCGTTTCACACTTGAAAGTTGCTACGAATTACAAATTATCACCTAGTATTTCAGCTGTAGCACATTCGTAATATATTAAATCATTAATTACTGCAGTAACTTAAATTTATCTCAGCCAGAATGTTCTAGTCTATAATAAAATCAATTTAAAAATAAAATTAAGAAAAGTGTTATCTGTATAACGCACTGACTTAGAAACCTGTATAACGTAACGCCATAGACGTATTTAATGACGGAATGTACTACGGTGAATACATTCCGTCATTATATACATTTACAGTGAATACATCTACGACGAATAGACGAAGATTTTTTTATAATTAAAAAACGTATATGGTGTAGTTCAATGTTTACTGTTAATTTTATTGTTAAAAAGTCTATAATTATATAAATGAAATAACAGAACATATAAGGAAAGGTTACGAATAAGTAACTTATAACTTACATCAGAGTCAGAAACAACTGAATTGTCAGTAAATTCTTCACTTGAATCTGTGACGGATATTATTAAGGATGACTCTGACTGAATGGTATATATTCAATATTGTATATTTCGTTTTATGTTAAAATTCAAAACTTATTTATACAATTGACACACCAAATTCTTCATATCCATTACATCTTAATTAAGTAAATTCACCACGGCAACCAAAAACAGGCAAAATTCCACACCTCTAACATAAACAATATCCAACGGCCATAGTAAAGAGTGTATAAGATCTATGAAAAATAATCAGGGTATTATGGAAACTGTAAATCCCCCTCGATGTGACTTAATGTTTTCAATAGACAGAGCAGTAACCGCAGAATTGTTTAATATTCAGTCTAGTTACCGAGTAACATACTGATCGTGTCTGTAACGTACTGTCTTGCATTCGTACATACTATTTGAATCCTGAAGAACGATTGAATTTAGAGTCACTTTTTTTGCGATACGCTGATGTCTTTTATATAGAAGGCCAACTAATCGCCACTGATTAATTTCTCTTATACATCAAAATTTATCGCTATCCGTTCAAATATGTAGCCTACACATGTGAAGACATTATTCGTCGTTTAAAACGACAAGAAACAACAGCTCTTGTCAGAGCTATTTGTTATTATTTTAAACGACGAATAATGTCTTCACGTATGTAGGCTACATGCAAAGATACATAGAAGCCTAATAGCGAAAAACCAATACCTTATGCCTCAAGAACATTTAATGCCAGTGAGATTAACCATAGCACAATAGATAAAAAACTCTTGGGTTTAGTATGGGATTTAGCTTTAGTATTATATTGAAAGTATGTGATACTTTCAACAATATTTATTTGGAACAAAATTTAAAATAGTAATTATAGTCTATAAAAGCACAGAGATCAAGCTAGATCTCTGTGAAATATGTCAAACAGACATTCCTAGGGTTGTAAGGATAAAAAAAACGATAAGTATTATCGATGTTTCTTATTATTATTGATGGTAATGTAACATAATTATAATATCTTAGGGTCTGTCTGTACTGTACTGTAACTATTTATTTGTTGTGAACGGTGGTGTTGTGTTGTATTTAGCAGCGTAACCTTTGACTTGCGCCCAGATAAGTACAATTGGATTATAATGGCAGGGATCCACATCCCTAACTACCCCCATGACAGACTACCCCCATGGGTAGCCTTATGACGGTGTGACCATTGTTGTGGGCTATACCATCTAAAATATACGTTGGAGTATTAGGTTTGTGCAATCCAACGAGTCTTAACAATTTGTTTTTAAGAATTGTTTCATTGGCTTCTGTTCTCTTTTCTTGCACCCATGCAATAATTTCAAACTTTTTGTTTGCTGAAGTAGGTGGTTTTTGCCTTTTGCCGAGTGATATGGAGCGTTATCCATAATAATATGATGTGGCTCCTTTAAATTACGCATAGAACTTAACAACGTAAACTAGTTCAATTGCTATTTACGTCTCAGACAAACCAGCATCTGAAGATGATTCAGCTATTGTAACCGCTCACAGCGTTGAGTATTGTAGTCGCCAATTATTATATTAACTGTCGGCGGCCACAATATATGTTTTGTTATTAATTTATTACGAAAATAAAATATTCTTTTTTGAATTCAAGCTTATTATTTATATTTTCATAACAACAATCATTTGACAACCACCAATCTCGTCCATAAACAATATTATATTCCAAGAAGGCTACAATATACAGCTACTACATTATTCCCTCCTCAGTAACTTTACGTTACGATAAAAATAACAAATTCCATATTATTTAAATAAAATAAATAAAAACAAGTAATTTGCAATATAAATAAAATAGAAGTTCAAAATAAAATCAACTTAAATATCTCCTATTAAACTTAACTTGTCTCCCTGATCTCGTATGTTTTGTCTCACTATTACTGTCAGATGGACTATTATTAAAAGGATTTGGTATACAACTATGCCTATCCAAATCTGATGAGCCGTCAAAGGTGTCACTAAGTAGGTACGCTGGTTTGAGTCTATCTATTGAAACAGTTTCATTTTTATCTCTAATGTTAATAACAAAATATTTATCAAAACGTTTAATTACAGAAAATGGTCCATCATAAAATGGTTCCAAGGGTTTCCTGACCCTGTCAATTCTTACAAATACGTGAGAACATGTAGCAAGGTCCTTAAATACAAACGTAGGTTTATTAAATTTATAAGGTCGCCTTCTCGGCTGTAGTTCCCTCATTAATTTTTGTAAATCTGATACAAAAGTATTAGGATCTGTTTCAAATGTTGAATTTTCTAAAAATTCACATGGAAGTTTTATTGTCGTACCATATAACATTTGGCTAATTGTATACTGTTTATCTTCTCGAAGAGCAGCTCTCATTCCCAACAAAACAGTTGGTAAGGAGTCTGTCCAGTTAATACTATTATATGCTTTGAGGCCTGTTTTCAAAGTTCTGTGCATTCTTTCAACTTTACCATTACTTTGCGGATGGTAACTAGTAGTGTGTTGTAGTTTAGATCCACAAAGTGCTGTTAAATTTTTAAACAATTCAGATTGAAATTGTGCACCTCTGTCTGTAATAATAGTGCGTGGAACACCAAATCTACATAACCAATTTGCGTAAAATGCTTTGGCTACTGTTTCTGATTTACAATTTTTTATTGGAATTACCTCTATCCAATCACTAAAACGGTCTATACAAGTAAGACAATACATGTTTTCCTCAGAAGGAAATAATGGACCTATCAAATCAATATGTACTATTTGAAATCTATCATCGGGTTCTACAAACGCAACAGGTTGAATTTTGTTATGTCGATAAATCTTATTTTTCTGACAGTCAATACAAGCCTGTGCCCAACATTTGACATCTTTTTTAATATTTGTCCAAATAAATTTACTTGTCACTTGCCGGACTGTAGAATTAATACCGTCGTGAGAAAGATTATGAATTGATTTAAAAATAATTTTTCTAAAAGATTCTGGGATATAAGGTCTTATAGTATTCATTGACGAGTCACACCACAGTAAATTTCCTGTATTAAGAATGCATGGTTTGAATGATAACGACTTGGACTGCTTTAAAAGTTTAAGTTCATCATCATTATTTTGAGCAATTGCTATCTGATCATAATCAACTGTATTTAATGTTATAAATTCTATTCTAGACATCGTATCTGCTACTACATTATCTTTACCACTAATATGACGAATGTCAGTTGAAAATTCGGAAATGTACTGCAAATGTCTCAGTTGTCTTGGAGAAGCTTTGTCATTTTTTTGTTTGAAAGCAAAAATTAAGGGTTTGTGGTCGGTATATATCGTGAATTTACGACCTTCCAAGAAATGTTTGAACTGCTTAACAGAAAAATATATACTGAGAAGTTCTCTGTCATACGTACTGTAATTCTTTTGAGCAGCATTAATTTTTTTTGAGTAAAATGCTATCGGCTTCCAACCATCATTTTCATATTGTTGCAAAACGGATCCTACTGCAACATCCGATGCATCTGTAAATAGTCCTAAAGTACACTGAGAATTTGGAAAAGATAGAAGTGTTATATTTGCTAAGTCTTGCTTACATTTTTTAAACATTTGAATCGCCTCTTGTGTCCAGTCAATTTTAGTTTTATCCTTCTTTCTTGATCCTTTCAAATAATCATGTAAAATTGATTGAACACTAGCGGCATTTTTGAGATACCGTCTATAAAAATTGAGAAGTCCTAGAAAAGTTCGTAGCTCAGAGCGATTATTTGGCAACTTATAGTCAAGGATAACTTTGACTTTTTCTGGTAAAGGTTTGGTGCCATCTTTTGTTACTAAAAATCCTAAATATGTTATTTCTTTTAGACCAAATTCAGACTTAGATACATTAATTTTCAAACCAAACTCTTTAAGCCTATCAAATACAATTTTAAGGTGCTTAGTATGCTCATCAGGCGTTGCTGAGGCGATCAAAATGTCATCTAGGTAACCAAATGCAAAATTTAAGCCTTTCAGCACTAAATTGACAAATCTTTGAAATGTTGCAGGTGCATTTTTTAATCCGAAACTCATAACATTAAATTCAAAGAGACCAAATGGCGTTATTATCGCTGTTTTGCATTTGCTTTTCTCTGACATTGGTATTTGATAATAGGCTTTAAACAGATCTAATTTAGAATATATGGTGGTACCTGGAAGTATTGAAAAGAAATCATCCATTCGAGGAAGAGGGTATCTGTCGGGAATGGTTTGCGCATTTAACCTTCGATAGTCCCCACACGGTCGTAACGATCCATCAGGTTTAGTAACTACGTGAAGAGGACTCGCCCATTCCGATTTTGATGGACTGATAATTCCATTTTCCAGCATAAATTCAAATTCTTGTTTGACAATTTCTAGGCGCTTAGGATCTAGTTGACGAGGTCTTGAATACACAGGTTCGCCTTTAGTTTCAATGACATGCGTAACATCATGCTTCAACGTTGTTGGTAATAATGTCGGTTTAGTTAGCTCGGGGTAATTTGCTAATAAATCGTGATAGGTTTGATTCTTGTCGAGTGTACTTATAACATCACCGTCCGTAATTTCCGAAATGTAACCTTGAACTTGAAACTTCGTATCATGATCGATCAAACATCTATTTCGCAAGTCTATGAGGAGATTAAAATGTTTAATGAAGTCTGCTCCTAAGATGCCTTTGTCTATTTTCGCTATAATGAAAGGCCATTGATATCTGCGACGTAATCCTAAATCTAATGTCAATACTTTCACACCGTATGTAGGTATTACAGTACCATTAGCTGCATACAGCTTAATACTGTTATCTATTTTGTCGCTTTTTGCTGCAGGAATAATTGAAACGTCGGCTCCACTATCAATCAACAGTTTCATGCCAGTTTTGCGTTCTTTTAGAAATAAGCGGGATGTGTGAGCTAAAACTGTGCCATCACTCGTCATATTTGATGCTATTTGTTTTAATTCTGAAGATTGTCTTTGTTTATCCATGCACAGGGGCTTTGACATTTTTCGGGTTTGCAGAGTTTCCCGAAACGGAAGTGAAAAAAACAGTATTTACCTTTAGGGTTATAATGACGTCTTAATGTCGTGCGGCTATTACTGCGAGATACAGATCTTGAGTCTCGGCTTGAAGATCTGCTCCTACGCAGTAAAGCAGGAATCGCTGCTATTTGCTGTTCCAGTTTTGCTAATCTGTCCAAAAATGCGGCTGAGTCAGGACTCTCCTGAAGATTATTACAATAAATTCGATCGCTTGGATTAAGGTCTGTAATTTTGTCAGCCATGATTGCCAATTTTTGAATTTCTTCGTCGCTAACAACTAACACATTTTTTATAGAATCAGGTAATTTATCCAACCAAAGCGTTTTAAGAGCGGTTTCAGATATGTCCTTTCCAGCTAAAGCCTGCATTTTGCGGAGTAACTGCGAAGGTTTATTGTCTCCTAGCTCGATACCGGTAAGTAAGGTTTTCATGCGTTTGTTTTCGCTGTCCTTGTAAATAGCCAATAATCTTTCCTTACATTTTGTATATTTGCTAATTTCATCACTATTTGTAATTATGTCCCATAAATGTTCGACCAGTTTTGGCTCTATTTGCGATATAAGGTGGTTAAATTTCGTGTCTTCGGATGTAATTTTTTGGACCATAAATTGCGCTTCGATTTGAAAAAACCATATCTCTGGCTTTTCGGGCCAAAACGGTGGAACCTTTATGCTTACCTTGCAAGATTCAGCAGAATTTTCCATCGTATTTTGCGTATTAAAAATTTTGATAGTCAGCGGGGTCACCAAAATGTAGTCGCCAATTATTATATTAACTGTCGGCGGCCACAATATATGTTTTGTTATTAATTTATTATGTACGAAAATAAAATATTCTTTTTTTAATTCAAGCTTATTATTTATATTTTCATAACAAGAATCATTTGACAACCACCAATCTCGACAATAAACAATATTATATTCCAAGAAGGCTACAATATACAGCTACTACAGTATAATATAATAAACGGTTCTATATAAAATGCATAAATAAAAAAGTATGTATATAATCCGTTGGACAATAGAGATTTCCACGACTTACTTGACATGTCGACACTCGTTCAATCATAGAATACATTTACTCTAGCGAGCGTTCAATACCTACTCAAGAGTAAACCAACTTCATTCTTTTATTTTTCAGATCTGTTGGTTGGTTACGTATATTCATCTGTGAACGACTCTTTTGATCGCGATTGCCACAGCTCATAATCTACCTTTATGCCACAGCTCAACTACTGTACTGTATAACTGTACTGCCGAGTCTGTCTCATAGAGAAGTAATATACGTCTGTCTTCACTGAAGTGCAGTAGTCTGTGTGATTTGTAAAAATTGAATTTACTATTCATTTTTGTTTAATTTAAAATTAACTGTGCTGTTTAATATAATAATGTTAATTAAATTTCACATTTATCTACCGGCTCGTAGAAATTTGGTAATATGGCCACGTAAGTATATTATATATATATATATATATATATATTTAAAGTAGTTTGTATCCTTTGACCTATGTCACCTCTAAACTGTGATTTGTTCTATAACAGGATATATTTGTCAAATTGAATAGTAGGTACTGAAAGTGGAAAGTATTATATGTAATACAGTGTTGATATTTTGTGCTTTTAATTTAGATTAATATGATTTACTTCTTTATTAAATATTTATTATATAAATATATTTTAAACTTCCCTTTTTTTACATACCAATTGATTAAAAATAAACTAAAAATGTAACATTAATAAAATTATGTACGGGAAATTCGGATATTGAAAATATACTAAGTCAAATAATTAGTAGGGTGTTCATATCAAAATTTAGTAGTTGTCCTATCTCTGCCTTCCTTTGAAAATTCTTACATATATTTTTATGTATTTAATTGTTCTTGTATTTAATTCCTATTTCAAACTTGTAGATACAAACTAATCAAACCACATAAAGGTCTGTTTGCTACTTAATATGTAACTTTTTTGTTTGTCACAAAATGAATGAATGAACTTTACAAAATAATTGACATAACATTAAATGAAATTTAACATTAAATAAATTAAATAAAATAAAACATAACATTAATAAATATGGGTAATAATATTTTTACTATATTTTTCTGTAACCTGTAAAAAGTATTGGGCAGAAATTGAGCATACAATGTCATTGTGAGTGAAAATATCTACAGGTCATAGCACAACATTATATTGTTCGTTTATTAAATTATAAAATCTGTATAAATATTATTCTTTAAAAATTTTATTGAATGGAATCACCATAAAGGTACTGAGTTGATAATGTTGCATAGTATGGTGCTAAAAACAGTGCCCAGGTATAGCTTTAGGAGTTTCTTTTGGAACATCAAATTTTATTTTTATCACTCCAGTTCTAACTTCTATGTAGTCATTGCTTGCTATTTAGATTGTCAAATCAAATGATTATTAGTTTGTAACTTGAGGTCTTTGGGACGTTTGTTGCCCAGGGTACAGTCATCTTGATTCTGAACACAGTCTGAAAAAAGTATTATGTCCAACTTTATTGAGGTGTTTGCTCAGTTTTTGTTTTTACCAGATTGGTTGTATTATCCTTGTAAGAAAACTTTCTTGATATGGATTATGAAATTACAATTCCTCACAGCAGTGAAGAATTGAAACTTCTAAGTCGCCGTAATCAAAACCAAATCAACCTGTTATGTTTCATTTATATAAATAATAAAACCATATAGAATACTTTCTGCCGACCTATGAAATCTAGTGTTAAAATTTGACATGAAGCATACTTTTTGTGTTGGGGAGTCCATTTAACGAGGAATGCTATATAACACGACAAGAATAATAGGAGCTTAGCATCAATGAAAAATATGTTAACAAGAGGAAAGTCGTAGATGGCCATTTCACGATTTGCCTATATGGTTTTAGAACCTAGGCCAGGCTGAGTTTAGTCGGTAGGTCACGTGGCTGGACCGTTCTGGTCGCGTGGAGTCCGACATAACCTCCGTGACACTTGCCGTTGCGGGGGTATCCTGGGTACGTTTCGTGCTCCTTGTGAGGATTCTCAGCCTTCCTCTCCTGAGGAAAAAAAAAAAAAAAAAAGATGGCCATTATTTATAATATATTGGTTGTAACATAATTAATACATACATTTGTAATGTTTTATTAGATGGATGGTTGCCAAATATTTTGTTTGCGTTTTTACAAATTTACATTTATTTACAATAAAATGAACAGTCTAAAATATGTAAATTTTTACTTTTCTAATTGGTAGCTTAAAGTAGTTATTTTAAAAATTTGAAAATTAGATGTTATTACAGTTTGGCTTACAAAATGAAAAGGTGGACAATGCAGATACAAATAAAAAAGTGAACTGTGGCTCTACTATGAGTGTACTATCATTTGCAATAGGTATATAATGTATAGTAAATTACACAAGTAGTGTCAATAGTCGATATCATTCACTACTGTAGAAGCTACAGTAGCTAGACTGCTAAGGCATATACTGTAAGCCGCTGGTTCGACCTGACTTGTATGAAAAATATTTTGTGTCCTTTTTCTTATATTTGTTTATTATTCTTTTAGGAAACAAGCAGATATTGCGCTTATTGGTTTGGCAGTTATGGGTCAAAATCTCATACTTAATATGGATGATCATGGATTTGTTGTGTGTGCATATAACAGAACTGTAGCAAAGGTAATTTAATGTTTTTAATATTTTTTAAAGAACACTTTTTACTTGTAAGTTTAAACCAAATATAAAAAACTTCAAGTTTCAACAAATTATACAGTCTTATTAAGAAACATTTATTTGTTGTGATCATGGTAGTTAAACATGATGCTATAGTTATTCTGTATGGTATGGTGATCATTAATTATTTGTAACATTTTATCATATGATTTCAGGTTGATCAATTTCTTAATAATGAAGCTAAAGGCACTAAAATTATAGGTGCAAATTCTCTTGAAGACATGGTAAATAAATTAAAAAAGCCAAGAAAAGTTATGTTATTAGTGAAAGGTTGGTTTTATCTTTCACTTTTGTAAAATTCAGTAGTGATTTCAATTCATATGACTTTGTACCCAAAAATATTTTTTGTCTTCATGATACTATATATATTTCAGCTGGAACAGCTGTTGATGAATTTGTCAAGAGTTTAGTGCCACTTTTGGATGCCGGTGATATAATCATTGATGGTGGGAACTCACAGTATATGGACACACAACGTTGGTGTAAGGAACTTGAAGCAACTGGAATACATTATATTGGAATGGGCGTAAGTGATATATCAATCAATGTATTATAATCTAGCTAATCCAGCGAATTGCATCTAGTAATGGGTGAGGTGATTTGTCAACTGTGAATTATTGCTATCTTTCTCTTTGAATATTCAACTAATATTATATTAATAATAAAGATTCTTTTGGTTTCTTCATATTAATATTTCAATTATTCAAATATTTATAAAATATGTGCTAATCTGATCAGCCTTTCTTGAATTAATAAGCAATATTTTCAACGCTAAATTGTTTAATTTGTTTAAGATTAATTATTAGTTAACTATATGATTTACTATTGTATTTAATCTAACCAGAGAGAGTCTATTATCAGAGTCCTCTGGTTGGGTCTACTATAACCAACACATTATCATCGGATGTACAGTCTGTTTGTCAATATGAAGCAAGACTGAAGCGTTTTAATTAATATATATATATTAGCTAAAGTACTATTAGTTTAGTTAAACCAGTCCATTAAATATTTTTATACATCTATTCAGCAGACTGGTTTAACTTTTCCATTGACAGAAATTTATGTTTAGTTTCTTGAATGTAAGAATATACACCTATATTAAATTTAAAGTATTATGAATCTGGTAGTGGAGTTCAAATATGAAGTAGGCATTTTAATCCAGATTAGTGGAACAAGAATGTGAAATATTTTTTTGAAGAATAAATGACACGGGCTATTTTCGTATTTTTAGAGTCATTAATCCAAAGCTGACTTTAGATAAATAGTCTGAAGCCAATTTCCTTTATAAGTTTAAACAAGTTCACATTATAACTATAAAAACTATAGTTACATTATGTAATATTGGTATCTCGGGCGATAATATAGATATGAAATTGCTATCAAAAATAATTTTTTAAATTATTTGGTGTATGTTTTGTTTAAATAAATCTGTCAAAATTATTATTTTTGTCAATATTTAGGTGAGTGGAGGTGAAGATGGTGCTCGGTATGGGCCGTCACTTATGCCTGGGGGTCACCGCGAGGCGTGGCCTCATGTGAAGCCTATTTTCCAGGTGAGATATATATATATATTTAGAAATTTATATAATCATAATTTTAAGTACCTGTAGTCTCGTTTATTACTTGTAGATATCTTATTTTCTAATCATTTTTATAAACTGTGCATTCTTAGTATATTTATCGAAAACAAAAGATAAAACACCAATACGCGCATACAATAATTGTTCCTCTTTACATATGAAGGCTATCTGCGCGAAAGCAAACAATGAGCCTTGCTGCGATTGGGTGGGTGATGGCGGCGCCGGCCACTTCGTGAAAATGGTTCACAACGGTATCGAATACGGAGACATGCAACTGATCTGTGAAGTATACCACATCATGAAAAATGTCCTAGGTACCTATCAATATTGTAATACCAGTTTACCCCACAAGCCGGTCTTAGCTACAGCTGCCAAATGTGTGAAGAAACACTTTGTGACTAACTAGTAACGAAATATTTCTAAAAAAAATAAGGAAAATCTTCTTTGAGTATAGGTTACTGCAAAAAGTGGAATTTAATTGGTGAATTCGCTGATTTAATTCTAGTTATGACGTAAACATAGGAAAAGGCTAGATACAGAGCATTTGTAGATTGCATTTGTTGAGAGACCTTATATCATCAAATTACCGACACAATAATTAATAGACATTTATTACCAATGATATTATAGTTTGTATATATTTTTTCCTCACGATTTGCCTATATGGTTCTTAAAACTTAGGCATAGGCTGAGTTTAGTCGGTAGCTGCTTATTCTCAGCCTTCCTCTTCTGCGGAAAAAAAATGTATTTCTATAACCTTTTTAATTTAATATGTACTTATAGAAACTATTGATTTTTGCTTATATTATAAACATATAGTGCAATTATCATTATTCTTATATTTCTATGATGATAAATGTTTATATTGAAATAAAAATCGTAATATTTTACTTATACTTATGGTAGAATTTTGTAATTTATTGCCTGCAAGTTTCTGGAACTAATTTATTTGAGAAAACATAATTAATGTTTTGTATTTGTTATTTTAAAGTCTATTGGATATGTGTATAAGTTTCCAAATATTTGCGTTCTTGGTTATATACAAATAAGGATAACACAAAAGTAATGCTTTAAGTTTGGAAAAGCAAAATTCATAATAAATCTTCATTAATTTCCTGTTATTCAAATTTCCTATCGTAATTTACTTTACTTTTTCAACTTGGCAGTGAAATGAATTTCATTTTCACCAATACCCACTAGGCTCGCTTGGTTGCACTAAGGTCCAACAAATTTAGTGTATTCTCGTACAAAAGAAATAATAATGAATATGTGTTTTAAGTCCCCTTTGTTCTTCAGGCATGACACAAGATGAGATGGCTGTCGTTTTCGAAGAGTGGAATAATGGAGAACTTGATTCTTTCTTGATAGAGATCACCCGTGATATCTTAAAGTTTAAAGACTCCGATGGTAAGCATTTTAATTGATCTTGGTATGGTTTGTGCAACTATTGATTATGTAAAGAAAGGATTCTTTGAATGAAATATATAGTTTTAAATAGAAGTATGTTTAAAATATATATCCAAGTATAATATTTTATATTAAGTGTTATGAACGCTGCAGAATAATATTTAGTGGTATGTATCCATCAGAAGTGTGTAATTTTGTAAATATTTACGCTCAATCAAGCTTCCAAGTTACGTGTATTCTTTTTTCCTTACAAACTAAGTAAATTATTTTTTTAGACGTTAGTATTTATTTCACGTCGATACTACACTGCAATTAATTGTGTACCATGGTATCTAGTTAACTAGTGTTTCATTTATGTTAACCGCTAACTAGAAGCGTTAAAATTAATACATTTTAACATTATTGAATGAAGTGTATATTAAGGTATTAATTGAGGTTTACTTTGTAATTAACAGGAAAGTTCTTGCTCCCGAAAATAAGAGACTCGGCAGGTCAAAAAGGCACTGGTAAATGGACTGGGATTAGTGCTCTCGAGTATGGAGTGCCTGTGACTCTTATTGGTGAAGCAGTATTTGCTCGCTGCTTATCCGCTCTAAAAGGTATTTAGTCTATGAATCTCGGAATTTGTTATCATTTACGAACAAACATTAGGAAAAGGTGCATTTAATTATTAAAAACTTTACATTATTAATGTTATATATTGGCACTTAAATTTTTTATCTCAACTTCAATGAATATTTCAAGAAACATGTTTCATTAATTTGACGACATACTGCCACCTTATTTGAAGCATCCTGGTAAGATTGTTTACATCCCAAATTTAATTTATGAAATATACATAAGAAAAATAATGATATTTTGTAAAACTGCCTTACAAATAACACGAATTGTTGAAATAATTTGTTCCCGGTTACAATTTTAAAAACTAAGATATTTTCTGCAAAATAAAAAATAATTTTTTTTTCACATCTTTCTGATATGATTGATAAAGCGATAAGGGCAGGTAAAACATGGCCCTACTTGAAGCAGGGTGCTTGCGTGCTCAGTGACTAAATGAAAAAAAAAATTATGATTCACCTTTTTAAAGCTCAATCTTGTAAAAATAAAAAGTGGATATAAAAGAGGCACAATAATTCTCATTACAAATATTTATTTATTATATTAGAGGAACGAGTGAAAGCAAGTAAGGTGTTGCCCGGAGCCTCGGCACAATTCTCAGGGAACAAGAAAGTGTTTTTGGACCATCTCCGTAAAGCTCTGTACGCCAGTAAGCTTATATCTTACGCGCAAGGCTTCATGTTATTACGGGAAGCGGCAAAAGTAAGTGTCTTTTTACAGTTATAACATTCCCATTTCCAAAGCCTTATTTGTCTGAAATTGTATGATAGGTGACCAAAAATATGCCAAACGCTTGTTGAATTCTTTGTATGCTGTGTTTGTGAGCGACGCGTTCTCGAACATAAACGTATTTGTTACATGATAATCTGGTAAAACTTTATACAACCTTGATTTTTAATGTGTATGTCGATGTAGTAGTAGTTCATTCATCCTCAATAATCATGAAATTAGGAATTTTATTGGAAAGATGTCAAAGTTCAATAAAAACGATTTAATTACAATGCGTAATATATATATATAGCGGGCGCTTACAGTGATATCACTACTGTGGCTGAAATATTTTTACAGATTTCGAATAAATATTTCAGTGTGTTGTCTGTCTAATATAAATATATAATCTAAGATTATTATAAAAAAAGTGTGCATATACTCTATTAAGGTGAAACTTCTTCCCTGTGATAATGTGTAAATTAATTACACGTAGTTCATAATAGTTTATTTGTAGGTACATAATTGGAACCTGAACTACGGCAGTATAGCGTTGATGTGGCGGGGCGGCTGCATCATCCGAAGCGTGTTCCTAGGCAACATTAAAGTAAGTAGCAGTTAATTAAAAAAAAGAGATGAAATAAAATTTATTTAAATTGATTGGGTTGGAAAGGAAATATATCTTTTAACCTGAGCTATCTTCCCAAGGTTGATTATGTAACTACTGATATGAAATTTTGATTGAAACTGACAGTGCTATTACATTGCTGCTTAATTAATATCCAATGTAGCGATCGTGTTTATAAAGTAGCAATTAACACTATCTGTTGGTTTCAAACACAATTTGATAGCATCTATAGTTACATAATCAACTTATAGAATCGGTATCGCCACTTTTTATAGAGAGTGAGAGAGAGAGAAAAATTAGCCTTTCAACCACATCTCATCAAAAATGTTCAGCTATTTTGACGTGAAAACGTTTTTAATATTAGTAGGGATTACGAAATATAGGGTAAAAAATGTTGCTTAAATACAAACAACACCATATATCTCAAAATTGTGAATATTTAGGAGGCAAAATCTAACCAATTTTGTAATATGGTAGGAGTTTGTTTTTCTTGCCACACATTTAAATTTGGATCAATATTTATAGTTTCAGTGATAGAATAAATACACATACTACAAAACTAGTGTTCCTTTTTGCCTACTGCAAAATTCACCAGTTAGGAACTTAGCGACAATATGAAATCATAAAATACACGAAATCGAATTGCCTTTTCTGATGATAATAATCGTAATTATCAACAAAAGTCAAAGGTCGGTCAAGTTTAATTTATATCGGACCTTGTCGTCATGAACAAATCTTATCAACAGCGTGATGTGGTCTGGCCACTACAAAACTATAGCATTATCGTGCGTTGTGACATTTTAATACGTGATTGATTATTTAACACACTGATGTAATCAATCACGTTGCAAATTATGATCGTACAACTGAATGAGTTTATCACTTTAATTGGTGAAATATGTAGTAATGATATAATTCATTAAGTACCTGGTTTCCGTTATTGGCTTCGTCCGCGTTATATTGGATTTTCCCATAGAAAAGGGTTAATTGTTAGGGTTGTAAAATTGCTTTACAAGAGTCGCAAACTAAACCCATTTACTTTCAAATTTATAATAATAGCAAGGATCTTTGCATTAATTTCGCTAAATATTCTATTGGCGGATCATACAAACACGGAGTTCTATTCTAGTTTAGTCGAAAATTTTGAAATATAGTTTAAAAAATTTGATCCTCTCTTTTTATAGTTGACTACTAGAATAACATTCCCGCCTAAAGAAAATCTCACTTGGATGCTATTTGCATAGAATAAACGAGGCAGAAAATTTGGTTCTATTTTAAAATTGATTATATTATCAAGTCGAAGCAAATTGTACTTTTTGAAACTAAATGACTAAGAAGTCACTGCATATAAACTTGATATTTTTAAAATATAAAATGGGTCAATTGTTTTAGATCAAAATCCACAACATTATCTAGGTTCCATGTTTTATGATTAAGAATAAGCGCCACAAACTAAAAAGCAGACTAAAGACAATAAAGGTGAAAAAGAATTGAACCAACGGTCAATTTCAGATTTACGATATACAATAATACATTTCTTTTTTAGCAATAATTCGATTTATTTGTAAATTTTGTGACCGCCCAAACTGAAACTACTGGTATTACGTTTCAGTTTCGAAAAAATAAGTACGTCAATTGATATGTACTTGATATCAGTCACTCGCGTATGACCTCTTTTCACATGGATAACCGCACACCTTTCCATGTCAACGCCATGTTAATAAGTCGCAACACGTGTCAGACAAAGCTATGTACTACACTGCTTCATACGGGTATCCAGAAAGTGTATCGTTCGCAATGTATGTACAACCCGAAGATTCTCTGTAACCACGAATAGGGTCAGAGTAAAACATTTTTAGTCTATCTAGGGTGCGTTAAAATATTAATGATTAAGTTTGACCAGTTGGTGAACTACCGTATTGTTTAGCAGTTAGATTAGCACCACTGCTTCTGGCCTTACATCAATTCTGGATGGACATTGATCAGACATTTGTGTTAGATGTGAGCATTAATGTTGGCCTGTCGAATGGATATCAAAGTCTTGTGGGTGTAGATAAGCACATTATGGGATAGTATTACGATGGTTTCAAGGTCATCTGTGATCATCTGGCTGCATCATCTGGTGCACCAGGTTTTTGATTCGTGGATGATTCTGCGTCTAGTATATCCGGTAGAACTTTTAATCAGTCTGAAAGAGACTGAGTGGCGAATGAGAAGCGATCGTAACGTGTGAAGTCACTAATTCTAGCTTGTTGTAGTTAAATCTATATGTTAATATAACAGCCAAAAATAATTAAAACGGTATTTGGTACACCTGCACAATCGAAAAACCTTTTGAAAATTTATCACAACTAACAGTTGTAAAATCGTGAAGTCAAAATCGCACATACATGTGGGATCAGGAATAGTAAAAAAGTCATCTGTCGTGGAAACAATCGTGTATTGATTGTGTATTAAAACAAACTGATATAATTTTATATTTACATACCTACATCAATCTCAAATAGCTTCTTAACCAATTAGATACATTTCCACATACCTATACTTCGAAATTCAAGTAAACACAGATAACAATTAACATTATTCGTCCAAAATGCTTAATGGCGGAAAATGTTAATTACTAGAATAGTTCTGTACCGTTCAGTTTCTATAATTAATATTATAGAAATAAATAAAAGAGTTCTTGCCGTACTTAGGTACTAAAGCAGAGATTTTAGTTCGAGTTTGATTTTAAGACACGATCCTCGCAGTGCCACCAACTTTTATGTTCAATATACTAAATAATATGTTTAAAATAAGATGAGCATAGTCCCATTCATATCATGCATGTCTTTTAGCACTTTTTAATATATTTTTTTTGTTACTCTGTCATTCTTTATTATATTCTGCATTATATTTAAGAACTTTGATCATTAATCTACAGTGGTACCCTAACAGTTTCATTGTATATAGGATAAAATACCTATATATGATTTGGTTGAATTGAAGTAGTAGCAGAAGAGAATATTATATATAAAGTTTTTTGAGAATATTATATTATATATATAAATATATATATATATATAAAGATTTCTGGTTAACATTGCTAATATATTATGAAGAGCAAATTTTTTTTTCCTTGTACCATTTTAAAATACCCAATTGCGTAGGACGCGTTCACGAAGAACCCTCTGCTGTCGAACTTGCTGTTGGACCCGTACTTCAGCGAGCGTATGAGCGCGTGCCAGGCGTCGCTGCGGCAGGTGGTGGCGCAGGCGGCGTTGAGTGGCGCGCCGGCGCCCACGCTCGGAGCGGCGCTCGCTTTCTATGACGGGTACCGGACGGATGTGTTGCCGGCCAATCTGTTGCAGGTCAGTACCGGTTGCTACTAGTAATGCTCGTTATTTCAATACTGTTTCAATTTACTGATTACGGGCTAGAGAATCCCTAAAAGAATTGTTCAAAGAAATTAATATTTTAACTTTAGCTAGTCAATATATATATGATAATTTAGTTTTTGTATATAGTGATGTACATAATGTGAATACTAGAAGCAATAAAATAAACTTGCCGTTCCAATGTTCAGACTCCATAAAACTAGCTGTTCGTTCTTGGGGAAATGTATATCTATGTTTAACAAGCTTCGCAAAGTGTCATTGATTTGCCTTTATATAAATTTAAAATCCATATCAAAAAGACACTCATGAGTAAAGGTTATTATAAAGTAAGTGACTATCTAAATGATCACACTATTTGTGAATAGGGACACTATTTATAGAGCCATGTTTGGTAACAACATTTTTTCTAATATTGTATTATTTTTATTTTTTACAGTCGTATGTAAACATACGACTGTACGACTCGAACACGTACGACTGTACGAACGAACAAGTCGTACGACTGCAAATTTTGTAATGATTAATTGTTTCCAGGCCCAGAGAGATTACTTCGGCGCACATACGTACGAGCTAGTGGACAAGCCAGGCCACTACGTACACACGAACTGGACGGGCCACGGCGGCAACGTCTCTGCTTCCACCTACAACAATTAGTATTCGGCGTCGCTTGGAATTCGCATTGTTCTCCACTAATATTTGTGATCAAGTTTTACATTATGAACAAAAACGGTGTATGACACTGATTAATGTGATTTTAAACTTATTGAAGGTTTTTTTTTGTTTTTAACTTTGCTTTTCTAGTTATACTATTTATTTTTTATGTTTTTTTGAACTTGTTGTTTCTTAAAAATCATGTTGTTACTTAACATTCCTTAACTTGCATTCCGTCACTGTGCCTTTAAAAATATGGTGCTTGGTGGTTTATATTTATAAATATATATGCGTAAGGTAATAGAATTTATTATGTAAGTATATGGGTGCTGTCTTTACAAATCACAATTTTAATAAATCGTTTATTTTTTAATTTTCTGTCTTTTATATTCGCTAATAGCCAATATACCCATTTGCATTTATTTCATACCCACTTGCGTCAGCTTCTCGCAGGATTTTTATGTATAAATAGCTAATTATGAGGAGTATTCACTCGAATTTGAAAGTAATCGACTGATAGCAAATTTTTAGCCATAGTACTGTCGAAGATACAAACAAACAGAAATGCGATACTCTCATGTGTAACATAATAGAATATACCCCTTAGCTTATCTGTAAGCAAAATTCTAAAAGGCCAAGTTCCATACATACATATATGTCACGCCTTGTTCCCAATGGGGTAGGCAGAGACCATCTCTCTCCACTTGCTACGATCCTGGCACACTTCTCTTGCTTCCTCCACTTTCATGAGCGTCTTCATGCATGCTCGTCGGTTGCGAGTACTCTTGACCCGGCCTTTCTTTAGGACATCTTCGATTTGATCGAGATATGTCCGCCTAGGTCGACCTGCACCGATTCGTCCTATCATTCTTACCTTGTGTATCTCTTTCGTTAATCAAATAAGTTCCGTCGTAAATTTAATGTGTATGGTAACAAGGCAGATAATTTTTTTTAAATTTTCGTTTAAATAGCTCCGTGACAGTGCGAAGAAAGTCGGAAGAGACTGTTATATTAGTTACAGATCGACGATGGAACGTCATATTTTATAGAGCCCTAAATCCTGGACCTATATAAACAGAGTAACGTGGTGCGTCCTCCATTCCCTTTCAGATGCGTTGAGATGAGCAAATATTAGTGAACTTTTTTTCAGGTTTATTAAAATTTTCTATCCTATGGATCCAGCGTTTCGGTGGCTGTGGTAAAAACTGATCCACTGGATCATCCTTATGATATGTCCTCCATTGAAATCGTTATTGGAGAAGTACTCAAACTTAAGAATATTGACTTCAATAAGTCTCCTGGGCCTGATGATGTGTCTGCCATTTATCTGATGAACTATGTCAATGAATTGAGTATCCCTGTATCAATCTTGTTTAAAAAATCACATTCTGAAGGCATTATCCCAAATATGTAGAAGTCTGCTTACGTAACGCCGATTCAAATAAGGTCCAAAAGATTGTGTAGGTATCTACATTTATTGACCTATCTCGAAACTTTGTCTACAAGTTCTAGCTAAACTTCTTGAGCGTACTATTTTTAATCCGGTGTTCAATAGCTTAAAATCATGATTTAGTTTGCAGTAGTATGGTTTTTTGAAGAACCGTTCCACTGTTACTAATTTAGCTATTGTCACGAACTTCGTGACGTACATAATGGATCATGGGCACCAGCAGTGGCGGATCCAGGGGGGGGGGGTCATGGGGGTCATGACCCGACATACCTCTAGCTGTTATGACATCATTCACCACGGCTATAGAATATAAATAGGCTTTTTCAAGTGTACAATAAAGAATAAATATTTTAAGTACAGTAGTTACGGACATTAATAAAATATTGACTACGACTGTGACTCGCGCCTGGCGCCTAAGCTGGATCCGCCCTTGGGCACCAGGTGGATTCAATCTAAGCTGACTATTCTAAAGTCTTTGATCGGTTAGATCATACAATGTTGCTATTGAAACTTAATAAAATGGTTGTAAGAGGTGATCTATTTAGGTGGTGAACCATCTTATAATAGATTCATATAGATCTCAAGCGGTCATTCTCAATGGTTACATGTCTTCATGGAATAATATTCTAGCGGATGTCCCACAAGATTCGCTCTTGACCTTGGCTTTTTAATATATTTCTGAACGATAAAGGTCAATATTTCAGGCACTTGAAATTTCTTCTTTTTGAATATGATATGAGTCTTCAAAATGGTAAACAACTTCACTGATGCTAACAAGCTTCAAGATGATTTGAGAAGGTTAGATGTTTACTGTCACGCTAATAAATTAAACCTTAATATATCATAATGTTTTCAACTAGGTTCACGAGAAAGAGCCAACCTTTTTGTTTTTCACGTTATCTTCAGTGAGGAACGTGAATGGGCGTCCTTCGCGAAGTTCGTCTTCTGTAGATGTTCTGCCTAACTTAAACTCCTTGGCCCAGCGTGAGTTAAGCTACTACAACTGACTTTTACGAAAAAAAATATTTATTTCAACAGTGTTACAAGCAAGACTTCTAATACAATATTCAATATTAATAAAATTACAATTACTTATATTCTAAAATTTATGGAAACTATGCATTTTGTGTGGCCTAAATATTAGGCTTGTTGTTGTGGATTTAAAGTGCTGATGAAGCTGAGTTTGATTGGTCTGGCATCCTTAACTCTGCAACTGTGGAATACGGAGGAGCAGAGTTCCTAATGTTTCCACAAAGTCGCTGTGTATGTCTTTGGTAGACTTTTCTTTAAGCAGAGGTACTTAATGACGGCTTCGATTTCATTTTTCTCCATTTTGATGTTCTCTCTCTGTTAGCTCGTATTGAAATGAATGTAGCTCCCGGTTTTTTTTCCCTCAGGAGAGAGAGGCTGAGAATCCTCACAAAGGAGCACGAAATGTGTCCAGGATGCAACGGCAAGTGTCATGGAGGTTATGTTGGACTTTACGTGGCCACGTTACGTTGAAATCATGACCTATTTATATGATTTTTCTAGCCTGAAGTAGTGGTTAGTATAGCAATATAAATATATTTTTTTCGGATTTTTATGTGCACTTTAAATAACCGACTTTTTGATTACCCCTCGTACACGTACACATAAGAAACAACTACACAATTTATTTGCTTAAGATTATTATTCGGTTTGTGTTAAGGCTTTAGTAAAAATAAATGTATAAAGAAATAATTATATTCACGACATGTATACTCGTATTAATTATCGATATTGGCCAGTTATCACTATTTAATTTTATCTAACGCTGCTAACCCTTTATCTGTCTATATATAATACTTTATTGTACAATATAGATTGGAAAATTATAGTTATTTATAGTGTACAAGGGCGGACTTATCTCTCAAAGCGATCTCTTCCAGCCAACCCAAGTAGTGGTGCGAGACGTTAAAATTGCAGGGGTAATTAAGTGTTTAAAACCTATTCAAATGTACACATTATTAAGCATATATATACATATACATACTTACACATAAATAAATATATATATACATATATACATACCTACATACATACATATTTATATAATTTAATACAATTAATTAGACAGATAGTACTCTTTCAGAAGACATTTGTAAAATGTAAGGGATGGTCTCTCACGAATGGAAGCGGGCAAACTATCCACAGCTTGGCAGCACGAACGGAAAAGGATTTTTAAAAAATACGGAATTGGACTTAGGAATTTCAAGGACATTTTTAGTGACACAGGATCGCTTGGGGTGGGAGCTTTCGGCACAAAATTTAAAACGGGTTCGAAGGTAAGTTGGAAACTGGGGATAGTGGAGAATTTTGTACACAAGGGAATGCATGTGTAGATTTCTACGCAAGCGAATAGGTAGCCACCCTAACTGCTTACGATAATCAGACACGTGGTCAAATTTACGCAGACTGAATATAAAGCGAATGGCTAAATTTTGAAGGCGCTCTAGCTTATTAAGTAGCTCTTCGGTTGCATCTAAGTAACAGACATCAGCGTAGTCGAGAATAGGAAGTAAAAGGGACTGAGCGAGCATAACTTTAGTATTGAACGGTAGGAAATATTGTAAGCGCTTGAGCGAGTGATATGTAAAATGCAAACGTTGACTCACATTATTAATATGAGCCGACCAAGACAGATTACCCTCAATAATCAACCCCAAATTCTTACATTTATCGGAAAAAGGTATCTTAGTCCCATTGAATAATATTTCAGGAAGCACCTTCAAATCAAACTATACGGTTGCTAGCCAACATAATTGCTTGTGTCACTGCCTTGTCAAACTTGTCTCACGAATTATGGTTTTAGACGGCTGAGTTGAATCACGGGATAAACATATATCTACATCTGAAATGCAGGAAATAAATTTCCATTGAAAAGGTGGGGCGTAATCTGCCTAAATGACTACCAGTCTACAATATTCAGATTGACTTCGTTGGTCTTCGATTTAAAACATTGCTGTAACTCAGAGAGGGATAGGAACAAATTATTCGGGCTTATAGTCTTAGACGACTAGCAGGGTCGGTATTGCAATTAGTGCTCGACCAAAGATAAAGTGTCCAGGAGTAAGACATAATAGGTAATTGGATGTTAAGAGATACCGGCAATGAGGAAGACTACTCTGAAGACTTCGTTGGTCTTCCATTTAAAACACTGCTGTAACTCAGAGAGGTATAGGAACAAATTATTCGGGCTTATAGTCTTAGACGACTAGCAGGGTCGGTATTGCAATTTGTGCTCGACCAAAGATAAAGTGTCCAGGAGTAAGACATAATAGGTAATTGGATGTCAAGAGATACCGGGAATGACGAGGGACTACTCTGCATCCTCTGTCTTCTGCCTTCATAATCCTAAATATCCCGAATACTTTGCACGTGTTTTTGTTCCTTTCTGCAGCGACAAAATAGTAAATAATAGTAAATAATAAATTCAAATTAATATTTTATTCAATAAATTAAAAGTTATATATAGAAAATACTTAAACACTTTTACGTATATATGTATTATGCTTTATTTATTGTTGCTGTGGATATATGTTTTCATTAGAATGTTGAATCATTTTAAGTATATCCGCGAATTAATATCTAAGCCTTTGGTTCTGTTGGCTCGAAGAAATCTTTATTGGGGATAAGTCATCAACTTCTGCGTATGTTTTATACTGGTATTATTACTTATTTGTTTTTTTATGTGCAAAAGTATTAACAATTATTCCCTATATTGAAGTGAACTGTAAAAGTAAGAAAGCAACTTTCTTATTGTGTTTAGTTTTCTACTTCGAACCAATAAAAATAATCGTTATAGAATCAGTTCATTAATTTCATACAGATATTTTTAAGATTTTCATTTTCGCTTTTTGCATATCAAAATTTTGCTTAATTCACTATGCAACAAAGTAAAAAAAACTTGTTTCACTGGGTTCACAGTATGTTTTTATTTTGCCACCTTAAAACTATGTGAAAAATCGAAATAAAACTGTTCTATCACATCAAGTTTAACAGTAAAATAGATTTATTAATTTTACTTAAAATCATCGAAATTGTTATTGTACATTAAAAATCTTTTTTCTGATCGATTGGCTTTTCTCTTATAGTCAGTAGTGGCAGTATCCCTCTGGAGGCTCCAACAGTAGTCTGCAAGCATGGCTGGCTCCCATCTACCCTGGTAACGCTTCCCATATTCTGCAATTTCTTGATGAAATCTTTCACTGTGTTCATCACTTATTGAACCCATGTTATCAGAAAAGAAACTTAAATAAGAGTATTAAAAATAAATTTTCAACGACATATTGCATTCTAGTTTCTGATACGTATCCAGCATCCGATTAATTTTTTTATGGAAATCCGGTGATTAGTTTTGTGACATCGACAAAAGCCAACAATGCATTTTTTTCAATGGGTCTGAGACTCGATAAAAAAGCAGGATCATTGACCAATTTTCCTATGTCAGGACCGATCAAAATACCTTATTTAATTTTTGCCTCACTTAGCATAGGAAATATTGTTCTAAAAAATAAAAATCCGTCTTTGGGGAGTGCTTTTACAAAGTTCTTTATCAAACCAAGTTTGATGTGTAACGGCGGTAAAATGATTTTCTCAGGTGGTACTAATGGATCACTTTTGGTGGTACTAATGGATTTTTTCTGACCAAGCACGAAACCGGATCTTAAAGGCCAGTTTTGTTTTATGAAGTGATCTGAACGCGCTCTGCTATCCCATTCACAGAAAAAAACAACAATATTTCGTATAGCCGGTTTGCAATCCTAAAATTAAACCTTTAAATCTGCACATACATGCCACTTGTGTTCTTCGTAGGTGACCTATTTTTGTAGACAGTGAAGTCTACTCGTATATAGTCATTGATATGCTCTTTGGTTTAATATTATTAAAATATTTCAAAATGAAGGGAGGCTGAATTGCTGAGAATCTAATTAATCTGTGGTTATGAGGCTATTATATCACATTTATAACACATTTCACAGCAAATATTTCTTCTGAATTGTTTGAAGATGCCATACAAAATTAGTGATAATGTTGTAAAATAAGAATTATAAAGTGTTTGATGATTTCGCACGAATAAAAAATAATTAAAAAGTTGAGAACAATTCGCGTAACTTAGTACTCTTATTACTTAAATGCAAGTATAATATAAATATAGTCCTATATTTCTTATAATGGTTTTTATAGCAATTATGGTGGAGGACGGGTAACTTATCTGCATATTGTTTTTAATATGTAACATCACATTTATGTTTTTTTGTTGGGCTATGAAGTATATTTAGTAACATTACAACACCTATGTTGTTCTAGTGGAAATGCATGTTACAAGTGATCGAGATTTGGCGCGTCGTTATCCTTCTATGTGTAATTCAAGTTAACGGACGGAAAAAGCCGAAACCTTAATTCTTTACAGAATATTTTACGTTCAAGATGGTGTATGGTTTAATTTTGGCCGCGGCATTGTTGGTAATGTGGATGCCGTGCCTCAAGCGGGGCCTGTGTCCTGGACCACGGCCGGTGTACGTACGTGATCGCTGTAATCGATTATACCACGTTACTGCAACGGGTAAATGCTGTACGAAATAAACGTACTAAGTGATTGACTTTAAGTTATACTTTTCTATGGTTTCGTTATTGGTATATATGTATATATATAACTCAGGAGTATATATATAAAATATTCGTACTCGTTTTGTAGTAGGTATCGATTTGTTGTATGATATTTGGATTCGTGTAGACTGAATCGATATATGCTTCCCCAAGAGTTTCTTAATCCTAAGACCTATAGTCCTGCGCCACTAGCGTCCAGCGCATGCCTTTAGCCATCAACCACCAGATTATCAGCCCATCATCATAGGAAATTATTAAGATCTTTGTAAATAACAACTCTTTACTATTTTTTGGCTACTTTATTATTTCTATAATTTATTTAGATTTTTTCATAAATACTTTTTCAAATACTGATAGTTTTATTTCCCTAAAGACATGGTCGCTATTGAACATAAAGTATAGCGACCCCTTCTAATAATGGAATGGTACCAAATTGTATTATGATGATTAAATGATGCGAAAATGAATTCGAGTGTTAGTTGACTATGACAGTATGTATACGTTAATAGCAAAATTTTGGGGTAACGCGTTTATTTTAGCAGTATTCCAGTGGCCATGTCGTTTATGGTAGTCCGCTTATAAACGGCATATAAAATTACTCCCATATCGAGGGTCGCTAACGATTCCTATATCTTGGCTCACTGTATATTAATATATAAAGACGGGCTATGAAAACCATCTATAGATTCAGCAAGATGGACTTGTGGAATGTGGATGGTCCACGCATAGGACACCGCTTTCAAATATAAAAGTAGAATTTTGTCGTAAGAGAAAATAATAACTACAAGTTCATCATTACCTACTACATTCTATCAAGAATGATACATATTTAGGCGACATTTTAAAATTCACTTATTAACATTGGAGCATGTGACAAAGACCTTGGTATCCTCAAAGGAGAACAGTCTTATTAGGTAGATCTGAAATAGGGTCAGGATAATACTGTAGTCGGAGTAATCTATCAGTATAGGCAATCTTCGTCGTGGATCGTGATTAAGGCTGGAATATAAGATATGTACATATAAGAGAAACTACAAAGGTATAAATATTTATCTCAGCGATAGGGAAGAAACCTTTCACTCCTTCATAGCAAGAGCTAGAGGTCCTGAACTAGTGTCTACTTCCTATCATAATGCTGAAAGAATTGGCAGGGAGGTTGACCCCTTGGCCAATCCTTACTGCTGCAGAAGGATGGGTAGTACAAAGCACCTCCTCCCATAGCAATGTACAATCCACTCAATGTGATTGTACGGTATTTAGAAGATATATATGTTAATCTAACTAAGGACACTTCTCCCTTTCCATCACGTTTAATAAAAACAGCAACAATTGAAGTAACTACTTACTCAAGTACAGTCACCAAAAGTCGGTGATATTTGCACTATGGAAACCGCCGCTATTACTAGCCATATATAACTTTCTCAAGATCAACATGTAAAGTCTGACGCGTTGCTGTGTATGTTATGTAACTAAATATAATTGGGTACCTTTTATATTTTAATTGATTGTATAATTAATAATATTTAATTCTCGCCAATCTCATAGGTTACGCACCCATATCTTTGAAATACACCATCTACCGAATAGAAGTTTCATCAATGTTGAGTCAAAGCCCGATTGTCCTTGGAATGAGCATTTCAATGTAATTATTTGCACGAGAATCTTATAATAAAATCACTGAAAAAGAAGAAATGAGAAGTGTACGACACTGAAGAATCTGTATACGTAGGATTAATATTTATTTACAAACGAAAAGGAGCGCGGATGCAGCTTTAATACACGCGGGCTATCAGACCACTATTGCAATGAGTAGGTGTTAACTTAGCGGTGTGCTGTGGAGAACCAAATAGTGTGTATTTAGTTTTAGCACATTAATATAAAATTCTAACCATTACCATAAAAAGGCTGATCTAATGACTGAAAAATCTATATTTTTATTTTTGCTTACAAACCGATTTGTATGGTGGTCTCTATGTGTACTGTACTACCTAGGATTTAATACATGTATGTATACAGTATTTACATTTATATAATATTTTAATAAAAAAGAATAAAACCAACAATAATGTGTTGTAGGAATTATATTGAAATATTTTTATTCTACAATATAAGAACAATTATGTCAAGGACACTGACGAGTGAAACAATAACATGGCGACACAATGTTAATCATATAACATATTTTAATTAAACATTAATAACTAAGGACAAAAGCTATGCAAATATAAATTATCTAAAATTCTTCACACGATTGCACACATCAATTTAGCATTGTCTATTAAATATCACAAAACAATAAAAGTAAAATGGAAATTTTAAAATTATTTATAAAGTTAACAACACTTTCAGCTTTTCATTTGCACTACGAGAACGCCAGCTTTTCCGCGCGTAAAGTCAACTTGTAACTTCAGATGTATTGTGAACATTGAAAAAGTATCTCAGAATAAATAATGTTTATTTTGTGTAGTATTTATAAGTAGCAGTTTTTACGACTGCGTAAATAGGTTAGAAACATACTCGAGAAGTCACTGGATAATTGTGATGTCAATATATTATAATAAAATGTAATCATTGGATTCGATTATACATCCATTTACGTGTATTAAGTACAATGTAGGCAATTGTATGACTGTGATCCTACTTTATCATCCTTGGCGAATATTTGAATAAAACAGATCAACAAGACTTAATTAAAAATCTTCGAAATAACTGGTAGTTTCTAATTTATTGTCGCTAGGGCTTAAGTGGTTGGACTTGTGCTTAAAAAAGCTTTTTTTGTGCAATAGGTGCTTCTTATGTTGAAGCCGGTTGATAAGATGAGAATCTTTAAAATGTGCATAAAGCATAATCTTACTGCGTTTAAGGAACTACTTATGGAATAGGTTAGAACACTAAAACTTTGGTAGAAAGCTTTTGAATCAAAAGTTAAGTACGTAAGATTGTCATATTGTGTGTTGTATTGAGTGCCATATTGTGTTTATAAAGAAAAAATGTATAAAATCAATATTGTGCTGACTATTTAAGCCATATAAACTAATTTCACAAAATTTTAAAATTTACAATTTATCATACTTTAACAGATATAGAATATTAAAGTTTATACGGTTGTAGGGAAATTTGCGTGTACTAATGTAAAATAAATTTTTATTTGCAGAAAATGACATAGTTGAGTGCAGTCTCAAATGTCAAACTACGTATCAAATCAACCGTGTGAATTTTATGGTTCAATAAGTCACAGACAGGACTTAGAAGTCCTGATGAAGATGGGAAAATAAAAAGAATAGTTTTTATGATCAATAAGGACATAAAGAAAATGAAATAAACATAAAGTTCGCTGGCAATATCTAGTTTAGTATAAGTTGACTTACATGTCAAACAACATTAATCACAGATATTTAATAGGTATAACATCAATAACACAATATAATAATATACAACTATGCTAATAATTAAGATGATATTATTAATCGTATACTATTATAAGTTAAGGTCATAAAAAGTGTATATAGTTTGTGATTGAGAAATATCTATGAAATAATTTATAAACTTCAAACGAATACATTATTCTGTTAGAAAATAGTTTCATATTTCATATTTATTTATTTGCTTGTCACATGGTTATACAGTTATTACATAAGGTACATTGATCACATGACATCCCGTAGGGGCACTGCAAACACATAGAATATAAATAACACAGAAAGAAAGAAATGGGTCAGATTTCATTTACAATTAAATTAATAATGAACACATTAAAATTTAAATAGCCATATCACAAAAACTTGGTATTCAAATATTATTTGTCAGCAAAAAATTCTTCTAATTTATAGAATGCTTTTTCTACTAGATATTTTTTAAATGTTTTACAAAAAAGTGATAGTTTTCTAATTCTTTAATTTTATTTGGAACATTATTATAAATTTGAATTGACATCCACTGTGGACCCGATCTTATTAATTTGAGAGATTTTCCTAAAGGGAGTTTTAATTTATTTTTATATGGCTTATGTCTTCTTAAAGCTGTATTGAATGTATATAAATGTATATGTTTTTTCACAAATTTACACGATTCTAATATATATATATATATATCTATAGCTGTTAATGTAAGTATTTTGTATTTTATAAAGTATATATATTATTCGTATCAATGTCTTTTGTAAAACAAATACATCATCTTTATCGGTACTATTTCCCCGTAAAAGTATTCCATATGAGAACCAGGCATGGGCATACGCATAATATGCAATAAGGGCCGTTTTCTCTTTTGTTACTTTTTTAAGATGATATAATGCATAATATGTAAACGAAGATATCTTTTTGGTTGGTTTCTGTATATGCGGTTTCCAGCTCAGGTTACTATCAACTTTAATTCCCAACAATGTGCTCGATGTTTCAGTTAATATATTTTTGTTATTATACAATATATTTAATATTTAAAGCCGTCTTTTGATATGGTTTAAACTGTAATAGTTTTGATACCATAATGTTTAAATTTTGTATTTAGAGTTGTCAACATGTCATTTTATATTGTCTCTTAATGTTTTGTCTTTTGAATTACTTTGTACAAAAATAATATCTTATTTTATATGTTACTTGAATATATCTTTCTGAAGTCTATTTTAATGTGTTTATTTACGATCAGTACACACTATCATATTCACTATTTGTTCTAACAACTAATATTAACGATGTATCGTACCTAGATATCTTTCATGCGTTAGGTATAGATTCATAAAGCGCCTGTCCTTTATTTTTCCCTTAATAGTTAAGTATATTTAAACATAATTAATATTTATTCTCTCTAATGGGGACAAAATACTAACGGGTCACACAGTAAGAAGGTATATTCAAGAAAAACTACAAGTTACAGTATACGAGTATAAATCTACTACACCATATTTTTATAACACAATAACATCCATTAAGTACTTATTACAATAACATCCACTATTATAGTAACTGATAAATAAAGTAAAAGCTATATATCGCACATCATTACAATTATCATGGTCTATCGGAATTGACCAATAATAGATCTACAATAATAGATGTCTACATTTCTAGCCCTTTCCTTAATGGTAAACTGGTATACTCGTCGCTGTGACTGTTTGAACTATTATATCGTATGCAACAATATTTGAACTAGGCTAGATGTTATCTATATTTTACAATAAGTGAAACTGTTACATTAAGTGTAAACCATTTACAAGAATCTGCATTCGAAAGGCACATTGCATTCTTAAAAACAATACCATAACCTTCTTTACACTTAAGACAACAATCCCAGCCAATAATTTGAGCTGCACTAGACGTAATAACCACTTAAGTCGCAAATTCTTTACCGATTGTCGTAAATATATGTATATAAAGAAAGGATAATTTCTCTTCTATAGTATAAAGCTTCTTAAGTTGGTATATATTCTCTACAATTATAAGGAATATTAAACACGTATATTTCCCTAGTAGTAGAAGGACAATTTAATATTATCACAATTAATAATACTTATGAAAAATATATTATTCCATAAATAAATTCAATAGAAACTTCTACCAGATAGCAATAATTAATATATTTGTAAAAATAAATATCAAAGTACTTCATAGAACTTTTTTTCGCATACTTAGGAATTCAACTATATGTATACTTAAAAGTAAATTGAGAAACAAAAATAAAATTGTAGCTATAAATGGTAGATAGAAATAAATAAGAACCATTTTAAAAAAACACTCTAAATTAGCATAGAATTAATCTAAAAATTTGAAATAATATACGGAAGTTATTTTGTCATGATCAAGGCATTTAAGTACTAAGTATTTCAGTTCTTAGAATTCTCTATCTAGTGTAGGACGACAGAGCCTCTATACATAGAATGTTTATTAACAAATACTGTCAAGCTTATATACAACGTATAATTGCTAGAGTAGCTATTTTGATGGTTAGTCCTATAATATAAATGTATATTTATATTAATGAATAGAGTGTATTCCCATAAAATTTCTGCAAATTTAGTTGGAGTTGGATTGGAAATTATATTGGTCTCCATGGTTTGCGATTAATCTGAATTTCGATCTTATACATATTTATTTTATAATTCCTACACCTCAATTATGGTGTTGACATTAAAACTCCGAGTTTCTGATATGATCTCATATTTAAATATATGAATGGACTACTTCTTTTCTATAATTTATATCTATAGTATAATTATGTCTATACCTTTTCTATTTAGTTATTTGAGAATTAAGGATTTGATAGTGTATACAACTAACCTACATATAGAAATCGTAAATTGTTATTTGTAGTTAATATTACTACTAGTATACTAGTTAATAAAAATAATAGTTATACTATAAATTAACCTCCATTAATGCATCTAAAACAGATGAATATGTATCAATAGTTTTTTCTTTACAACAATATATTTAGCTGTTTCAGCTGAAAGATTACCAAGAGATTATCACAAAAGTAAGATTTAATTATATTTGAATCTTATTTCAGTATAATTTAAGATAGCAACTATTAGAAGAATTCAAAAAGTCGGCGAAATTTTAATAATACTCAGAAAGTCTAGGAGATATTGAATAAATTACGAATTTTGAGCTAGGGGTAGGCTATAACTATGGCTGACAAATGAAAACTATGCACGTTTCTATTTATCTATTATAAGGGCCTGATCAATCTTAGAATTTATAAAGTTAAGCCTCTATGTAAAGCCTTATAAGGCCATAAAGAACCTAATAGGGGGAACGTCAGACATTCTCTCTAAAACACCTATATACTTAAGCTTTATTTTAAAAACAAAAATTATAATAACGAAATTTATATGTTACAAGACTGTAACAAATAGATTTTGTCCAATATTATAAACATATCTATGTCTCAAGTATGACACGGAAGTCACAATAATACACGAAGTAATATTTCTATAGTACAAGCAGCACCGCCTAGAATAGTTACAATATGCCATTAAAAACCACAAAATTAAAGAACATAAAAGGTCATTAGAACGGATTATTAAGTTTAAGTGAACTTTTTTACTTATATCTCTATACTCCTTTAATTATATCATAAAAATAATTATTCTTTGAACGTAAAATTGTGTTTAGTCTCATACTCAAAAAAGATTAAAATGACTTGAGACAGGTAAGTCAAGACCAGCCAATCAAGTTTAAGTTAATGACACGTTAGTTAGGAGTTATATGTTAATAGGTGGGCTTTCTTTTTCGCAATTAGTCTCATGACTATTGTGCGTTCTGTGCTTGTTTACATCTCTCTTATTTGGACTATCCCAAATCCTCTCAGAAAGCTAGCAGCCTGGCGCTTTTGCATGCTTCCTGAGGGTTGCTAGGGAGTGGAAAAATTTTGCCTGCCCGTTGATCGGCTCCGTTTCTGCATTTCACGAGAACGTGTCGTAGTGTTTCCTCTGCTTCCATGAACCCTCTGCATAAAGGGATGTCCTGACGGACAGGTGTGACCACCTATTGCGTATAAATGCTTATTTATGTCCCAATATGGCACCTATTAATGACATGTACAAATATTCTATTATTTTATTTTACCTTACGTAGGTCCATAAAAGAAGTAGAGTATTAGTAGGCATTCGTCAGTTCTAATGCTGTGTATTCCTATTTTAGGTAAAATTTCGTTGAGATAAAAACATCACTTTTAATGAATGTAACTATTCTAGACTCAAACATTCGCTACTTCGACAGTTATATAAGGATCACAAATTCGATATTTACATAGACATGAAACAAGAATTTGCTTACATCTAACCGTTCCAATATAGCACATCAAAATTAAAGTTTTTTATTATACCCGTTGTCGGGTATCCAGAGAAACACTACCAGCACCATCTATAAAGCCATCGGAAGTGTAGTTTTCTCTTTGCTCAGTCGCGCGACTCGCCGCGGCGGCGGGGTCAGTCTTTACGTCCCTTCCCGTCCTTATAATCTTTATTTTTTCCATCTTGCCCATTTTTTAAATCTTTCCGATTTTGTCCATCTTTTCCATCCTTTATATCTCTTCCATCCTTTCCATCTTTCCCATCCTTTCTTTCTTTCCCATCCTTTCCGTCCTTTCCATCTTTCCCATCCTTTCTTTCTTTCCCATCCTTTCCGTCCTTTCCATCTTTCCCATCCTTTCTTTCTTTCCCATCCTTTTCCTCCTTGTCGTTTTTACGGTTGGGGCTGAGTGAGCGTCCGCCTTTGTTCCTGCATAGTTGAGCAGATAGTTAAAAATCAAATATTTTTTATGAAAAAGTATTTGAGGCTTGCATATTGTATGAAAAAACCCGTTTTCAATTATATTTTTTCTTTATATTGATATAACTTAAGGGACAATTATAAACAGTAATTGAGTTAAATAAATTTGTCGAAAAATAATTATATGTCCGCTAAGAAATATTTGTTTTTATGTAAGATATTTTTTTATGTTCGTGTTCCATGACAAAAAACTTTAATTGTATGATTTTATTTTACCAATAAGCTATATTTATTTTTAATTTAGTTTGAATTTGAGGAAAGTGTAACAGTGTGTCAGCTTATTACAATCTGGCCGCAGCGAGGCGTGTCATTTTCTTATGCTCAGTTTATTTGTCATCATTAAAGTTAATTTTGAGAATTTTCGTGATTGGGTTAATCCAAAAATTATCCTAGTTTCATGTACGTAAGAAACTGATGGCATTTGTAAGAAACGCACGCAACTCTCAGCGGCCGTGTTGTATAATATTTTCTATTATAGGTAACTAATTATTCTCTCAACAAATGATTGTCGAAATAATTTGGTATATCTATGATGCACGATTTTATAAAATTTGAAAAGCTGAGTTGTTGATAAAATAATCATAATAGGATGTCATTTACAGCTAATAGTAACCATGTTGTCTATTAAACTTTGATTCTATACATAACTATCTAGGACACTTGTTGTCATTGTTATTAAATGAGTGCAGTTGGTACTAATGTTAGTGTATGTACATCAATATAGTGTTCAATCGGGATAAATAATATTTACACTTCTCATGCTTGAAAAGTAGGTCAACATAGGTCTATGAAAAGGAGGAAGTAAAAAATAATCACTCTTTATTTGGCAAATCTAATGGCAAAAATAAGTAAAAGTATACAACTTCTAATAGTAATTACACGAGTTAAAATAACAGTTAAACAACCAAAATAAAAAAATATTAAACTATTTATTTATTTATTTATTTATTTCTATCCAGATTATTTAAAATTTAATATTAAATTATATCTTGGCGTTGTAGTTTTATGCTTTTTCGCAAAGCCTTTATAGCATAAAAGGTGGTGCCATTTTGCTTTTCTCAATGTTAATTCTTAATGATAAAATATTTTATTTTCATTATCAATTTGTCTATTTTTTCACACTTGAAGTGAAAAGTATGTTAATTGAAAACTGAAGTCAAACGTATCCGTTCGGATTAACATCACCTGTGGGATATATTGCCTCTGATTAGTTCATCGTTACATAACATTTTAGTATCAAGTTATATATGATAGTTGACGACTACCTATACTTCAGCAGTTACTTAGATAAAACCAAACAGTAGAATATTTATACTTAATTGACAATAGTGTTACATTGTAAACAGTGTTATATTGTCAATAGTTATTGTTATTGTCACGATATATATTTACTTTATATATTGTAACACTACTGACAATACTAAATACCTTATAGCACTAACAAGCACAGTGTCTAGATAGACACATAAACACGCAGCCATACACATAAACACATATACACATACGTACTGTAAATGACAATGATTTAAATATATCCTTCCTATAGTTAAATGGTCATTGTTTGTTAACTTTTAAATTCCAGTTTGATTAATAATTTTAAAGTCTAAATAATTGTATTGATTTCCTTGATGTTATATATATTTACACATACGTACTGTAAATGACAATGATTTAAATATATCCTTCCTATAGTTAAATGGTCATTGTTTGTTAACTTTTAAATTCCAGTTTGATTAATAATTTTAAAGTCTAAATAATTGTATTGATTTCCTTGATGTTATATATATTTACTGTAATTAAATTATGTAGTACTAGTACAGAAATTATTCACAATCATATGAGCATTAGAACAAAATGAAAACGCCAACTATCGAAATTTTACATACTTATTTTGTCTATAAATAAAATGGCATGATGATTTATGGAATAAAATGGGATTCCTCATGCATATTTTAATGTGAAGTTTGTAAGGTACCTCACCAGAAAAGTGTACTCTGTTTATAAAACATATGGTCTGAATTGTGATACAATTAATAAATTCTAATCTGACCAGATTTTTTATATAATATCTTAAATTCTTATTTAATATTTGTGATTGTATTTAGTTGTTTTATAGTTAATAAATTCTATATGTATTTATATATACACACACATATATATATGTATATATATATACATATATATATATATATATATATATATATATATATATATATATATATATATATATATGGTAACCACTATAGTTATTAACCAGTTAAGGGAATAACAGACAATTTTTCCTTGCTTGCACTTTAATATTGAAACAAGTGAACTAAAAACTATTATTTAAGTAACTTAAACATATTTTCTAAGGGTACATCAGTCAATAATGTCAATACCTTTAGACACAAAAACACAAAAATAAACTTAAAAAATCACAGTAATTGCCCAGTAGTTTTAGTAATTGCCAACTCTAGAATACAGTTATTGCCCCATTACAATTATTATTGGAATTCTATTTAATTAGCGTTAATAATTAAAAATTAAGATCCCGTCTTGCTTTTTGTAAATTAAGATAAAGCTCTTCACAATCAGAATAACTATCATCATCTGACACTTTGTAACAAAAGTGACATAAGAACAACATCATATCGGCATCGTCGGGAATGTTATCCTTGTTGCTGTTTGGAATGCAATTCAAATGAAAGGAAAGGTGACAACCACTGCAATCAATTTTATGTTTAGTAATAGTGTGCTTGCAAACTGCACAAGCATCATTAGGTATGTAACGTAACGGACTTAGATTGGCTGGATTTATTTGGGGAGTGATTATACAAAATATTTGGATCAGACTTAGAAGTTCCAGGGAGACTATTAAGGTAATAGGGCGTTTGGTCTCTTTTATATTTATTAGAGAGACAGTTTTTTCTAATGACTGAACTTCTTCTTGGTGCTTAGGTTGAACTTCATTATATTTCATTATGTTTGTGTCAGATTTAGATGCTACAGAGGAACTGCATATGTATTTGGACATTTGGTCTCCTTTAGGTGTACTAAGAAGGCTAGTTATTTCTGTTGGCTAAATGTCTACTTGGTGTTTTGTTTGAACTTCATCCAATACTTCAACTGAAGTGCAACCAGTTCTCAAATTACTCTTTGCTATAGGTGTATTGGCAGGTAAATTAAGAAAATCAGAAGATATTTCAATTTCATTTGTTAGTGATCTCTCAAATGTGTCTGCACTATTATGAGTTTTTGATTTAAATTCTTTCCAAATGTCATAAAGAATACCCAAGTGAGGGTCTGTTGTTTTAAATAATTTCTCTTGAAATTCCTTACATTGGGAAACACCGACTATATTTTTGAAAGTCTTAAACGTAATTGTTTCTGTATCTGAAACCTGGTGTGAAATATATTCTTGACAATTAGTACTTTTACCTAAACACTTCGAATAATCAATGCCATCCGGAATTAAGACGCAATTAAATTTAATTCAATAAATTTAAAAAACATAATACATATATTGCCCGGGCAATAACTGTATCAATTGCCATGGGCAATAACTATAAAATGATATGGCAATGACTATAATAGCTAAAAACTTAATACAATGATTACCCGCCAATTTTTAAAACCTTTTAAAATAAGTAACGGTCTTAACGATACACTAACGAACAAACATACACTAAAACAACTTTTTTAACATATAATTTAATTTCTAAATACATAATAAACGAGAATATTAGTATACATTGAAAATTTTGAACGCTGTTCTTAAGATAAATGTTTAGAAACTTACTTTTTCTGAAGAGCTACGTACTTGTCAAACTAAAATTGGCCATGACACTCCAAATCAATGAAAATGTTGCCAGATTATGGTTTCAAATGCTACTATAATGTTAATATTGCCATGTTTTGATAATTAATTTCCCCTAATTCTTATAAAAGTTAACAAATAATGTGTTTTGAGTTAGCGTTGGCAATCACTATCTGATGGGCAATGACTATAGCGGTTACCCTATATATATATATTATAGCGTAAAACTTGTGCAATAGTGTAATTTATTATTATTTAGTGGAATAGCGTAACATGATACCGATTACATCTAGTTTTGATATATTATTCTCCACTTTTAACTGGTGACCGTACATCCGTAGAATTCGATTGTTGAGCCACTTCGAATGTTATTTTTTCACATCATACATTAGTACGAGTACGTACTGATTAAAATCTATCAAGAATGTGAATTCTGAAAATAATCCTAATATTTAAATATTGATATTTCAATTGCAAGTACATATTATATAATAATCGGGATACATATAATGCCAATCATGTTCTCTTAAAAAGTTCTATACTCTTAACTGAAAATTTTGTAGATAACGTTCTATTTTATATAAAAATTGGGCAGTGTCAAAAATAATTGGTCCTCATAGAAGACTATAACAATGGATAATTAATTATTATTTTGGGTGGCAAGCAAATATTTGGGTGATACTCTAGTAAATGTTTCAAAATTGAATGTATCTACATATTTTTTTACTGTTGTAATTCAAGAATATATTCTATGATCAAAATAATAAGTACGTATGATCTATCAGTTATAATTTATAAAATGTTCATTAATTCACTGACAGTTATGATTTGAGAAAGAGAGACAAGTGATTATTTTCATATTTATGAAACATTTCTTTCTTCATTCGCGGCATACGAACCACGGGCCACAGCCACAAACGCGCCGCCACGAGAAGCTAGACGCAGCTACAAAAAGTAACTGAAGCGTGCGACAGCCACTTCTGGCCGGTGGTCGCCACTTGTGGCCACCGGTACCGCCGGTAGCCACTACTTTTTTTAACCCAGGCATGCAACATCATAAGGCCTAAAACATACACAAGTGATGTAAGGCAGCAGGTTTGGGACAGGTGTGGCGCAGGTGTGTGCTGCTTCAAAACGATTTCATACAAAATGTATGCAGGCGACGTTTTTGAATTATACTGAAGCGACACGGCGCAGCACGCCGTTTTGTTGCCTGCGCCACGTCGCTATCGCTAGTAGGGATGTGACATTGTGGATAAAAAATTGATTTGAATAATCGTTTTTTTTAAGTATGAATGATCGATTAATAAATAATCGATTTTCTTAAGAAAATAATCGATTTTATTATATTAATCGTTTTTTCCAAATTTTTCCATTAATTTCAAAATAAATGCCATATTATATCAATAGATTTATCATTAAAAATAAACAACAGAAACAGTAAGTTCTTATATAATCAACACAAATTAAAATTTTAAAGCAAACAAAATAAAAACAAAAATTAGCATTGCCAGATTTATTGTCAACGTGAAAATATTGACGCCAACTACTTGTCGTTCTTTTAGTCGTAGACATTGCTTTAAACGAGATTTTTAATAACACTAAAAACGTTTTGTCACGAAAACACTTTGAATGGTCGTTTGTTTGAAAAATGAAGTTTCAACAACAAAATAATGAATGATAGTACAGTAAATCGATTAACTCCATGTAGTGAATGTTTGATTAAATGAATCAACTAAACTGTTTCAAAAGCACAGAAGGAATGTCATCATAGATGCACAGATTGCGTTAATGTAATATTGTGGAGCTATGGTAGTATTCTTTGGCAGTTCGCGTTCCGGGCTCCGAGCCAGAAAACCAAACGTAATGTCGGGTACATTTATTGCATGATTAAAAAAAATCGATTATTGATTAAAAACAATCCTGTATTAAATTCGTTTTTTATTTTATAATATTCGATTTTTAATCGATTATTTCCATAATCGATTATTTGTTCACAATCCTAATCGCTAGCAGTCGGTTCTCGGGAGTCACGCAAGAAGTACGTCGCTTGTGATCTTATCGCACCAAAGTCTGCCTATATAATGCCGCATCAGGAGACCTATTTTTGAATTACGAATGCGACTTAGAAATCACCGATGTGACTAATAATCACCGATTTTCAATAATTCTTATTATTTAATAAAATATCACTTATGTGACTACCTTAGTCACGGATGTGATTTCATTACGAGTGCCCTCACCCAATCGTAATCAAGTCATACTTGTGGAAATGTTATCTGAGTTTTGTTTGATTTTTCAGTCTATATATATACAGATGTATGTAGCATATATATATATAAAAATATATATAATTATAAACCATAATGGTTAAGCCGGCAATAATCGGCAGCGGTACATTCTGCGTGGAACCGAACATTTATGTTTGTACTTTATCTATGTAGGCAGCTCTGCGGTCGACTTTCAAAAATTGGATAGTATAGGAATCCGTGACCTCATTTCGAAGTCGCATTCGAAATTCAAAAATAGGTCTCCTGAACGTTTCTTGCCTGTTCCACGCCTCTTCTAACATAATTCAAATCGTATCTGTCCCAAACCTGCGCTGCGAAAATTAAAATTACAGGAAATATGACAGTGGCGGCGTTTTGTGGTTGTGGCCGGTGACCCGTATGCGGGAGCGCTTAGAGAGTATTCGAAGCTCATGTGTGTCGTTTGCGTGAAGCACTGTGATGTCGTTTGAATATTGTGTTTTATTAATATTGTTTACCTATTGTACGTGCTCAATCTTTTTTAATAAAAAGATTTAAAAACATCTTATAAAATATTGTCAAGACAAGACCATATACCCATATATGATCCGCATCCTCAAAGTAACCAATCCGCATCGCAAAACGGTGTTTTATCACTAACGCGGAATTTGGAAATAAGAGATTGTTGATTAATTTTTTAACAATAATACCATGTCATATGGTCTCGTCTTAGGTACACTATACATAAACATGGTTTTGGTGGGATTTGTGCTTATGATATTATTTTTAATATTGTTAGTTTTACTTTGTTGTTCTTTTTGTAATAATACGTATGTATAAAATTTTATCTTTCTAGGCCTTGAAGAAGTATTTTAAAAATATTGGTCATTATCAATAATTTAGTAAAATATAAAACTTATGAAATCTATTAAATCTTTTATTAGTCCACTGTTGTTGATAATTTTGTTTATCTGATATAATTTAAACTTACGTATTAAAAAAAGAGATTGAAAAAAATGTTATAAATATTTTTATTCTCGATTAATTTTATGTATTTTATTTTATTATTTTATTCGACACTATTTCAGCTACAATCAATTGGCTGGCTGAATCGATTGACTCCTTGTAGAATTGATCGGATTGGTTTCTATGGAGATACAATTTCACAGTTCGAAAAGTCTCAACAATCAATTCGCACAGGCAATCTCATGATGTCGATAATGTTGCAAAATGTGTAGCGGCTGGTCTAATAGGCACGCGTCTACACTATAGCATCTGTACAAACTGTTCTTGCCTTCTGAATGTCATCACCCGCCAGCCTTTTAATTGTCATCCTTCAATTTTCGAGTGCCACCCGCCCGAACTGAAGAACGAACTGACAACACCAAAATAAGCCAATTTTTGGAATTATCAATGGTAGGACGATATTTATTAATATTTTCCAGAAGTTCATATCGAAATGGACAGTTTTGGATGTTGGCAGTACCGGATCATTTATACATTGCGGTAAAATGCATCAAGATAAAATTGTTATATTATCTGGAATTAAAATAGATTTGTTGGATCTAGCATAAAACCTCAAACAATCATGGGCGAGACTTATAGCGGGAAGAACAGTTATACAGAATCCGGTACTGCATTTTAGTAAAAAGATTTGACACACGTAAATCTATTATAATGATCTAAAAATGTATACATTTACCTGCCGCTCACAAACTTGGATTTCTTTTCTCCTTTATCAGAACTAGTCGACGGCACAGGAGAGAGACCTCCAGTATTCTTGTCGCCCTGCGTTAAGAACGAATGATTTTTTACAAATCTAATAGTGTACCCGAGATGTTTTAATTTTTACTAGTTTATTACTAACGATCATAAAACAGTGAACCCAATGTAATCCATAACATAGTAAGTATGGAATTTAACTATTAGAGTATAGAATGAAAAATATATTTCAAAAGTATTGAGTTGGCAATTGTTGAGTGTGATACTTACGTCACAGCGCCATCCGTGACAAACGTGTTGCCTTCCTTGGTAAATAGACTATTATATAACCCAAAAATATTTTCATAATAACAATTGGAATTACAGTATTTCTGAGATCTTTTCGGTCGAACGATATTTTATTGCTACATATTTATATAGATATAAAATATCGTAAAATGGTCAGCTACTGTCACGCTTATAATATTTTTTTTTACACGCTTACGTTTTTTTATACTAGCTTGGGGTTTGCAAGTTTATGCCTCATAATGTAGCGTATGTATAGCACTCGACCGTTTTGGAATACTTCCCATTCAAAGTAATCAGGTATTTTAATTTGCTTTCTCATGAATTGGCTCAGATTTTAGATGATATCTATTTCAATTTAATAATCTATAACGAATTTTTTACGTATTGTAAATTCGGTTCTTCAATGTTATTTATTCTCTTACGAGTAGAAAGAGGGATAAAAAACTGCGGAAATCCATAGTTAAAAACCATTGTTTTGTTTTCAGATAGGATACTTGGAATGTCACAATTATTGTGTTTATGAAATAACTTTACCTTGCTTGTGGATGGGCCTGCGTCTCCTTGTAGCTGCGATTGACTATTGACATGACCCATCTTGGAAAGAGGAGGATTCTTAAAAGAATATGAGAATGCAAGTCCTCTCTTCAATGAAGCTCTGAAAAAGGTATACATTCAGAATCAGATTTAGAGCACTATTATTGTTTTAGTAGAGTCAAAGTGAAGTTGATAGTAATGATGAATTATTTTTTTTATCAGTTTATATGTTTCAATATTATATTATAATGTAATCAATTTTTGCACATTTCACCATTACAAACAAGACCTCAGACTATATACGTAGACTTATAAACTATCGTTACCTCAATTGAAATAGTTTTCATAATGCAAATATAAACTAGAAGTTCTTGACTGTAGCTATAATATGCAAGTATGAAAGTTGTATGTTCCAACCGCTACTAATATAATAAACATGGAAGTTTGTATGGATTATAAATTGTTATTCTGATGATTCTGATATTATGTGTTATTCTGATGTATAAGCTATATTATTGTAAGATTTCATTAAAATCCATTCAGTAGTTTTTACGTGAAAGAGTAACAAACATCCACCCATACTTACAAACTTTCGCGGTTTATAATATTAGTAAGGTTTGTGACAATTGTCCAAAACATGACGATAAATATTAAATAAGTAGGAAAAAATCTATCATCAGTAGTATATATTTTTTCATCACTACGTAATACTGTACAAAAATGGATTTAATGGTCACAGTATTTTAATAACGTAGTTGTAATTCGACTATTGTAACTATGTCAGTGTTTCAGTCAAATGATTTTTACAACAAATGGATGGATTGATTTAGAGGTACACTGCCATTGTTAAAACTACTATCGTAATTATTTACGGAAATTTCAACGGGAAAAAAGTATTACAAAACTATTAAGTACTAGCTGACCCGACAGACGTTGTCCTGTCCACGCATTTACATTACGATTTGATTTGATTTGATTTGTATTACGCGTTCGCCGACCTATGATTGGTCGTCTTGCTCGTGGCATTTTACCTTCACTCAACAACTCAACAATATTTTGGAAAATATAAACACAACAAAGCAATAATTATCGCTGATATAATGAAATGACATTAAATTTGTTTGACAGAACGTCCCTTTTTTTGTCTTCGATTGTTTTGCCAAAGGTTCAAATTGGCTTTTGTATATGAGAGTATAGAAAGATGTTGATTTTACACTTTTTCAAGATTTTTTAAAATTTTCTCCATACCACCGCAGAGCACGATTCACATCTTTGTTATTTATAAAATAAGTTTCCAATAAATCAAATTGTTCTTGATAAGCCATTTTTACCGTGAAACAAATGTTAAATGATTTGTAAAAACAATCTTATTATTATGTGAATAACAAATGAAAATCTATTTTCAAATGTAACATAACATTCCATATTTAATCGCATAAGAAAGGAGTCTGCATTACAAGATCGCATAAGAAAGGAGTCTGCATTACAAGAACGTACAAATTACTATGAAACAAATGAAATCAATGAAACCTTAAATTATTAATTCTTTGAATTAAGTTTTCATTGTTTTCCTTTCATTTAATTTATGAAGTTTGTTAGAGAGATTTGATCCTTATAATTGACCCTACCGATCGGTGCAATAAAAATACAGGGTGAAACTTTTGCAGATTTTAGTCGGTTCGAATACCGGGTGGGGCAAGTGAATTTTCAAAAATCTTTGAATGCAGTTTTATTTCTTTTCAAAAATAAAGGAATGTTTCCTTTAAGTAAAACTTTCTATCTACAGTATTAAGAGTAATTCCCCTCCAGGTGGCATTACAAATTTCCACCCTGTATAAGATTAAATGACTCATCTGGATATATAGGACTAAACAGACTGATATGTCTATGCTTAAAATCCCGCATTATAGTTTATCTTTGCTGAGCACAGACAGAGATTAGACCTAATATCCTGACAACCTCTAAAACATTCCGATTACGAGACGGTTCCTAAAGACTCTCGAGAACAGCTTATAAACATAACTCAGGAGTGTGATGGGTCTGTAGTTCTTCAGCCGAGTTCTATCCCACTTTTCCGCCCGCGTCGTTCCCGCCATTGACAGCTCGTCATTATACTAAAAGTCGAGTCTCTCCATGTATCTCAATTGTCGCATTATACTTAACTTAAACATATAGCAAAATATTGTAATATTCAAGCATTTTAAATATCTCAATGCCTTACCTTAACATACTCATGTAAATTAGTCAATGCTATGCAAACAATAATTTTATATTTCATTTTTTTTCGATAAAAATGCAACTATGTGTAAATATAAATGAAATTATTATTTTATTTTAACCTTTTAGTTTTTCTCACATTTACTGTAATAATAATTAAGTGTGTCTCCGGTGTTAATCGCATTTTTAGAACGTTATCAATTTTTTGGGTTACCTGGTAGGACTCGGGGGTGGGTAGCTGGTACCGCGGTGATCGGGAGTCAGATACTGGTGATGCAGTGCTGCAGATAGCCTGTTTCGCTGTAGTAATTCCTGGTGCGATTGATACAGCTTTTCCGACGCTGATTGAGGTGTCGGGCTGCGAACAATTCAGCAAATTTTCCAAGATCAATAAATAATATTCACATGATGTAAACTAAAACTCATGTCGCAAGTTTATAACTCGTCCTAAACTTGTGGCATGTAAAGGTTTGTTAGTGTGATTATTGTTATACTAGAAAAAACACGTGAAGTATCATATATACCATACATTAATTATATACTTCTTACAAAGACGACTACGGTGAAATAAACAAAGGCATAATAATTTACTTATGAAAATACATTCCCGGTGCAGTTTATAAATGTGCTAGGCAAAAAAAAAAAACATGTTCTCTTTCAGTAACTGCCCTAACATGTAAAATATTAATTAAAAGGAATACTACAAGCTTTATTAGTGAGTTAGCAGATAACTAGAAGACTAGAAAAAAGCCTAAGAATGGATATATAGTACTAACGTAGAGCCGATGTCATTTTCAAATGCGTTTCAAAATTCCTAAGAGTACCCGATATGTTTAATGCATTATTAACTGAAATAGTATCTAAAAATAAGGAAGAGTCTAGTATAGAGATACAAGAGCGTCTGTTTGGGTACCTGCGTCTTACCAATTTTCGCTGCAAAATAGCAGTGTCTGCATTGATGTCCTCAAGTGTGAAGTGAAACATAGGTAGAGAAATGATTGGATAGGTTAGGTTATTATTGTGACTTTACATGTCACAAGTTAACAACGTATACTGAAATTTTTGTATGGACTGCAAACTCTTACTATCAGGTGCAGAGACTGATTAATTCTCAACATATATAAAAATATAAAATGTCCCAGCGTCAAGAGTTCCATCTGCAGCAGCACGCTGGTTCTTCTTATCACTAAGAGTCCGGCAAAAAATATGTAAAAGTTAACTCTACCAGTTGGGTTATTTTGAAACGTCGGAAACTTTTCGAATCCGAGTGACATTCAATCCGAATCGAATCCGTTCGACTCGAAATATGCTATTCTAAAACACCGTCGGAAACGGCCACGGAAACTTTCCGTTCGGAAAGTCAACCATAGAGTAACATGCATTTACCTTTACGTTTACAAAGTATGATTAAAAATGGTAGGTTTAGTAGAAAATGACACGCACCATATTTTAGTTTCGGCACATATAAATAATGTAATAATTTAATATTTTGAAACTCAATTTGCATAATTACTATCTTAATTTACATAATTAATTGCAAAATGTTCAATAGAAAATATTTAAAATAAGTAAACAAAGAAATACATGACAGTGAAGTCTTTTGCATAAACTATCTTTGTAAACAAGAATAATGAAAGTGAAGTTTGTGTTCTTCGAAGTTTAAAACTTTTTCTATACAACAAAATTATCAACAATTTTAATTTGATATTTTATCCATAATAAAAAATGGTAAGTACCACTTAGACTGTGTTATAGTTCTGCTAAACATTATCAAACTTAGACTGTGAAGTTCTGTTAAACATTATAAACCTCGAATTTTAGAGTACCTATTCTAAAGAAAACTTACTATTATAGACAAACAGAATATCGCATGAACAACGTGAAGTGATGTTGGCATTTATGCGCGCCCACGAAGACTATGCCAAGGGCAGAGTCATGGGTGCCGACGCTGCGCCGAAGAAAAAAAGTTTGGCGGAGGAGTTAGCCCAGACTCTAAATTCTTTAGGGTCTGGTGCAATGTGGCGGCCTGGCGTGCGCAGCTCGAATTACGGATCTGCGCGCCGTACTCCCGCACCTCGAAGCTTGGCTCCACGGGAAGGAGGAGGTCACCTACCGATTGACTCAGATACTCACCGGGCACGGCTGCTTCGGTGAGTATCTGTGTCGAATAGGACGGGAGGGATCGACACATTGTCCGACCTCGACTCGGCCCAGCACACGCTGGCGGAGTGTCCCGCGTGGGCCTCCGAGCGCCGAGTCTTGGTCGCAGACATCGGGCGAGATCTGTCTCCGCCGGCATTGATTGCGGCAATGCTGGCGGACGAGGGAGGTTGGAGGGCTGTGGCCTCCTTCTGTGGAGCAGTGATGCTCCAGAAGGAGGGGAGGAGGATGCTCCGATCCCGCTCGAAGGAGGGGCGGCGCCGCGGGCGCCGGCGGGCGCGAGGAAGTCGCGACCGCTACGGCGACCCGGGATGGACCACGCCCCTTCCGTGGCCGGGGGGCGTCGTCGGTGGAGGAGACCGGGGGAGGTAGTGATCCTCCCCGAGGAGGGCTCCCCTGTATCGGCGGGGGAGCGGAGGCTGGGGGTTCCCGGAAGTGGCTTGATGTTCCCGGGGGCTCCCTACATGCCAGAGGAAGGCCATCCCGGAGGTTTTTAGTGGGTAGGCCTCCCCCTTCTGGGGAGGAGAGCCCCACATAACCGCCGGCTCGCCACAGTCGGGGTATGCAATTTAGTGCATTTTCCTCAGGGGGAAAAAAAAATGTCCCAGTGCAGTGGCTCTCTAACGGAAGACCGCAGTGAAGTTCCTGTCACAAAAAGCTCAGGTTTTGTGGAGGTTCCCACACAAGCTGAACAAGGCTCACATAATACACCACCAAAAAAAAAAACAAAAAGCCAACGTAATTTTCCGCTTTCTTGCGACGGCACTTGATCTACGAGCTCGTTGCATTCGTCGAGTTATAAGAAACTCCATCTAGAAAGGCCGATATTTTTTGGGGTTTTCATAAGTGTCTTTTTTTTCATAACTTTGACCATGTTATTCACGACTTCCTAGTAAAACTATCGTGATTTTAACAGTTAATAATCAGTTAATAAGGTATAAGATTTACATGAACAAAATAAACAAACTTATTAAGTACATTCTATTTTACATTCACATTTCCATCATTCCTTAATCAAAATCTTTTTTTATCTTTTGCAATTTATTAACTTACCTCTAAACATGTTACAAAAGGCCGAAAAACGTTGAAAATACAGTCTTTTGGCCAAAACTCGAGATTCGACAAAAGTTTCCGACAGCAAAAACCTCACGGAATAGTTTCCGTAAGCTGTTATTCGTTTCGAATCCTAATGTCAAAATCTCTCGATCCGACATTTCAAAATAACTCGCCTTCGGAAAGTTATCGAATCCGAACGGAAAGTGGGTTTCCGACGTTTCAAAATAACCCTACAGGGCTTAACAGTGAGGAATCGATGGTTAATCAGGCTATACACAGCTACCTCGTATCGTATATGCACTCGTAGCAGTTTCTTGTGAATGAGAGCAGGTAGATTCAAATGAGACATGCTGACATTACCTTTGTGTGGGCCTCGGCGGAGACGGGTCGATTGTGAGGTCCGGCAGGCTATGCACCAGTGCCATGACACCGCTCTGTGGTTGCACTCGTAGCGTATTTTTGTGCGAGCTCGCACTGCGGACGTGCTTCGGCTGAAGCTTGTTGGGACCGGGAGTCGGTTGCAGCTGCTTAATAACAACAAAAAATATGCAAAAAATTTTGCATTTTCTTTTTTGGTCATAATCAACGCTAACTTTAACGAAACGACAAAGAACGGTTGAGTTTGCGTAAAAAACATGCAAAAAAATTGACTGACGAAAGGATCTAACAAATTGCCTTTCTGATTAGTCTTTTATCAGTTTGCAGATGACACTCATTTAGCCATTAAAGATAGTTGCTAAATAGGTCTTGATCAGAAAATGCAGAAGGCTATGAACTACTTAAAGTTTGGTTTCAAATTAATGGTATTTTACTTAATACTTTACATTTTACTTATTAGGAGGTAAATTTTTTGGAGACCGATCAATCATATTTTCTTAGGTTACACTGTAAACTATTAGTCATTTCTCGGATATTAATAAATAATGCAAAAAGCTTAGCAATGTAAACTATGCAATTTTAAAACTTAGGGCGCTATTAGGAACAAAAAAGCCTGATAACAGTATACTATGCCTATATGCACGTACTTATATATTATACTGTGTCAGTTTTTGGCAAGGCTGTAAATTTAAAGTGGGTACATGCGTGCCAAAAGAGATCCATAAGGCTTATTAACAGATTGAATAAATAAGAGTCAGCTAAAAAAGATATCGTTACAAATAATATTAAGACCGTAGTATCACTGTACATATACCGAAGTTTATTAAAAGTAATTAAACATTATGACTAAACATTGTACATATTTACAATGTACGTAATAAACAACAATCATAGCAGCCAAGAACTATCGTGAATGCATCTTTATAAGACACGGCCTTTATAATAATAATAATAATAATAATAATAACTTTATTTCAAAAGCTTTTCTTTATAAAGCGTGTGCGGGGATACAGATACAACTTGTACTTGGAGTGTACCAATTGGATTCTAATCTCTATCTACACAATGAAAAAAGCAGCTGAACACTATACCCAGTTAGATGCACAGAAACTATGGTCAATACAGGTAAAAACATTTGCGGACTATTGCAATTCGGTTTTGGTGGTAATGAGAACTGGTTTATGGAAGAGAGGTTATGATAGAGACTCCTAATTGGTTTAAATATGGCTGTTGGGGACTCGCTGCTCACTAAGTGGGCCCCGCAAAAAGTAGACCAATATTGATCCCGAGGAGGGCTCCCCTCTAGAGAGGGGAGCGGAGGCTGGGGGTTCCTGGAAGTGGCCTTTGTGTTCCCGGGGGCTCCCTACATGCCTGAGGAAGGCCATCCCTGAGGTTTTTAGTGGGTAGGCCTCCCCCTTCTGGGGAGGAGAGCCCCACATAACCCCGGCTCGCCACAGCCGGGGTATGCAATTTAATGCATTTTCCTCAGGGGAACAAAAAAAAAAAAGACCAATATTGATACGAAGGGAGCATTATTGTTATAATTATTATTATCATCTTATGTAAAATTCAAATTATTATTACTGTATAGCTAGATAGTAATTAACAGCTATAAGAATGTACAATGACATGAAGTGTTCTAAGGTCAAATAAATAAGAAATTATAAAGTTACTGCTGGGGGTGGCGGCTGCTGCGGCACCACGGTTTCAGATTCGCTCTCGCTCACCACGTTCACTGTGATAGAAGTCACCGCTGAAAAATTGATAATGCATTTTGCAAATTGACATATATGTATCATGTGAAATATGAGGTATACGAAAAATATATTTGCTAAAATCATGCTATATCATTGTTATAAAATGGTTTGATGAAAATGACTTGATACAGATCTCAAATCTGATTTTTGGATATGTTGTTCTCCTTGACGAGCTTTTAGAAAAAGTTAACGACGCATTTTCCCGCTAGGGGGCTCTAAAGTCTGAATTAGAAAATCGTGGTTTATGGCATATCTGCTGGGATGTGAGTTTGGAGGCAAAAGAATGGGTTAAGGTTTTTTGGTTATATGTTGGTTTACAACATATCCAAAATCAGCTGATTCTGCTAAAAACCAAGAATTTCTAATTCAGACTTCAGAGCCCCCTAGCGGGAAAATGAGTCGTTAACATTTTATGCTACCATTACATTTTTTGCTCAGCTCGACCAGGAGAACAACATAGCCCAAATTCCCCGGGTTCCCCCGGGGTCCCGAAAACCGCTTGGCGATTTAAACAGTATCATCTACTTTATATATGTTTGTATGTTCGGGCAAAATCTTAAAACTCAATTTTAAGGACTCTCTCTTTTTACTCAAAGAGCAAGTGCTCTCAGCCGATTGAGTTGAAATTTTGTATACACGTTTAGTTTGGATAACAATGCATGATTAATTGTGTGACGTCATTCTAAATACAATATGGCGGCGTATCGAAGATGGCGGACCAATTATTTTTAACGCACTCCCACAATATGGGTATCATAAAAGGACAAGAATAACTAGAAAAATAATGTGACGTCACTCTTTTTTAAATATTTTTTTTACCTTAATTTTATTTTATATTTATGGGTACCTTTAAACAACAAAGTCCGACAAAGTGTTATTAATTTGCCTTTAATAGATTCAAAGCACTTAATAAAACATACATATGAAAAGAAGTTTATTAAAATGTCGATGATAATTTAAAGTAATTTAAACGATATAAATGTTTGGGTGTAATTTTCACGGTTCACGTTACAAAAGGTTATGCAGTATATATAAATAATATATAAATGTGATACAGTATAATACAGTGTAAACAATTTAGAGTATAGGTTAGGTAATATAGTTGTGAGCAAAGGGAACACCCACGAGCTGCTGATAAGCAAAAATAGAAAAACCACCGTTCGTGCGGTTTTTGTAATCAGTAATACATCTGATTGAACATCGAGCGGTATCGTAATCTTTTCTCACTTAAGAGCAGTCATAAAGCTGACCAAGAATCTGCCTCAAGAACTTATTGATGATACTAACTAGACCGCTTTCATCCAGTTTATATAACAGAAAAGTATATGAATCCTCAAACGTATATACAGGGTGGAAATTTGTAACGCCACCTGGAGGGGAAGTACTCTTAATACTGTAGATAGAAAGTTTTACTTAAAAGAAACATTCCTTTATTTTTGAAAAGAAATAAAACTGCATTCAAAGATTTTTGAAAATTCACTTGCCCCACCCGGTAATCGAACCGACTAAAATCTGCAATAGTTTCACCCTGTATTTTTATTGCACCGATTGGTAGGGTCAATTATAAGGATCAAATCTCTCTAACAAACTTCATAAATTAAATGAAAGGAAATATTAATTAAGTATGTACAAAAAATGATACACTAACTAATTAATTGTTCGAAATGTGCCCATTTTCTTGAATACATATTTTTCATATATATTTACTCTTACGTACATATTTATTCTTCGTACGATTTCATTGCTGGTAGCCTTTAAAAGTGTGTTGTGGTGAATATTATTGATAGTATTTTGTACTTCCACTCTCAATTATTTGACATTAGCATACGATTTAATGTAAATTTGATCTTTTACATAGCCCCACAAAAAAAAATCTAAAGGGGTGAGATCTGGTGATCTTGCGGGCCATCTGATTGTGCCGTTTGTACCAATCCATGTATTAAAATGGTTATTAATCAGGCAGTAGTGATTCTGCTGTTATGGACTGGAGCACCATCTTGCTGTAGAATTATTTGGTTTCGTTCTTCATCGGGGAAACCATTTAACTCATTTCTTAATAAATCCAATATTTCTAAATACTTTAGAGTATTTAGGTGACCTTCGTACACATGGACTAACACAACCATATTTCTCATAATTCCGCACCAAACGTTGAAAGAAAACTTTACTTGACTGTTAGTTTCGTGATCACGAAGAGGATTCACTTGAGACCAATAGTGGTTATTGCGGCGATTGTACATGCCGTTATTACTGAAGTTGGTTTCGTCGGATCATACAATGTTACTCAAAAAATTAGGGTCACCGTCAATTTCTCTCAGCATGTTTTGACAAAATTGTAGTTGTCTCTCACAATCCCCAGGATGCAATTTTTGTACCAACCGACCATCACGATAACATTTATACTTATACTTTTTCATCGCTTGAAGTACGCGAGTGTGGGATGTTCCAATTACTTCGGCAGCATCTCTGCTTGAAGCCTTCGGAAATGCTTCGAAGTATGTTAAAACATTTAGATCAAAATCGAAGTTGTTCTGCTGAAAAGTTTGCCGTCGCTTTTTGTAACTACCCGTATTCTTTAAATTTTCTACCATTCTTTTCAGTACAAACCGAGTTGGTGCCTGTCGGTCTGGATATCTCTCTCCATACCACCGCAGAGCACGATTCACATCTTTGTTATTTAAAAAATAAGCTTCCAATAAATCAAATTGTTCTTGATAAGCTATTTTTACCATGAAACAAATGTTAAATGATTTGTAAAAACAATGTTATTATTATCTGAATAACAAATGAAAATCTATTTTCAAATGTAACATAACATTCCATATTTAAACTACGTCACACACGCAGTTATATCGCATAAGAAAGGAGCCTGCATTACAAGATCGCATAAGAAAGGAGTCTGCATTACAAGAACGTACAAATTACTATGAAACAAATGAAATCAATGAAATCTTAAATTATTAATTCTTTGAATTAAGTTTTCATTGTTTTCCTTTCATTTAATTACGAAGTTTGTTAGAGAGATTTGATCCTTATAATTGACCCTACCGATCGATGCAATAAAAATACAGGGTGAAACTTTTGCAGATTTTAGTCGGTTCGATTACTGGGTGGGGCAAGTGAATTTTCAAAAATCTTTGAATGCAGTTTTATTTCTTTTCAAAAATAAAGGAATGTTTTCTTTAAGTAAAACTTTGTATCTACAGTATTAAGAGTACTTCCCCTCCAGGTGGCATTACAAATTTCCACCCTGTATATGAAATTATAAACACGTTTCGGCAAGTACAAAGTACCATAAGCAGAATTTTATCGAGAGTGACATACATTTGAAGTTTCGAGAGTGACATACATTTAAAGATGTTATTATCTATATATTTGACTTGCATGTAAGCTATGACATAAAATTTATTCATCATCCAGAATCTGATTGCAATCGTCATAAATAAGTAACATTTAATAAAAGTAATTTAGCTCGTATTAACTTTTATTTCATTATCATAGGAGCTTGAAGGTTAATTCATGAGTTGAGCGAGGGATTAATTAACTTGAAGCGAACTGAAGGAAATAAGACAGACAGCCTTGTTTTTACAAAATAACTAGAGTGCATTAGTGTTCTTGAATATATTTTTATACAAATAAGAAAATTCACTATCAAATTATTCGACTCAGGAGAGAATCAAACTCGCTTGTTTAACCAATTGGATTGATGTCATTTAATAAACGGTAAATGAAGGTATATATATATATATATATATATGTATATATATATATTTGAATGGTATATATACATAATTCTGTATGTATACAATTTTTATTATATATATATACTAGCGACCCGCTCCGGCTTCGCACGGGTGCAGTGAAAAAATGGTTATGGTGGGTTATCCCTAAGAGATAGACATATACCATCGCGGACTTTTTTGTGGATTTTTGTAAGTTGTACAATACTGTAGTACATTATTTTGGTCTATCTCGTAGGGTTCAGCCAGCGTTTGCAATATAAGCGCAAAAAAACGTGCTTATTTACGACATCACATTAGAAACCTTTAAATTTATCAGTGTTTCTCTACTATATTATGCATTTATTATACATACAAACCTTCCTTAAGAATCACTCTATCTATTAAAAAAAACCGCGTCAAAATCCGTTGTGTAGTTTTAAAGATCTAAGCATACATACGGACATACAGCGAAAGCGACTTTGTTTTATACTATGTATTGATACCTTCAACCATCATGACATAATGTAAAGCGCAAAGAAATTTAAAGATTTTACGCTCGTATATACTGTTATTACTCGTTATTATTCTATACCTCACGAACGGATGACATTGGAGAAATAAAAAAACAAAGCATTATCTCATCGTGTAGGTGACTGAGGGTCGAATACACACAAGGGACTCAAAAGGTAGGATAAACGGCCCTTTGTATTGTACGTACGATCTAAACAATGTCTAACAACCAATCCTGCCGGCTCGGTACAAAATGTCATTTATCACATAAAATATTCCGTAGGGATGACAGAATATCCATATCCTTGTATAGTTGACTGTGGCTATATGAAGGATGTGTTGATTAATGCCTTACTTAAAAATATAGCAGATAGATATTAGAAATTGTATGGTACTGGTTATGGTCTGGGGATCAAATCTGTCATGTAACAATATGTACCATATTTGTAGGACGCAATTATGATGATGGAAAACATCGTGAGACTGCAGCAAACACCTGGAGTCGTATTTTTGAATCATTAGACGTGAATTTGGAATTCGAATACGAATACAAATTGTGCGCGAAATTATTTTCTGCTGCTTACAATTTTTTAGATTTTTGAATCACTCGAATTCAGTGTTGTCATTAAAAACAAATACTTAATTAAATTCCGTTTCACGCAGAAAAATTCAAAATTACAACAACAAAAACAAAAAACCGGCGATGACCCACACGTGAAACAGATCACTGTCAAGGTCACTTCAGCGTTGGATATTCTACTAGTAGAAATCAAAAACGAGTGGGTTGAACCACTCGTTGCACAACGCACGAAATGAATGTTCAGAAATAGTGAATTCGGTAATTCGTATACGAATCTTACAATTTCGAATGCGAATTGGTTTTCTATTGTTTCAAAAATTCGTCTCCTGGGTAGAAGAAGCTCACTAGTGTTGAGCTTCCCAATAACTCAGACTGGGCCTGTATGGCTGTCTAAGGCTTTTACACAAATTGGATTGCCTCCTTGTTGACGATGTTAGTATATGTTGCGGCCTATTCAAAAATATACATTTTGCATTCCCAATTCTATCGTATATACATATTGATGCAGTACAAGTGAATTGAAAAACCGGTCTCTTTAGTGTTTAAGACTATGTATATATATTAAATTAGTTATTGTTGCACACTATGATTTTCACATGTGTTATAAACAATAATCTCACATACACATTTAAACATACCGGAACAAACTTCTGCAGGTCATATAAAATATTTGTCCTGTGTGGGAATCGAACCTGCGACCCGTTGCGGAGTAGACTATCATACGTTAGCTACGCCAATCATTTCGTTATATTGGAAAATAGTGTGCTCAAAAGCTTATAAGAATAATTTTGCTAGAAAATGGAACTAGAATCTATATAAAATTTTTAAAAGTTTATCCTATTGTGTATATATATTATAATATATGTATATACATATTATAAAATACAAGAGAAATAATATTCAAGTTTATTTTTGCTGTAATTTTCCTTTTTTATTTATTATGTTTATTTATTTAAGTTTTGTTTACATACGTACCATCATCAGGATTCTGCGGCGGAATCAGATGCTCGACAGAAGTGCCAGCTTTGTAGGGGTTCTTGTTTGGGCCAGCTTGAGGTTCATCGTGCGATGCAGCACTGTGGTTAAACAATAGCGATTGCGTGATTGGCTTATCCTAATTCAATAAAAACCTAAACAAATTGCAAAGAAACGGTCTACTCTATTTAATTTTATGTTTTCGAAAAGATTGCAGTATTATTTACGAAATATTTTGACGCAGATACAAATACCCATTACAAGTTTCATCATAGCTTTAGACAGGATAACAGGCATTAGTTGTTAAAAATATCACGCCATCTTTTTTTGAAAACAGATTATGTGTATGCACACATAATTTTTTTGATTTATTTGCCATTGTGTAGTCAACAATTTAAAATTTTTGTAACTTTGTGGGTTTCACAGATAATTAAATGACATCACGTTTGCATTATGCTGTACTGTTATTTTTATTTTCAGCTTCACAACCAGTTAAGAAATTGTATTTACGCGAGTAAAGTAGTCAATTGTAATTGTCAAATGAAATGAAGAAAAAGAATTTAATTGCGATATGGGAAAATAAATGCACAATTGTTTTATTAGTATTATTTTAAATTAGTCTTTGATGGTGTTAACCGCATCATAGTTTAAAGACAACACAAAAAAAGACAATTTTGGGTTGTAGTAACAATTTTAGATGTCAATTTATCCTCACTAAACCAGTGTGGTTGACTAAGGCCTAAACATTTTAAATTAGGATAGGCTAAGGCATCTATCCCTTGGCGAGAATCTGTTTATGAACTCCTGATGAAGAACTATTAAACTAACTAATACTTATAAGTAGAAAAGCAACTTATAGATTGCTTTTCTTTTCAGTATCATTCAGTCTCATCTATTTTTCTAAAATACGTGAAATTTTAATTTTTTTTTTATATAAACTGAAAGGAAGCACTCAATAATTAGATACTTACGAGTAAAGTTCAATTAGTTGGTGTAACTGTTTTCAATGCGACTTCATGTATGTAATGTAACTTTGGATGCAAAACTTGAGCCAAATTGCTATAGTATCGTAACATGAAATAAGACATTAAGAGAAAGAAATCTTATTAACAACACAATAATTGATTATTATTATAAAATATTATTATTTTAAATTATAGTTTTAAATTAGGTAAACATACAATAAAAGTATCCATATTTATTCTGACCTGGTAGATTGTTGGAAACTGGACAGCCGGGAGTTCCTGGAGCTGCCGCCGGTGGAGTTGCGGTGCATCGGGTGGCGTAGTCCTTGCACAGCAGGCGTACGGCCGCCGCTCGTACCGGATGCTACATACACAATACAATTTTGAACCATGCACTGGAAATCTATTACGCCGAAATGAACTGTAGTCAGTGAACATAAACTACACGAATTTTCGTAAGCGCTTCCATAATTTTATATTTCTATAAAAGTTTTGTGTTTGAATGGCTTACCGTTTTAACCTAATACTACCATAGACCATAACACTGATATTATTATCTGGGTGAAATGAGAAGTAATATATTATCAATATTTTTCTTGTGAAAAATATTAATACGTCTTATCAATTTTTCTGTTAGTTTGTATTAGTAGTTTGTAGTTTTGTATTTATTAATAAAATAGTCTTGACTGACCTCCAAATATTGAATTGTCAATATATATATATAGTGAAGTAAGAGCAAGATGTCTAGTGAAGCGACGGCGATATATTGTAATCGTTTTTGAAAGTGCAGGACCTGTGTAGGTTGACAATGTTCATTTTCTGTTTAAGTAATGCTTTGTTTATTGTAAATCGAGTACACCCTCTACAGTGGATTCCTTCATCCTATCTAATTATTTCTACAAAGTAGCAGTCTTCGATTAAGGGAGTGAAATAAGTGGGTACCGTGGCTTTATATCTTATGTCACAAGTTGATAATGTACACTGTTTTTGTGTGGGTCACAATTTCGCTGTGAATCTCGTAGGAACCATATTATACTTTAAGCGACTGTAACCGTTTATAAACATGTGGGCCATCTTCATTAATTGTTATAAAAATAAACTAATTAACATCTCATTAATACGATAAACATAACAGTTATTAAGGTTCACCTTCCCTTAACGAGGCGAAAATGACCACCACTCTTACGGAAATGTGGTATGTGGTCGTTCTCGTCTTGGAGTCGAATTTATGTTTAATTAAGCTATTTTGGCTTTCCAACGGACTTGACATCTTGCCAGCTCAATGTAATGGAATCTTCTTTTTATGTATATTTGTGACCCAGTTCAAACTCTAGTATTTATTTGATTTGGGGTAAATATTAAACAAATATTTGCCGGTTCCTCTCTGTATTACTACACTGTATTACTTACACATAATATTTGAGTACAAAATACATATGTGTTAAGCGAAGAATTAATAAGTAAATAAAACAAAGTGGTTTTACTTTATTCATGAAACCTTTCCAAATATTTATACTTTATAATAGTACCAATGATTGAACGAACTTGTAATATTAAATTTCAATGTATGCTGAGTTCCAACGTTAACGAAACAGCAATATTTTACTGTTAAATATATTCTAAAAATAATATATTCGTTTTCCTGATTTTTAAGTTTTCAGAAATGTTGAGTATTTGTTTTCACAGTTTCAATTCAATTCATTTATATGCAATTTTTAACTTTGTACATACTATTTAATGATTGTTGGTTCTTAGGGTAAGAATAAAAAAAGAAAACTTATCTAAAGAAGGTATAGAGTTTAGTCAGTATCACAATATGTTACAAAGTCGTCAGTTATAATTAAATATATTGACCTATTCATTAACTCACTTAAATAACTTACACAACATAATTCGTTATCTCTATCAATGTTTATCAAATTTTATTTACATACTTCGTAATTAATTATAATATCATTATTATTGTGATAAGGTTTTTGGTGTTTGTTATATCTTGCTAAAGTCCCGGAGAATGAAGACTTGGCACAAACAACCACGTGTTGACGTGTGTGTTTTAAAAATGACGAACTAACAGGCGGTTACAAGCTTTGTTTTATAAAAAAAATCTAACGAACCATCGAAGGAATCCGTCGTCAAAGAGAGTTGAGAAAAGTCATATTCGGTAGATGCACCCATACTGCGGTGCAGCATGGCAGCAACTCGTTCGCGAGCCTCCCGCTCGATATTGATGTCGTCCGAGCTCTAAATAACATAAATGTTTGCTTGCTATTTGCTAATATACATGTTCCTATAAAAACAAATTGACATTTCTAAAAATATAAATACGAAGAAATCTTCAATAAGTCGTTGTGATTTTGGGTTCCAATCGCACCTGAGATGAGATTTTTTTTCCGTTGGTTTTATACATTTTATATTTATACATTTATTTTGCATTTTTGGAAGAAACTGTAAAGTTGTATAAATGACAAATAATAAAATTTACTGCATTATTGGCTGATTGTTAGGTATTTCTTATTTTACTTGTCAGTAACATAAACATGTTTTATTTATACCATGACTATACACCTAATAACATAATTTGGTAATGTACATTATAGTTCTCATGCGGGTTGCAGATTTGCTGAGAATTTCACAGGAACTACATGTTTAATTCGATTGTTTGTCAATATATAGCTATTTAAAAATATGTTACCGGTCGGGCTGCGCTGTTAGCGCTTAGAGCGTAGTCCGAAGAAGTATCCGCGTCTACTTCCGAAAGGTCTCGCGATGGGTTCTTGGCGAACCAAACACCAAGGTCATAAGTTAGTTTGGCCTCTCTCAGTTTTTGTTCCCAAATCTGTAAGTAACTTGAAATTAATACTATATATATATATATATATATATATATATATATATAATATATATATATATATAATATATATATATATATATATATATATATAATATATATATATATATATATATATAAGATAATATATATAAAAGAAGAAGAAATCTCTGAGAGATAAGTCCGCCTTTGGATTAATCAACTTGGTATCTACTATATAAATATATATATTATATATAATATGACTAAGGGCAGAAAGTAGTCTAAGACAAACTACATATGTAGTATTCTTGTACATTGCGCTTAAAAGAAGCAATCTTGAACATTGGTTGGCAGCTCATTCCACAATCTAGCTGCACGAACAGTAAAAGAGCGGGAGTAGAATTTGGAGTTCGAAAGAGGTACATAGCTGTGAGGTTTACTCCCCACCGCTATGGATTGAGCAAGTGTAATTTTGGTCTCAAAAGGCAGAAAGTACAGAAGACGTTTGAGAGAATGATAATAATGAAATGCATGCGACGGTTCACCTCATTGATATGCAAATTATGATCAATTATCATTGTTTTTTTTAAGGAATTTAGTTATTTTGTAACGGGTCAATTAATTGGCAAACATAATCGAATTGTGTACATACTTAAGTTAATAGTGTTATTTCCATTACACTTAAAAAGGCATTTTCAAATCCGGAAAACATTTCATTCACAATTTTAATACGATTTAATACGGGAATATCTCATAAAAAACCGCGAAGCGGCGGTTCTTGCATAGCTGATGACACGATTTTAAAGGCGCAGGGCAAGTATACACCTACGTACCACTTACTATTAAGATTTGAATATTATATCAACTTATTGTGTAAACAAGAATTTACCTTCAAAGTAGGGGTTTGGCTGGGATCCTTTGTTGTCTCCGTCAAAATAAAGGTCTGGAAAGCGGTGCCCACTTCATCCAGCACGACAAATATCAAGCCCACTAAGTCACGGTTGTTGGAGCGCGTGGTGATCTTCGAGAAATGCAACATCCTGTCCACCATGTACTTCGGCCTATTGTATACATTTCGTTTGGTATAGATTAAGAGTACTTACTACATATTAAGATCCTAAACATAACACGTCACTTTATTGGGTGGAAGAGTAAACACTGCCTACCCCCGTGGGAAAAAGGCGTGAGTATATGTATGTATGTATGTAAGAGTCAAATTATGTTATCATTGAGTGGATATAAATACATATCTTTGTAAAATAAAATAAAGTCGAGATTGGTCGAGTCGGTGATACAGTCATTAGCTTGAATCAAGAGGAATGCTTAGTTTGTGACAATTACAGCGAGTTTCAACATATTATAAGTTCGCAAACGGCCAAACAAGAAAAAATCGCAATAAAGTTACAACATAATAATTATACGAAAATAGTAACAAAACTAAATTGTGTCCAATCTTAATAATTTATTGAAATTTTATTTAATGACATACCTTATCAATTTGTATGGATGTGCTGATCCCTTAGATAACTTCTTGCATATCAACAACATATCCGTTAGAAGGAAAGCTCTTACTTCCATCTGAAAGGAATTGCATGTTTACAATCAAGTATTACGGAAACTAACGTATTTCACACAATTGTAGGATATTCGCAATTCAGAAATTTCGCATAAGCGAGTTATGACTACGCAATCAACATGTGAAAGTATATTCATCCAAGTTCTTATATAAGCTTTGAACTGTACAAGTATTTCATTGGAGCACCATTATTAGGAGAAGGTTATATTAAAAAATATTCGGCAACACGAAAATGGATGAAATTGCCATCACGAATTTACGATAGTGATAGGGGTGCACCCGGAAAGCACATATGTGCTTTATTACAATATTCAAGGCCTTGCCTCTTTCACGGCATCTCTGAAACGGAGATCGCCCTGGTGGATCAAAGTTCGGCTGTGCGTCGGAAGGCAGTTGACCATGGGCGCTTTAAGATTCAGCTGGGAAAACATTCGAAAATATCTGTCCAAATCTTCGTCCTTGAAGTCCTGAAAATATATTTAATCATCACTTCAACAGCAATGCTAACGTATGATATTAGTCGATAGAGACAGGGTACATAAAGATGTTTTGATAAGCAGCGCTATTTATTTATAAATTAAATTGGTTTTTGGCATACTTTATTGATGTATTGATTTATAATAAATGTTACGCTTTCTCTAAAATAATATAATTAATAAGCTGCAAAAATATTAATTGAATAAACATTTGGTTAGTTAACTTTTAGTTGATTATAATATAAGTTACTTGATAATATTAACTATTTTGGTGTAAGTTTTAAAAATAATAAAAAAAAAAACTTACTATTTCATAGACATCGATGGAGCTGGAAATATAATCGAGTTTTTCTAGTTCCTCGCGTTGGCGAATGGATCTGTTGAGGTCCAAAACGTAGTTCTTCGCAAAAGATTCCTGTCCGAATAATACATAGAGGTGTGAGTAACGTAAAATTAACGTAACAGTTTGTGTCAAATAAGAGTGTTTAGAAAAGAAATAAAGGCAGACAAATGTAAAACTTATTATTCTTATTTTTATTCTTTTAAATTATTGTGGTGCAGAATGCGCATGGAAAATGGAATTCATGACATTTTGTCATCTTCTATGACCATGAAATCTGGACCGGCGTGGGACTTAAGGAAGTATTAAATATTCTACTTATTCCTATTCTTAGTCCAAGTTTTGTTATTTATATTAAAATAAAATTATGAAGGATTGTGATATGGAGAGGATGGATGCTGTGTGCTAGATAGTAATAATTAGTTCGACCATATCACGCGTACAAAAATTTATACTTTTTAGCTTTACTTAGTCTTTGCTCCTAAACTTTGGAAACCCGACAGCCATTTCCACCTTTTCATACTGATAGCTTTTTGCAGAACTCATTATAGTAGCAATAGACGTAGTGCAGCAGCTGCCAAGTTGAATTATTCGATTTGTTGTGGTATGCATTTTACAGGTTTATTGAAACTTATGATACAGTAAGCGCTACGTCAAGTTTTATTACATTCACAACACGTGTTTTTCATATCACTTGAAGATAGGAATTAATCTATTATACACTTCTCATCAAAAAAATCGAAACACTTCCGTTTTCATTGTTTCTGTCGAATTTAACACAAAAAGAATTCATACGATGAAAAAAAAAACATAAATGTATAGCTGGCAGTTTGGCCATACAGTAATAAGCGAACATTCTAAATTCAAAATTAGAATTTCATTTGTTTTATCTTATAAACGAAATGAATCACTGTTTTGAGACAAATGTGTGTTTAGGGTTGGAGTACATTTAGTGTTTAAAAACTAAAAAATTGGCGCCTATCCTTAAACTTTTTGTTTTTTTATTTCAATACTGTGACTTTGGGACGTCTGAAAAAAGGTTATTTTTAAAAACGTATGGATACTTCGCCCACAGAAGCCGCCCAAGTTGTGGCATTGCTGGATTCTGGCCTTAGTCAGCGTGTTGTGGCTGCAAGACTGCATCTAAGCCTGTCATCTGTTCATAGAGTCTATAAACGTTATCGGGAGACTGGTTTGTTCACGCGCCGTTCAGGATCTGGCAGGAATCGGGTCACTTCTGAGCGAGATAATCGATTTATTGTAACAACTTCTTTAAGAAATCGACGCCTTAACGCTTTTCAACTGCAGCAGCGGCTTCGTGTTGTACGAAGGGTGGCTGTAAGTGACTCTACAATTAGAAGAAGGTTGAAGGATCGTGGACTGGTACCGCATAAGCCAGCAAATGGGCCGAAATTAACTGCAGACCATCGAAGAGCGCGCCTTAACTTTGCACGTGAGCACCTAAATTGGTCATACCTACAGTGGAGCAAAGTTCTCTTTTCTGATGAGTGTAAAATTATGCTGTATGGTAACGACGGAAGGAACAAGGTCTACAGAAGAGACGGAGAACGCTATGCAGAATGCTGCATTGAAGAAAAGGTCAGCTATGGTGGCGGTTCGGACGGTTTGGGGAGGAATCAGCGGCCGACGGTAAGACAGAGCTTGCTTGCTTGAAGGTTATGTAAATTTAAAAAAAAAATAACATCTCAGATTACATCTTTGCCTACTGTTGGTGGAGATGCTAATAATTATATAATAATTTATTTAATTTAGTAAGAATGGAAAGCAACAATATGTTCCCACAAAAGGTTGTAAAATTAAACAACAAAAAGAAATTTAGTGACTGGGCTACTCCAGGCATATATAAAAGCAGGAGAACACTTTTTGAATTATATGCTTTAAAAACTACTTCTGTCGACCCTGCCTTTTTAGATTATGTAAAAAAATACTCAAAGACTTTTAAAAATGTTTGTTTATGTGCTAAATCTTTATACATATCAAATAAAATAAATATGTCAAAGAACAAAGTTAAGACTACATGACTATAATAAATCAGGAAACGGGAAAAAGTAGAAGTCTCTGGGAACTCTTTCTCTTTAGAAATAATAATAAGACTATCAAGTCGGACGATGCAGTTGCGAATGCATTTGTTGATTATTTTTCTCAAATTCCTGCTATAACTACCAGTAATCTTAACTCATCTCCTAGTTTAGCCGTCACCCTCCTCGAGTCAAGTGTGAATAGGTGCAGTGAATCATTCAAATTTAGCCATATTGATGCTTCTTCAATTAAGAAAACATTCGTTTACTTAACAAGAAGAATGAAGATTCTCTGGGGTATATCAACTCACATAATTCAATCTGTCATCGATGAATTAGCCCCATTGTTAGCAACAAATTTTTAATTCTTGTATTGATTAGGGTATCTTTCCTGATCTAATGAAATATAGTAAATTAATACCACTTTTCAAATCGGGTAACAAAAAAGATCCCTCAAATTTTAGACCTATATCCATATTACCTACTTTCAGCAAAATCTTCGAGAAAGTTATTTACAATCAACTAATAGGTCACTTGAGAACAAACAGATTCATGCATGAAAGCCAATTCGGCTTTACCAAAGGTAGATCCACTACCGATGCCGGAACTGCACTTATGAAACATATTTTTGACGCATGGGAGGGCAAGCGGGATGTAATTGGAGTGTTTTGCGACCTTTCCAAAGCGTTTGACTGTGTGAGTCATGAAACGCTTTTAAGTAAACTTAGACATTATGGTGTCTCGGATGGAGCTGTTAGCCTTTTAAAATCTTATTTATCAGACAGATTGCAGAAAGTCGTTATTAATAGATCAGAATCTGCTAGCTCGCCTATAACTATGGGGGTTCCCCAGGGATCAATATTGGGTCCTCTACTGTTTCTAATATATATAAATGACCTTCCTTACTACATTACAGAATCGTGTGAGACAGTATTGTTTGCAGATGATACTTCTTTACTATTCAAAGTTGATAGACAAAAGGAATGTTATGACGATGTAAATAGTGCTCTCTCGAGAGTTCTGTATTGGTTCACAACTAATAATTTTTCTTTAAATTCTAAGAAAACAAAATGTATCAAATTCTCTTTGCCCATGTAAGGCAGGTTGATACTAGTTTAAATATGAATGGTGATGTCATTGACTTGGTAAATAATACTAAATTCTTAGGCATTACGTTAGATTCACGACTACAGTGGGATCCACATATTGAAACTTTGGCAATCAAACTTAGTTCAGCGGCGTACGCAGTAAAAAGATTAGACTTTTAACTAATGTTGAAACGGCAAGAATTGTTTATTTCAGCTACTTTCATAGTGTTATGTCCTATGGACTGCTGCTATGGGGATCAGCGGCTAACATTGAAAGTATTTTCCTTTTACAAAAAAGAGCGATTCGTGCTATTTACTGTTTACGGGCTAGAGAATCCCTAAAAGAATTGTTCAAAGAAATTAATATTTTAACTTTAGCTAGTCAATATATATATGATAATTTAGTTTTTGTATATAGAAACTATAATAAATTCAATAAAAACAGTGATCTACATAATGTGAATACTAGAAACAAAAATAAACTTGCCGTTCCAATGTTCAGACTCCATAAAACTAGCTGTTCGTTCTTGGGGAAATGTATATCTATGTTTAACAAACTTCCGCAAAGTGTCATTGATTTGCCTTTATATAAATTTAAAATCCATATCAAGACACTCATGAGTAAAAGTTATTATAAATGATCACACTATTTGGGAATAGGGACACTATTCATAGAGCCATGTTTGGTAACAACATTATTTATAATATTGTATTATTTTTATATGTATATGTACATACATACGACTGTAATCGTATTAGGTATGATTGTATCTTATACTATATTGTATTTTTATATTATATTATTATAATTATTAACATTGAAAAGAGGAGATAAAAAATAGACCTTCAGAGTTTCTTGCCTGTTCTTCTCGAGAAGGCTCTCCAATTTCCGAACAGGTGTCGAGTCAATATATTTTTTTCTTTTTTTTCCTTATTCGTACGTACGGACAAGGTTTTTGTTTTTTTTTTTTATTTTTATTTAAGCTTTTTTTTTTTGTTTTGTTTGTTGACGTCAATAAGTGCCTGTAAAGGTCTATGTTGAATAAATATTATTTTGATTTTGATTTTGATTTTGATTTTGATTTTGTGTCTGGCCACGCTGCTGCACTAACACTGTCACGGTACGTCGAAGAGTGTCTCGGCCTCACGTGATGCCCTATGCACATTTTATTGGCAACGGCTTCATATTCATGCACGACAATGCTAGGGCTCACAACCGCGGGCGTCGTACGAGATTATCTTAACGAAGTCGATATCTCTATTATGGAATGCCAGCAAGAAGCCCGGACATGAATCCCATTGAACATCTGTGGGATGAATTAAAGAGACGAATTCGAGCAAGAGATCCTGCCCCAGAAACACTTAGCCAGCTGCAAGATGCAATCCAAGAGGAATGGGACAATATACCACAGCATGTGATCGTGACTCTCATCCGATCGATGAAGAACCGTATGGAAGCAGCAATTAGAGCTCGGGAGGGAATACAAGTTATTAAATAAACGTTTTTTAGCTTTTTTTTTCATTTACTGTGTTGTTTTATCCATTTCCTTTATACTCCATACGGAATAAAAATGACTCATTTAACAAAATACGAAACCTATGAAAAATTCATTTAAATTTAGAACATTAACATTAAGATTTGATAAGCTCATATTACTCACTATTAAACGACATTTAACATTTATTCCTAAATGTACACATTTTTCTGATAATCCTGACAAAACGTAAAACTTGCAAGGTGTTTCGATTTTTTTTTGATGAGAAGTGTATATATCACAAAAGTGGCCTTATTTCAAAGTTAATGAGCTGTGCTAGCATTTAACAATAAATTTGTTAAGAAATTCTTTACAATAATAAACAAAATCCTTTGATTTAGACGGAAAACTGGGTAAAATTATCTATTTTTTTTTAGTAATTGGGCTCTACCTAAAATTCCGGGCCCTTGACATATTTGAAATAATGCCACTTTTGTGTATGTAGACCAAATAAAATCGTAAAACAGCAAGATTTAATAAACTCCTTAAAATACGAGAAATAAAATTTTAAAATAGCTCTCATTCATAGGGGTGAGGGATGCGACCCCCATTTGTATAGGTTTTTGTCGATAAAACTTAACATACAACACGTTGGTAAAGTATCGGAAGTCCGATCCCTAACACACTGTATAAACATTTTTTTTTCTTGCATTATAGAATATACTTTAGTAAACACATCTTTATAAAGGTGTGTATAATTTTAATGTCATACTAGTATATATATTTTGAAAATGTTCTATCCATTACCAAATCTGTAATTTTTGTACAAAGTTCAAAAGGTATTGTTGGACATACGCGCTTACTGTACCTATTTTATTTGCAATTGGATGGGCAAATTGCGGGGTAATATTAATTCAAATTATATTGTCGTCAATATAAGCAATGGTCTTTGTAAAAACGTTTATATCTTGCCCAATTTACATTACTGTTTCTTTTCAGCAATTTGTCTCGCCATTTTAGTTACGTACCAAATGACAAATTATGTAATCTTCATAAAAGTACGTACATAACGTAAGAAAAAAAAACGTTTTATAGTTCTGAAAGAATGTAATTACGAAAACATATAGTTGAAAAAGAATAAATTGAAAAAGAAATACTCAAATAGAATTGAATTGTGTTATGTAATAGATATGAAACAATGAACTATGTTAGTGCTAGTGGTAAGGATAACCCTCCTTACCACTTCTGTAACGCTTAAATGTAATTTTGCGAAACTAGTCTTACTAGTATGATTATACACGTCATTTGCAATCTTGTGCAAATTTAAGCTTATGATAATTAAGCATTAAGCATTAATAGTGTATATCAATGCTGTAATGTACAGTGCAAAACACGGGTGTTTAAAAGAATTATAGGATGAAAAATAAAATAACAATAAGATCTACATTACGAACAAGTATATTGAAAAGTTTGTTATTACAAACTCTTTGGTCAACTTTTCTTGGAGAGTTTGTTGATTTTGAAATCTATTCAGTTTTTGTATTAATTATTTACTTTGCCTATATCTAATATTTGTAGGCATATAGGGCACACAAAATAGAATTTGGTTTGGTTGATGTATTGATATCCTTTTATGTAAAAATGATTTGTTAAAAGAAATGTCTAAATTAATTTTGTTTTCAAATAATATTATAAAATAGAGATGCCTTTTTAAATGCTATCTGGTGCCAATAGCCATGACGTTATCATAAATAATTCTAATCCCTTCGGAATCATTGGACTGTAATCTTATCATTATTCAACGCAGCGCGCCTCGTCTGTATCTTACCCTTTATTCGTTTTTCATAGGATTGTCCAGTGTCACTCTCAATTTGTTTGCAAGAGGAGTCGATATCGCTTTTATATAAAAAGATTTTCTGGCTACGATATCGGTATTCTCTTCAAATCTTTTCTTTTGTTATAAAATAAGGAGATTGCTATTATTCACTGACACATAAATGACGAGACAATATAAAGTGTAGTATTCGAAATATGTCATAGAAATTAAAGTTATCATATAAGTGGGCTGCTAAAATGATTTTGACAAAAGAAATTTATGTGCAATATTTGTTTTATAATTTGGAGAACATTAAATTACATAAGTGTATTTATGGGTGTTAAGGGCAGTCCCATGAAGCCCTTGCTGGGATGAAAACAAACTCCAAGGTCGAGTAGGAACTAATTATATTTTCACAGAAACAATATATAAAAATACATAGAATTCAGTCTCAGTCACAATGACACCCACTTGTCATCCTCCTGTCAAACCAATGCCCACGCCACTTACCTCTCTACGTCGGACCATCGGACCGGAGTTAAACGAAAAAGTATTAATACTATTAACTATGTTCCGAAACGGATGCCGCCACACCACCCCCCCACGGAGAAACGAAGTTCGATTATAAATCGAATACGCGTTTAAATCGCACTTTTCTACCCGAACGAGTTGTAGTGTGATGTGGAGAAGGTAAAGAGTTTTCTCTGACTGGTATGGTATCCGGTTTGAGAGGTAAATGATCGTGTGACTGCACATTATCCGATGGTGATAGTGAAGGTGTGTCTGGTTTAGTAGAAACATGTTGTTCGTGAGCGTCTATGTATGCGGGCTTACAACGATCTATGCTCACCACAACTTCCTTATTACCAATGACGATCGTGATTGTCTTTTCTGATCGTTTAACGACAGGATATGGTCCAGAATAAGGAGACTCCAGTGACGATTTAACACGATCAGAACGAAGGAAAACATGAGTAGCTTTAGGCAAGTCTTTAAAAATAAAGACATTTCGCTGGTCGTGATGTGAGGCGTTAACCGGTCTCAAATCAGACATCACTGCACGGAGCTGTGTGATGAAGTCTGATGAATCAGCTGGTCGTAATGCAGAAGGTGCAATCATCTCACCGGGCAGCAATAACGGTTCACCATAAACCAATTCCGCTGGTGAGGCCTTTAAGTCTTCTTTTAACGCCGCACGTAAGCCGAGCAGTACAAAAGGTAAGGACTTAACCCATGGACCGTTGTGACACTTCAAAGACGCCTTGAGTTGTCTATGAAGGCGTTCTACCATTCCATTTGCGCAAGGGTGGTAACTGGTGGTTCTTAGCTTTCTCGCACCGAGAAATGTTGTGAGTCTACGAAACAGGTCGGACTCAAACTGCCGTCCCTGATCCGTAGTAACACAAAAAGGTACGCCAAATCTTGCAATCCATCCTTGCAAAAACGTATCAGCAGTCTCTTCTGCGGTAATGCCGCGCATGGGCCAAGCTTCAGGCCATCGAGTGAATCGATCTACTGCTGTCAGAAGAAAACGATAACCCTCACAGATGGGCAGCGGACCCACGATATCGATATGGATATGCCTAAAACGTCCAGGTGCTAAGTCATAGCTTCCCAACGGAGAAACTACATGCCTTGTAATTTTGTTCCGTTGGCAAGAAAGACATGATCTTGTCCAATTACTAACATCTTTGCGAATGGAAGGCCATACAAATCTATCCGTTAGCAAGCGGGATGTGGCTCGAATACCTGGATGACTTAAGTTATGAAGTTTTAGAAAGAATTTTCGCCTAAAAGGAACGGTAAGGAATGGACGTGGCCTGCCAGTGGCCGTGTCACAAATGATTACAACGTCAGTGCCAGGCAGGATAATTTTCTCTAGCCTCAGACTAGTGCCATCGCGAAAAAGAGTCTGCAATTCCTCATCGTCTCTTTGTGAAACGGCTCAATCCGCATAGTCATCTTCCAGAGAGATAGCTTCGATTCGCGACATAGTGTCAGCAACGATGTTATCCATACCTTTGATGAATGCAATATCCGTCGTAAATTGCGAAATAAAAGAAAGCTGGTTAAGCTGTACTGGCGGTAGCTTCTCTCGGCGTTGCGTAAAGGCATATAACAGAGGCTTATGGTCCGTGAAAATTGTGCAATGTTGTGCTTCCAAAATGTGTCGGAAATGCTGCACAGCTTCGTACACGGCTAGCAACTCTCTGTAATATGCAGGCCATGAGGATTGTCGCGAATTTAGCTTCTTACTGAAAAATGCTATGGGTTGCCAGCGAGCGTCAACGCATTGTTGTAAGCATGCACCAACTTGAGTACACGACGCGTCTGTAAACAAACCTAATTGTGCATTGGGTAATGGATGCGCGAGCTGCGTTGCTTGAGCAAGATTGTTTCTGCAAGCATAAAATGCGCTCTCTGCTTCCGGAGTCCAAGGTACAGGTTTGGCACCCTTGAGCTTCGAGTCAGTAAGAATATTTATCAACGGCGCCTGTAATTCAGCCGCACGTGGCAAAAATCGTCGGTAGTAATTGACCATCCCCAGGAATCTGCGGAGGCCTTGTACCGTCTTCGGAAGGGGATATTCCAGAAGTGCAGTAATTTTTTCGGATGGAGGTCGAACGCCGTCTTTCGACACACGATGCCCTAAGAATGTCACTTCACTTTCTCCTAGAACACACTTCGCGGGATTGACAGCGACGCCGAAGTCAGACAGCCTTTGAAACAGAACGCGAAGATGACGCGCGTGGGTTTCCGTATCGCGTGAAAAAACCAAGATGTCGTCGATATACGGAAAACAAAAATCCAGATCACGAACCAAACCGTCCATAAATCGCTGGAAGGTTTGTCCTGCGTTACGTAACCCAAACGACATATACGGAAATTCGTAAAGTCCAAATGGTGTTATGATCGCAGTTTTGCAAATATCCTCAGTATTGACCGGAATCTGTTGGTAAGCCTTTACCAAATCGATCGTACTGAAAATAGTAGCGCCAGCAATGTTGTGACTGAAATCTCCGATATGTCGAACGGGATAACGGTCAGGGATCGTCCGAGCGTTAAGACTACGGTAATCACCGCAGGGACGCCACGTGTGATCCTTTTTAGTCACCATTTGTAATGGCGAGGCCCAAGGACTCTTTGATGGTCTTGCTGTGCCATTTTTGAGCATTTCGTCGAATTCCTTTTTAGCTTCCAAAAGTTTTTGGGGAGCTAATCGACGAGCTCGGCAGGAAACTGGAGGACCATCGGTTGTAAAAATGAAATGCTCAGTGTCATGCTTAATTTCTCTATGAACCCCGGGAGGACGCGTAACTGAAGGAAATTCAGCAAGGATTTTGCTAAATTGAGAAACCGATAGCGTGGTAATGGTTTTGACACTTACTTGTCCACTGGCAACAAGTGAAGTTGTAACAGAAAGGCCGGTGACACCATCCAGAAGACGTTTATTGCGACAGTCAGGAAGCAGACAGTAATGAGCTAGAAAATCCGATCCAATTATAGGGGTGCTAACGTCCGCCACGACGAATTGCCAGCGGAATTCACGCCGCAGCCCAAAATTTAAGGATAAGGAAATGGTGCCATATGTTTTAATAACACTGCCATTGGCTGCGTTAAGATCATATTGAGTAGGAGTTACTCGACGACTCAAAAATCTGCGTGGGTAGCAACACAAATCAGACCCAGTATCGATCAAGAATCTGATCATTGATACTCGCTCAGTAATAAATAGACGACGGCCTGGTGATGTGCAATCGGTTGCCGTCACTACTGATTGCCTGTCTGGTTTTCCGGTTTCCAGTCGCAGGGTTTGATGCATTTAGATGCTTTGGCGGCGAACCTCTTATGATACCAGCAAAGTTTTGAACTGCCTAGTGAAGAGGAGCGTTGTCGCTGCTGAGAAAACCGGCGGTTACTAGAACGACTGCGTGACCCAGAGGTAGACAACAATGCCACCTGAGCTGACAATGTTTCTAACGTTCTAACTACTGTCTCTAACGTTGGTAAAGGCGCTTCGCAAGATAGAACGTTAGGGCTAGAGATATCATTGATCTTGTCAGCCAGTTCAGCCACTTTATCTAAAGGTAAATCAGGTTGCGACGCTAAAATAGCTTGAACGTTCTGTGGAAGTCTTCTTAACCACAACTGCCTTAATATGCTTTCGTCAGAGAGTGCAGTGCCAGCAAGAGAGCGCAAATGTCGGAGAAACTGGGATGGCCGACGGTCCCCAAGTTCTTCCTCGCTTATCAACTGCCGGACTCTCTGTTCCTCAGATATAGACAACCGCCTAATGAGTTCTTTCTTTAAGGTTCCATACCTGTCTCCTAATTGCGGAGGTTGGGTAATTATGTCCTCCACTTCACTTGCTAACCTCTGATCCAGGTGACCGATAACATAATTAAACTTAGTACTATCTACGGTTATACCAGAGATTTCGAATTGTGCCTCCACTTGCGCAAACCAAACAGCAGGTTTGTCATGCCAAAACGGGGGTAACTTGACCGCTACCTTGCAAATTTCTGGCGGAGACCTAGAAGAAGTCGCATTGAGCTGAAGATGCAATGCCCGATTCTCAGCCATCACCTTTTCAAGCATTGCCTGTAAGTCGTCACTGTTAGGAATCGCCATGCTCCTTCATGAAAATAGAAACCACAAGAAAGTAATAATGTGAGAAATTAAATGACAAATGAGTGACAGGTGCAATTAAAAGGCTATGTAAAACGGTGAAGCAGCAAACAGCTTCAGAACATAACAAAAGATACGTAACTTATGCATGCAATACAAAAAACACTCAATAAATCACTTATTATACGTCAAATATGCAAAGTAAACAAAAATAAATAAAAGTTGATAAAAGCAAGAAAAAGTAAATTCAATTTCAAGCTTCAATTAAATTCCAAACACATTAAAAAACAAAATATAAAAATATTCTAATAAGTACCACAACCAAATATTTAGTAAGAATATTTAAACATTTTTATGTTGGCATGCAAAACAAGGCAATACATTACAGTGCAACACAAGAAAATAAAACTAGTTAATATTAGTAGTATAGCGTCATACAACTACTTAAAATTAAACAATAAAAATTATAATTATAACTTTAAAAAAATAATATTATCAAAATCACTCAAAGTATATCAAAGCAGCAATGAACACCGTACCATTACATTACTCTTTGCACCGTACACATTTTGGCACATACGACACCGGTAAATGAACGAGGATGAAACTGAAAATTCTTGTAAAATGGCGTAAAAAAAATGTTGTTTATGTTGAGAAAACAAATTTCATTCGCAACTACGCAGCACAGCAAAATATAAATGATGATTAGTCACCAGACGCCACTCATATGAAGCACGCACTTTTCTTCGTCTAACTCACGGCGAAATTCTCCCGATGAACTGCCGACGATCGTGGAAATTATTCAATTCACACCATAGAATCAAACAACGATGTAGTGGTTTGCTTGAAAGTAGACGTGTCAGAGCTCGATACAGGAACAAATTACGTTGCCCGTGGTCACAAATTGTTATCACGTCGGGGTCACCAATTATGGGTGTTAAGGGCAGTCCCATGAAGCCCTTGCTGGGATGAAAACAAACTCCAAGGTCGAGTAGGAACTAATTATATTTTCACAGAAACAATATATAAAAATACATAGAATTCAGTCTCAGTCACAATGACACCCACTTGTCATCCTCCTGTCAAACCAATGACCACGCCACTTACCTCTCTACGTCGGACCATAGAGCTAAACGAAAAAGTATTAATACTATTAACTATGTTCCGAAACGGATGCCGCCACATATTATTACGAAGATTTAAAAAAATGTACATAAATACATGGACGTGCTCAAGCGCGTCAGATATTTAGTGTATTCTTGTCCTACGTATTTTAATAATATGTATGATAATCTGATCGTACGAATGATTGGGTGACCGATTAATTTTGTTTTTGTTATTTTTTAAGCATCACGTTACGCTTAAAATAAAAAAAAAACAAAATTAATCGAATGAGTTAAATTTTCTGAGGGGATTGTTTCAATGATTGACTAGATACAATTCAAATGATTTGGACATTTAATTTTCAAAAATCAGAGGAATTTTTATAATTATTTAACCTATATTTATATTTTAATATTATATTATTATTTAAATTATATTATATATAATTATTTAACCTATATTTATATTATAATTAAAAACATTACTCGTGCAAGAACTAGGTCGTTTCTTCTACGGCTTAATACATATTTATAACATATTTGTTACGGCGAGATACATTTAATATGTTATGATTTTTTTCTATTTGCCATTAGCTCTTATTCTGTAGTTAATGAAAGACATATTTGTTCTCTGTAACAATACATAAAAAATATATATGTACAAATATATGAGACCATCTATCATACATCTATCAAATTCGCAATATTATCGAATCGTTCAGTAGTAATATGTTAGGTCTAGCAAGTGAATTTGGCCGATTATTCAAGAAGCACAGATTTTATTTTAGACCGAGTTTTTATCAGACGTGGGCGTTTCATTTTTGCAGTTAGTACGCCATTTATTCTGCTTATACTTCTTGCAAAATTGGATATGCCTCGGGAAACTTTTATTTCTTATGATTATATAGATAATTTTATATGAAGAAATAAACCCAAAAATGGATGAAAAAAGGTAACAAAGATTTTTTACCACATACATCCTGATGAAAATTGTAGTTCCAGTTTTTGCTTAACAGTCAAGTTGTTATTTAAATCAGTTACCATGGCGATGAGGTTCGTGCGTTCCGGCTCAGTGTCTGTGTGCGCGATGATGCGCCTCAGGATCAGGCTGTACTTGGTGAGCCGCTGCATGGGTTTCACCATGATGTCCGATAGCTGCAGTCTACGAAAAATTATACACAACAAAATTTTGTAGAGCCAGCAATATGTCGTATATGCATTATAATTACACTACGAAAACCACATCTATTATGAGAGACTTAAGAGCTGTCTGATGGTCGGCCAATAAAGTCTGACGCTTTGCTGTTTGTGTACATACGAGTGTGAATATTTAGCTATAGAAGGGCTTTAGGAAAATCTGTAGGGTAAAGAATAAATTCAAGACCGTGATACTTTACGAAATAGTCTTTGCATATTTAAAATACACCTATACTATTTCTCAAATAATCCCAGACAAACAGTAAGCTTTCAGATCTAATTTATATAAAATAGTTACTATAATTTACTTGAATACGAGTTTAAATTTTATTGTGTAAGCTAGACCACAGAACATAGATTTTGTGTTCAAGCAACAATACACTTGATTCGGGACTAGGCTCGCGATATAAACTTCAGTCTTCTATCAAATCAACCTATCACGCTGTTTGGACAGCTTAGGTATTCTTTGGTCACCTCAGGTATTAAACACATAGGCGTCACATTAGACACGCGATTATCCTCTGGACCTCATATCAAGACAGTCAAAAACTACACTCTCTGAATATTTGGTCGCTTCTATCGTGAACGCAATAAAATGTCGCTTGGAAATAAGTTGATACTTTACAAAGACCTTACTTTATCTCATCGATTCGACGCTGATAGTTTGTTAATTCATCATATCAAAGATATTTCTAATTGTTCTGTCATTCACAAAAATCAACTTTTAAAAAGCTGTTGATTATGTCTCTAGCGATAGTGTCTCAGAAAATATTCTTCGACCGAGGAGCTCTGTTTTCACATTTAAATCTACCGTTATATCTCAAATTCGTATTCTATAAATAAGTGAAATTTACACTAGTACCAGTATATGAAGATTATATCCCTAAAATAACCAGAGGTGCGATCTTAGGTAAAGTGAAAGTAAGATCTAAAATGAGTTAGTAAATGACTTTATTACTTACAGAATTGTATAGCACAATCAGTACCGAACAATAGGCACCTATGCAATTATAACGTACTTAGCGGCTTGACTTAGTACATAATTGATTTAATAATTGATTACCTTAGGATTGGCTAATGCATTTACTCTGTAGTGTGCTTAATGTTTCGATAATAAACTCTTATAGCGATAATAGTTGATGACATGCGTTCACCAACTTAAGAGCTTAGGCTCCCTGTAGTTTGAGTTGAGATCGGAATCATAATTGGATACTATATTTGAGAGTTCCATTAACGACAATGATGAGTTTGTACTTTTACTACTCGTATATATATATACATTTAATTAAAATAAACTTTACTCTGCCAATATGGTGAAAAATTATTCAATTACCCTTTCATTCCTGTCGTGACAAAAAAGTTGAGCGATGGATATACTTAACCGTCGATTCATTTTCAATCATACCTATTGCACGACTTATGGCTGTGGCACCATTTCAGATATGTCATGAAATCAGCATTGCCAGATAGGGACCGCAGGTAGTCCAGCGCCTTTGTCTGTTCGTTCACGTACTTCTCGTACGGCTGGAAGAGTTCGCGGAACCGACAGAAGCCGGCAGCCATCAACTCAGTGTTGAAGCTGTTATAAACATAATATGGTTTAAGTAAATACATAAATGACGCTTTAGTGAGGATCTCGTTCCGTTTGTTCATTACAAGGTACTGTCTACTTCGCTAGCTGGTTGATTATGACAAATTTTCAAGTTATAGTCTTACCATATATAGTCGCAGGCTTATATGTATGCTCCATATACTGAGAACCACAATGTCAGTAAGCCTTTCACAAGCTGGACCGACCATGGATTTGATACAAATCGAAAGGAAGGTGCTGGATACTAGCCGTGCCGTATCGATCGATGTGGAGATCCTTGGGGAAGGCAGCAATAGGCGTTTGTCGGCTGATATGATGGTATGTATAGGCAGGCCTGTCAGCGAATAAACGCGTCAGTTATCAACGCTTTAAGTATTAAATTTTATCGAATTTTGAACAGTGTTTTATCTGATGCAAACAACTATTAAAATTTAGATGTCACAACTAATAAACTCCACTCTAGTTCTAATAAGAGTTCTCTTAATTTGTATAAGGCTCAAGGTGATCATTGGCGCCTTTTAGGTTACGGAACACCTTTATAGTCGAGAGGGTAGTTTACGAATGCGACGCGTGTTGATGTAATAATCAATATCAGTATTTACGGGGCAGACTTTTCCCTAGCGTCGATGATCATGGGATAGATGGTGATGTCCCAGAAGTAGAGGCTGGCGTTGAGCACATCGGGAATGTTGGAGAATAGACGCTCGGTGTCTATGTCTAACAGCTTGCCGCTGTCCTGAAGCGCATGCGCAGCTGCAATGAAGACCTGGAACAAGAAGAATAATAATAATACTTTCAAATTTCGAAACTAGGCAATAATTTAAAATATGTTAGCATTTATAATAAAACTAACTAGGATGAAAATGAAATATTTCAGCTATGTAAGCGTGGAACCACAGCAGCGTACGGAACCCAATAACCGGCCTTCACCTAGAGGTATTTTAATCTATCGTGACAGTAGTATTCACTATTAACTATTACTATTCTTGTGTTAAGCAGTAGCTTACGTCCGGCAGTAAAGTAGGTTAAGGCATTTTTTTCCAACAATACGTATTAGTAATACCTGAAAAAATCATCATATTACTTATAAAAATATATTTGTTAATTATTTTGTATTTCCTAGTGTTTATCTTAAGCGTTCATTAGAAGATTTCAGTTTGGAGCTGATCCCAAAATCTAGTTCGTTTGTTAGTTGATATTGGAATGGAGTCTCGTAGTGAAATTTCTGAGGTATCTGAAACAAATAGAGCGATCAAAGGACTACCGGATAATGTAGCGTTGGTAGGCCTCTTACACTCGCTGGCGCTCAGGGCGTTAGGGAGCACGGTGAGACAGCTCTTCACGAGCTGTCTCCGCGAGGGCGTGTTTCCCGTTGACTGGAAGTCGGCCAGGTTGGTGCTCCTCAGGAAGGAAGGAAGGACCGGCGACGTTCCATCTTCGTTCCGTCCGATCTGCTTGCTGAACGAGGCGGGGAAACTCTTGAGAGGGTTATCTCCGCTCGTATCAGCGAGCACCTGTCGCGCGCGGGTCCCGACCTATCGGACTGCCAATTTGGATTCCGGCGGGGGCGATCAACGCTGGACGCCATCCAGCGTGTTCGTTCCCTGTCGGAGTCCGCAGTCCGATCGGGGGGGGTGGCGTTGGCGGTGTCGCTAGACATCGTCAACGCCTTCGGCACCCTCCCCTGGCAGGCCATTAGGGAGGCGCTCGTATACCACGAGCTGCCTCCCTACCTGCGGGCAGTGGTCGGGGACTATCTGCGCGACAGGACGATCGGCGTGATGGGACGGGAGGGGATGGAAACGTCGAGGAGGGTCGAATGCGGCGTTCCGCAGGGGTCAGTGTTGGGACCCCTGCTATGGAACCTCGCATACGATGCGGTCCTTCGCACCAGCCTTCCTCGCGGCGTGAGTGTCGTCTGCTACGCTGACGACACTCTCGTCGTGACGACTGGGGCCGACTTCGAGCCGGTGCTCAGGCTTGCCGAGCTTGGGGTGGCATGTGTCGTGCGGGCGATCCGCCAGCTGGGTTTACAAATAGCGCCTCACAAAACCGAGGCGCTATGGTTCCACGGCCTTCCGAGGCGCCGGGAACCACCCAGTTGCCGGATCCGGGTGGGTGACGCGGTGGTCCCGGTGGGGCCGTACATAAAGTACCTGGGCCTCACCCTGGACCGCCGCTGGAGCTTCGAGGAGCATTTCGTGCGGTTGGTCCCCCGAGCCAAAAGGGTGGCGGGCGCATTGCATCGCCTGCTGCCCAATCTCGGGGGACCGAGGGATGGAGTCCGCCGCCTGTACGAGGGCGTCGTGCGATCCGTGGCCATGTATGGGGCTCCCGTGTGGTCGCAAGACTGCGCGAGGTCCCCCCGCTGCAGAGCTCTGCTACGGAGCCTGCAGCGGATAATGGCCATACGGATCGTACGAGGCTACCGTACAATCTCGTACGAGGCGGCGACAGTTCTGGGACGCTCCCCCCCATTCGACATCCTGGCCGACATGTACGCGGCGACGTATGCGTCGCGGCGTGTCGACGGGGGGGCGATGGGGGAGCGCCCTGGAACCCGCGCACGAAGTGCCTAAGCGGGAGTGGCACCGACGGATTGTGGCGGCCTGGCGTGCGCAGCTCGAATTACGGATCTGCGCGCGCCAGCGGGCCGTCGGTGCCGTACTCCCGCACCTCGAAGCTTGGCTCAACGGGAAGGAGGAGGTCACCTACCGATTGACTCAGATACTCACGGGCACGGCTGCTTCGGTGAGTATCTGTGTCGAATAGGACGGGAGGGATCGACACATTGTCACCACTGCGCATCCGACCTCGACTCGGCCCAGCACACGCTGGCGGAGTGCCCCGCGTGGGCCTCCGAGCGCCGAGTCTTGGTCGCAGAGATCGGGCGAGATCTGTCTCCGCCGGCATTGATTGCGGCAATGCTGGCGGACGAGGGAGGTTGGAGGGCTGTGGCCTCCTTCTGTGAAGCAGCAATGCTCCAGAAGGAGGCCGCCGAGCGGGGTCGGGAGATGGCCGATCCCGCTCGAAGGAGGCGGCGCCGGGCTCGGTAGCACAGCTGCGGCGCCGCCGCGGGTCGCCGGCGGGCGCGAGGAAGTCGCGACCGCTACGGCGACCCGGGATGGACCACGCCCCTTCCGTGGCCGGGGGTCGTCGGTGGAGGGGACCGGGGGAGGTGGTAGCTTCCCCGAGGAGGGCTCCCCTCTAGAGAGGGGAGCGGAGGCTGGGGGTTCCCGGAAGTGGCCTTTGTGTTCCCGGGGGCTCCCTACATGCCTGAGGAAGGCCATCCCTGAGGTTTTTAGTGGGTAGGCCTCCCCTTCTGGGGAGGAGAGCCCCACATAACCCCGGCTCGCCACAGCCGGGGTATGCAATTTAATGCATTTTCCTCAGGGGAACAAAAAAAAAAAAAAAAAAAAAAAAAAAAAAAAAAAAAAAAAAAAAAAAAAAAAAAAGGCCTCTTACACTGGACCGACATTTTTGGTTACGGTGTGGCAGAAAGGCGCTAGGTGTTAGGGGCGCAGAACCGATTGGCGTAGAAATCCTTGCGGAAGCCTATCTTTATATATAAAAATCAATGCCACTTTTCGTTGTAATGTTATAACTCAACAATGGCTTTACCGATTTGGCTAATTTTCATCTTAAATTATTCGTCGAAGTCCAGAGAAGGTTTGTACGTAGAGAAAAATTAAAAAATATCTTGAAAAAGTGTAATATCAACATCTTTCTATACTCCCATATACAAACAATTTGTATTAATACTTAAAAGCCAATTTGAACCTTTGGGAAAACAATCGATTCTCAAAAGAGACTTGAGTTTCTTTTTATCCTGGTTGGTAAATGTATCTATATGGTAATTGTCAGAAGTATTAAATGATAATAGCGTGACTTTCGATTTTTTGTCGCTTATCTCCAAACTCTTCTTATACTTACCTAGTAATTTTCCGTACAAATGTCGGAGAAATCCAACATTATTACGAGTGCATACGTGATTCTATTACACGCACGTCGACCCTAAGAAAGGATCAGGTTGCTGTTAAATAGGGAAAGTAATTTGGAATGGTGGAGCCGAGGAAATCCGATTAAGATTACAGGAACGATTGCTCAGAAACAAATAACACGGATGAGATAAAATTATCACCCACTTTCCTTATGTATATTAAAATTTTCCTACAGTTGGAGTTAAGGAGTTTATAGGACTCAGACGAAAAATAAGTAAATGATGCATTCGTGTTTCAAGAAAACTTGTTAAGTTAAAAATAATATGTTATAAATTTTCTCTTAGTTATTAAATAAATATAAAATATTGACTCTTGAAAAGTTCAACATTTTTAATTACGCGATATTGCAACTTAAGCGATGATTTGAAGATTCTCACAAGCCCAGACACAAAGTTGATGAAAATATATAAAATCTGGTACACTAACATCGTACATATATCTTTATGATCTGGCAGATCATAGACTTTAAGTTTTATTTGGCTTTCAAAACTTGCATAAACATTCACATTTTCAGCGTTTTTAGTGTAAGGGTTATATTATTATATTCTTTGGTACTGCCGAATTGCAATATGTTTTAAGTATGATTGGCTTATTTATATTTTTCTTATGGTTATTACATATTATGTTTGCGTTATAGTAAATATTACAATTTTATTCCTTTGTCCCTCATTTAGTTCGCTTCCATCATCAATGTTATCATTTATTATCTATTCATGCACAAATTTGTGATTGAGATTAATTAACTTAAAAAATTGACTCTGTGACCATTAAATTTTATTATTTTCTTGAAATTCTTGGTAGTTAGGTAATAAGTTCATGGGATTGGTAATTAAATCGACGATTACTCATAAGGTACCTATTATTTGTAACTGAGATTAATTTTTACTATAGCATTAGGTGATAGAAATTAAGAACATCCAATTTGATGTTCTTAATTTCTATCACCTAATGCTAAGCTAATTAGCTTGACACTTTTTTAAATCATATGAATAAAACGTTATTACGAATTTATACGAGTTGCTAGTCTAATAAATTAGAAAAATATGTTTTTGTGATGGTGGTGGAATAATATTCAAAGCTTGCTGACAAAAATAAAACAGATTATCCTATTCCACACATACCATTTATATTTTCGTTTATTTCCTTTAACATTATATTTGAAAACATCATCAAGGTCTACAAATCAAAGCCGAGATTTACGTATCCGCCTCTCTCTCGGATACGTTAAATCTATATTATGGCGACATACTAATCTCTCGATCGTTTTCGTACTCACTCGAGGGTCGTGAGGTTCCGAGGTTTTCACTTGATATATTTTATTCATTTTGTCCATTCTTTACAGTATTTAACTAAATTATGTAATCTTAAAATCGCAAATTTTCTGGAAGCCATTGTGGTCTGTAGATACTTAAATTACATAATTTAAAAGAAACAAACCTTTGTTTCTTCAGTGTCAGATATGTTTATAATGTGTAAGTGTAATACAAGTACACATAGCGGTATATTAAACTTCCGAAAATGTTTGTGTAATAGTGTAATGTAAATATACATGTAATGCGGATGTAAAACTGGCCCTCGAGGTAAAAAGGGGATAATCAAAAATAACTATTATCAACCCTAAATTCAACCAACCAAGGGTACAATACTAGGGGTTACAACCTCAGATTAGTAATTTATTATTAGTGACATGAAAATTTCTGCTACTCTACTAATTGTAGTATCTGTATTGTACAAGATAATACTATAAACCAATTCGAAAACGTTTGGCGATTTAGTAATTAAGTCTCCACCAAAGTTCATAATCCTTGATAATCAGAGATTTAACAACTTCAAAGTTAGCCTGCAGATACTCCAACTTAATACAGAGTAGTAGGATATTCGCATAGCTTAGTAAAAGAAGAGAACAAAATGTTCATGTCCGCACCGGTTCGTAGAGTTGTTATTGGTTAAGATAGACCGATACACTGGAAACGTAAATTAAACTGCTTCTCAAAAATTTCTCCAATAACAGTCACTTCGAGGGCGTTTATGAAACATTAGGTAATGGTAGCAATAAAGGAAAGTCTTGAACATACGGTAAATATATAAATCTGGCTGATCCAGTATGTAGGCAATGCTATGTCACTAGTTCGGAATATTCCTGAATATAGGATATATAAATATACTTGTTCAGGATCCGGTAGTTTTCTAGGTTTAGGCGTTTAATGAAAATGTTTAAATTATATTTATTGCTATGTTACAATTTACGTATAAAAGCAGGACTATAGATTCGTTCGACCGTTATTTCAGGTCATACAAGTAAGATTCGAATCCAGGATCCTTTCTGCCCTATACTGCCCGCCAAAAGATACACTATCGGAGAAACTGTGTAAAGGGCATTAGAACTCTAGTCCCCTATCACTGGAAGCTGAGCTGAGTGTAATAATAAACTCCTAAGATTGTAATAATGCGTTTCAATTTAGTCTTAACTATGTATTATTTTTATGGAATGAGCCATCCATTGATGTCGCATACGGATATGGCGAATCGGATATTCTATTGAATATTACATCAAGTCGTTCCGATTGAACCCGCAGACAATGATTTTGTATATTCTTTGAATGTTAGATGACGTCTTATTAAAGTTGAATTCATTACGCGTGAAAGGCTTTGTGGTACGGCCCCTCTTGGAACGACTCTTGAATTATTTTATCTCTGAACCGTTTCTGCTTTCAAAAGCCGTAAGAATTGCAATTGAAACTACACTGACTTTGTTCAGCTTGTTCAAAATTTATTACTCGGTATTCATTGCGAGGATTTCTTGAAGGGAATATAATTCAAAACGTTCCTGTTCGATTTAATATTCGACTGCCTATCTACAAAATTATTAACTACACGTAAATGTTATTATTTTCTCAAATATTCTATGTATTGTTATAATAAAGTCGAAATATTATGTTTTAGTTTAGATCAAGAATGGATCTTAAGGCCAAGTTATCTTATCATAACGATTTCCAGATTACTTTTGTCTAATTTAACGACATAGGCAGTAATAAATAATAAAAATAAACTGTGTTTCTTCATATAATAGCTACAAAATATAAAGCTTATAAAACTATAACCCGGCTTAGAAAAAAAGGGGTCTAAAAAGGCTTATTATAATGAAAGATAAAATACAAAAAATCATTGAGGTAGAAATCCAGAAATGCATAATTAAGAAAATGATCAGGTTAGAACCGTGAAGAGTGTTTATTATTTAATAACGTGATGCAATAAATAACAGGCATGTGATCATTATATCAGTTTATTTGTTTTCGAGATTATAATTTGAACTATCTGTCATATATTTTTTTACAAACTTGTACTAATATGAAGAATCTGTTGATACCTTATTTATTAAGATCAGTTTAGTAGTTTAGGCTGTACAGTGCAAAATACGAACAATAGACTATCAAAATCATTATATTTCTTTTTGCTTCGCCATAGTCGGGTAAATAATATCTAAAATTGACTTGCTGCCTGTATTTAGAGACAAGTTATACACGAATCAGAAATTCCATATACGAGTATTGCTACATTTTATATATCGATAGCGCATCGGTTAGCAGATTTTCTTTCCTTCGCCTTTTGTAAATTAGGTCGCTCTTCATTAATGTTTAAAACTATGTTACAGTTTGTATACTATGGTTATGTCTTGCTCACTTTCGTTTCAGTACGCATTCTTTATTACCAGCGTTTGTTAGTTGCATTGGTTATTTTATAAATTTTTTACCTTCTTAATTTCAAGCACATCCTTATTTCTATACATTTAACTATCTTTAATGTCTAGGTTCTAGATAGAACCTTTGTTGATAAATGTTGGAGATTTTGTTATGTAGAATAGGATAACTGGTGTGTATAAGTGAGGAATGGGACTAGGTAAGTTTCTATAGCTTTGGTTGTTACTCGTAGTTTTATTGATAGTTTATTTTCAAAGACTTCTTTATAGGCCAGCAGTTATTCCGAGCACTTTTATCTCTTAGCTCTATCTTATATTACGTGTAAACTTTCATGTAATTTTGGTAATCCAAATATGTACATAAGTTCGTAGTCATTTTAGATTTGTACATATGATTATTGTGATTTTGTACAATTCGTTATAAGCTTTGTTTTATCGTCTTTGATTCTAGGTCTGATTTTTCACTTTCTTTAAGAGCTTTAACAAGCTTTAACTCGCCACAGTATTTAAGCTTTTATTTTCTCAATTTCCCTGCTTTACGCTACTCTTTATATTGTAACTTGGGGCAGCTGGTTCTAGCGCTCTTTAGCTGAGCAATTATTTGCTTCAGCATATCAATATTTGTCTTTTCAACGCCTTGATCTATTAAGTTTTTTAAATAAATATATTTACAACAGAGATATAGGCTTTGCTACAGTTTATAGCCAGATAACTTGTGTATTCATACTTGCCAAGATCTTTTTCATAGTGAATATATTTTATATGATCGACGATAGTAAAGATTCGTACGATTTTGTTGGCTCTACAGGTTCAATTCCTACCATAATGGTTCTAAGTTATGTGTCTTAATATAGTAGTAGAAAACTTAATTGAATATTGATGTGATTTTTGTTTATCCCATGAACAACGATTGAACAGATTTCATATGTAATTAATTAGTCATATTAATAAACATTTACTGGATCTATATCCAGTAAATGTTTATCAATGATGTATAATGTGTGAATTCTATAGCATTACCGTCAAAAAAAAAATTGAGTCTATATTTTATCTTAGTAGCTCTTACAATAGATGAGCGCTTGTGTGGTTCAGATTATATAATTTTATACCGCAGTTTCAAAATAGATGTTCGGTTTGTTTATTACAATATAATCTAACATATTTTGGTTTATTATGTGGTTATTGTCCAACGCTGTTTATTTTGATTTTAATTTATACGTGTTGTTAACGCCCTTTCCTTATCATTCACATTCATACATCTCACTCATACTTACATAATTCAAAACTCATTTCATATCGCACCTCATCCGCTATTTTCGCCTGCCTGCCAAATACGCTGTCAAATATAAAAAGAATATAGCTGTCATTCAATAAAATTATAAAACCGCTGAAGTAACATTAATCATCGCCGCAATTAAATATAATTAAAAGAAGAAGATACGTGGACAAATATTTAAATAATTCAAGGAATAATTGAACCAGCGCATCCTACAGTTACAATAAGGTAAGGCAGGCACATTAAATTCATAAGGTCCTTCGTCCATACCGCAACATTTCTGGTCATTTCGAGCCGGATTTTTCCTATTTCGCAACATCGCACCGCATATCATACATTTGTCGCGTATCATTCTCCTACCGCACCGCCCTTATAAATTACCTAAATTACATAAATTATCCGCTCACGCAATTTAGGTTTATATTTATAAGTGTTCCTATTTGTAGGCATATAAATTGTTTTCTCGCATATAATAATAAAATAATTTAATTGTTTTTCACCATGACAACCGATGTGAAAAAAACCGAAAGTGTCGTCAGTGAGTATTATGAAGACGAGCTGTCGATGCTTGAGGCGAAGCGTAATACCCTATTTGAACTCGTTCAAGGCATATATAAAAAATCTTTAACTGTTGATACCGACGATATAAGCCGAGAGAGTTTTCTCGACGCTATTGACACCATCGAGGAGATTCGTTTAGAATTCAAAGAGGTGGTAAACGAACAGAATCGCACGATGCTTAGGAGTAAGATTACTACTGTTCCTAATTATCAACCGATCATAGCTTTCGAGGACCTATACTGCCGTATTAGAAGGGTAATCAAACGGCTGCAAGCAACCTCAGCGCCGCCGACATCTTCACCTTCGAGGGTGGAAAGAGTTAATCCTTCTTTGCCAGTGATGGAGCTGATGGCGTTCGACGGGGATATTCGCAACTGGCCGTTATTTTACGCTAGTTTTAAGACGAGAGTACACGATAACCCGTCGCTTACAGACGACGAGAGACTCTTTTATCTAGTAGGGAAATTGTCACCAAAAGCTCAAGCTGTCTTCGCGGGTGTAACTCCGTGCGCCGAAAATTATAAACTAATTCTCGATTGTCTCATAGACAGGTTTCATGACAAACGCACTCTCGCCTCTACATACATGGATCAAATGCTCAATTTAAAGATCACTGAGTCGGCTTCTTCATCTAACTTGCAGATGTTCATTGATAAATTTGTTACAGCCGCGAACGCACTTAAGTCGCTCAAACTTGCTGATTTAACTGATTACATGTTACTACACGTAGCGCTCAAGAAGTTAGATCATGATACAATTCGAGTATTTGAAATGGAGTATCGAAACGTCAAAGTTCCGTCTTTTGATAATCTTGTTGACTTCGTCAAAAGTCAATATAGAATTTACCAAAATACGCACCCATGCACCGCCGTAGGGACAAGCTCTTCACGCGATAAATCTGCTAAGACTTCATCATCACGTAGTTTTGCACCAAACCCACAAAGTTATGTGACTAGCGCGAATGTACGCAAATGCATTTGTGACAATATTGTTCACGAACATTTATTCAAATGTCCGGCATTTATTAATTTACTTCCTTCTGAACGCTTCAAGCGTGTCAAAGAAAATAACGCATGTGTCAATTGCCTAAGTATCAAACATCGAACCCGCGAATGCAATTCCGAGTTGAAATGTCGATATTGCCACCAAAGACATCATACGATGTTGCATTTTGACAAGGATAATACTCAAAAGAAACGCTTAACGCTTGACGTGTCAAGCACATCCGCCAGTGACGGAACTAATGTGACTAAATCATCGCCACCAGCGGTAATTCCAACTTGTAACACATCCATTGCCGCGCAGGTACTCGCAAACAATAAATTTTCTGAACAAAGCGCGCAATGTACATCGCGTAAAACAGTATTATTGTCCACCGCAAAGGTTCTTGTTCATGATGATATGGGTGGAACGCATATTGTCAAATGTTTGCTTGATTCCGCATCGCAAAGCAATTTTATCACTCAAGAGTGTTGTACGCGTTTAGGTTTGACTTACAATAAAAAATCATGTGTAACTGTACGTGGCATTGGAGGTACCGAAAAACCTAGCAAAGGTACCGTAAATTTTAAAATATTTTCCGTGGCATTGGAGGTACCGAAAAACCTAGCAAAGGTACCGTAAATTTTAAAATATTTTCGCGTTTCAACCAAAACGTTAACTTTGACATTTCGGGTCTTGTCGTAGATCACATTACCGATGACTTACCGTCAGTGTCTGTGAACGTATCTGCCTTCACGCATGTTCACGGGCTCTCTCTTGCTGACGATACGTTCGATACGCCAGCCGCTATCGACATACTGCTTGGTGCATCCATATTTCCACATTTGTTGCTGCCGAGGATTATTCATAGTGACGTGGACGGAATACCGCCTGCTATCCAATCAGTATTGGGGTACATTATAATGGGTTCAGCCCCCGCTTTACAGATGCCTCGTATATATACGTCGGCATGCTGTGTTTTCGTCGAAGATTCCATGGACCATCTCCTCAAAAGGTTCTGGGAACTTGAGGAAGTTTCCGCCCCGCCCGCTCAGAGTCAAGATGACTTAGAATGCGAAGACTACTTTCGAGCCACCACTACGAGGGACGCTAGTGGTAGATACACAGTAGCGTTACCATTTAGGGACGATGTGTTTAAGCTAGGAGAGTCGCACTCTGCTGCATACAGGCGTTTCCTTTGCCTTGAAAGGAAATTAGAGTCGTCGAGTATATTACGTGCCGCCTATGACGATATCATTCGTGAATACGTCAGTAAGGGTTATATATCGGAGGTAACGAACTCGATGAACGCCTCTCCCGCCGCCGCTTATATAATTCCGCACCACGCCGTTGTGCGTGAGGATAGGACAACGACGAAAGTGCGTATGGTTCTAGACTCAAGTAGCAAGACAAGTACGGGCCTGTCTCTTAACGATATTTTGCACTCGGGTCCTAATCTGCAAGGGGATTTGTTTTCTATCCTTTTAAACTTTCGCTTATTCGAAATAGCTCTTTCGGCCGATTGTCGTCAGATGTTTATGCAGATCGGTATTCGTGAATCTGACCGCCAATATCAGCGAATCTTATTCAGATTTAGCCCGCAAGATCCTATCTCCACATACGAATTCAATCGTGTTTGTTTCGGTATGAAATCGAGTCCTTACCACGCACTGCGCGTCATCCGTCAGTTGATTGAAGATGACGGACATAAATTTCCAACAGCAGCGGCGATTGCATATTCATGCACATACATGGATGACATATGCTTTAGTGTAATGTTAAACAACTCGCAGGAGCAAAAAGAGTCCATTGCTGTCACAGCTGCTAAGGAGCTAATTGCCCTATTCAAATGCGGTCAATTTGATTTGGTGAAATGGACTTGTAATTCTGATGCTGTTTTATACGAAATACCCGCTACGCATCGAGCTTCCATTGACATGGAAATTGATCGGGGGGTGTTACAAAAGGTTCTAGGCTTATGCTGGAACAAGTCTGATGATGGTTTTCATTTCAAAGTCACGGAGCCAGACTCAGCGTGTACTAAAAGAACAATCTTATCCACTGTCGCGCGTCTGTGGGACAACCTGGGTTTGGTAGCTCCAGTTATTTTATACGCAAAACTCCTTATCCAGGAGCTTTGGTTGATTAAATGCGACTGGGATGATGTTCCCCCGCCCCATATAGTAAATTTATGGGTACAATTTTGCGCTGAGCTGCCAAAGCTCAATGAAATTCATATACCACGCCATCTTGGGGTAGTCCAAGGTTGTACTGTGAACCTCTTAGGATTCAGTGATGCATCCGAGCGCGCTTACGGAAGTGTCATTTACCTACAAGTTTTAAAGGGAACTGAAGTGACAGTCCGACTGGTATGCTCCAAATCAAAAGTCGCACCGCTTAAAACAATCTCTGTTGCGAGATTAGAGTTGTGTGCTGCTGTTCTTCTGTCTAAGCTCATGCGCAAGGTTCTAGACAATTTTGAGCCGCGTTATAAAATTAACAAAGTATACGCTTTCACCGACTCCAAGATCGTTCTCTGCTGGATCCAATCTTCACCACACCGCTGGCAAACGTTTGTTGCCAATCGCGTTGTTAAGATTATTGAATCCGTTCCAGCCAGCTGCTTTCATCATGTGGCTGGGTTAGAAAATCCTGCGGATTGTTTGTCCCGTGGTCTGTCGCCTGCTAAACTAGTGGGTCATCCTTTATGGTTTAGTGGACCGCCATGGACTTCCAAGCATCCATCAGAATGGCCTTTAAGGCAGCTTGACCGTGAATCTGTCGGGGAAGTGCCAGAGCTTAAACTACTTGCACACGCTACAACTTCAGATGCACCAGAGTCGCCACTTTATTCACTCGCACAACGAATTTCCTCATGGTCTAAATTGTTGCGCATCGTGGTATACATATATCGCGTTTTTAAGCCAAAACCACGAGCTACAGTACTTACACCATCTGACTTAGAGTTTGCTGAAAATAAAATTATTTCAGCGTTACAAAACATACACTTCAGTGACGACATTGACAAAATAAAAAATAACAAATATTGTAAACCCGCTTTACAAAAACTTAAGCCGTTCTTAGATAAAAACGGTTTGATCCGCGTTGGCGGCAGGCTGTCATATGCTAGCCTGGAATATTCACAAAAGCATCCAGTTGTACTTCCACGACGTGATCAAGTGGTCAATTTAATTGTTGACTACTTTCATTTAAAATATTTGCATGCCGGTCCTGAAACATTGATGTCCGTACTCAGGCATCAGTATTGGATACTGTCCGCCCGTCGTGTCATACGCGAACGTATTGCCAAGTGCAACAGGTGTTTTAGAGCTAAGCCACAATCCTCTTTCCCGCTCATGGCAGATCTCCCGAGCTGTCGCGTGAACCAGGCGAATAAAGCCTTTTGGCATACAGGATGTGACTTTAGTGGACCATTGCAATATACACCTATTCGTGGCAGAGGAGTTAAAAGCCGTAAAGCATGGTTGTGCATTTTTACTTGTCTCACAACGCGCTGTTTACACATCGAAATAGCGACGGAACTGAGTACTGTAAATTTCCTGGCTGCATTAAAGCGTTTCTTATCGCTGCGTGGTCCCATACAATGTCTGTATACAGACAATGGCACCAATTTTGTTGGTGCTAATTCATATTTGCGAGATCTCTACAAGTTCCTAGATGACCATCGCTCCTATTTCGAAACAAAGCTTGCCGAAAACCGCATAGATTGGAAGTATATTCCTCCCGCTTCCCCACATTTCGGAGGCGCATGGGAAAGCATGGTTAAAATAGTAAAGAACCATCTCGTAAAAGCCATTGGTACTCAAATATTGACGTACGAGGAGCTTCTGACGACACTCGCGCAAATAACCGCCATTGTAAATTCGCGGCCATTAACAGCTTTGAGTAGTGATCCCGCTGAACCGTCAGCTCTTACACCGGCTCATTTCATCAATACCGCACCACTATTATCACTACCAGCTCCATTTGTCCAGTCAGCTAATCTGCTTGAACGTCATGCTGTTCTGGATAAAATAGTGCAGTCTTTCTGGAAGCGATGGCGTGCCGAGTACTTGCATCAATTACAGTCGCGGGCAAAGTGGACTACGCCATCAGTTCCCATCATTGTTGGCACAGTGGTTATAATAAAGGTGGATAATGCGCCACCATTTTCATGGCCTTTAGGCATTGTAGAGGCAGTACATCCTTCTAAAGATGGTACAACTCGCGTTGTCACTGTTAGGACGAATAGAGGTAGTTTTATCCGTCCTGTAGTGCGGTTGTGTCCGTTGCCTAGCCAATAGATATATAATAATTATAATGTTAATAATAGAATGTTATTTGTTTTATTTACCGCATTGTTTGTCGTTATGTTACTTTATTTTGTTTTTTATGTTTCGTTATTATAAGCAAATGCTAGTAAATACATAACCAACAGTATAATATATATTTCTTTTAAAGGAACCCTTTAAGGTCGGGGGGAATGTTAACGCCCTTTCCTTATCATTCACATTCATACATCTCACTCATACTTACATAATTCAAAACTCATTTCATATCGCACCTCATCCGCTATTTTCGCCTGCCTGCCAAATACGCTGTCAAATATAAAAAGAATATAGCTGTCATTCAATAAAATTATAAAACCGCTGAAGTAACATTAATCATCGCCGCAATTAAATATAATTAAAAGAAGAAGATACGTGGACAAATATTTAAATAATTCAAGGAATAATTGAACCAGCGCATCCTACAGTTACAATAAGGTAAGGCAGGCACATTAAATTCATAAGGTCCTTCGTCCATACCGCAACACGTGTTGTTGAATTTAGTTGAACAGTAGTAATAATAAAAATATTTCCTCTTTTATTTATAGACTTTTACAGTGCCTCGATTGAACTATTAGTTAAAGGAGTTTCATTGCTATGTATAATAATAACCAGAGATGTGCAAAATAGGTTATAATTAATAACCATGCACACTTTCATTAACACATTCACTGCCTGCAAAATAAATAAAAAATAATGGCTGGGAACCAAAACTTTTTAGGGCGAATTTCGATTAAGTACATGTGAATGTGTGAAAATATGGATAAATGTATATTGTTATTATTATTAATTTCAATAAAAGAACACATCTTTCGGATCCGAGTGGTCGGCTCACAGCAAGATGCTGCAAGATTTTTACACATGCTGGGTGCCGAACACTCGGTTTACTGACTACTACAAAATGAACGGGACGCTCGCTCGCATCCGAGTGGCAGGCGCCGCTAGCTATGGCCCGGCCTCACTCGGACCCGAGTGGGGAGCACGGAATGTGTTAAATTTCACTTAAATGGCCTCTACGCGCTGGATCTTTATCCCCGCGCACGCCTTATAAAGGCCGGTGTCTTATAAAGACACGTGATATAAGCTATAATAATAATAACATAATCATAGTCGCCACAATATTATAGTAATAAAGGAAAGCAAAAAAGATTTTTTTACGACTAATACATATATTTATTAGATACCGTTGCATTATACTTATTCTATTCATGACACCATAGTTAAAATATAATAGCTTTCCAACTAGATAAAAACACTTTTTTTCCGATAGTGGTTGCAAGTGTTTAAGGTTTTATAATTTGATTCAGCTTAAAAAAACGGCACTACTATGTTGGGGAAAAATATACAGGACACTTTTACCGGACCATTTTTCAATGTAACCTGTCTCACTTGGTAAATGTATGCGTGCTTTAAAAAAGGCCTATAAAATTGAACAATAATCCTAAAAGGGAAAAAGAATTTTTTACAAAAATGTTCGGCAATTGTTTACCTTTTATATATGAATTACATAATTATCTTGGGCGTATTTCGTGATCGTTATTTAAACTAATATCATATTTTTTTCGTTAGACTCACTTTTGGATGTATGCTACCCACTAGAATCTCCACACCAATCGGTGTTACTCTGCCAGCTCTCTAGCAGCTTGTGGGAAGCCTACCAACGTTGCGTTTCCCGACGTATGTCAGTCACTTGAGGGCCTTTACGCTTTACCGATCGTCAGTCCTGTGAGCAACGTGCCTTGTCTACTGCAACTTAAATTTCGCAACGTCTTAGTGCGAACAACGTTCGCACTAAGACGTTGCGACGCATTCGTTTCATCTATTTAGGTGACTTTGAAATTTAGTCTAACATGACTGTCAAGTTTTATATTAGTATCAGTTGATTCTATTTTTAGAATTAATCACATTAGTTTTTTTTATGCACGTGTATAAATGTACATATGAAAAAAACGTAAAATACGTACACGTACGTAACAGGAGCGAGCTCGGATTTCTAGATTAGAAAACCAGTTCCGAGAAGCTCACTTTGGCAAGGCACCACTTATATTGTCAATTCTTCTATTGTCAATCATCATATTAAATATATTAATATTATGTTGCTATATGCTGGATTTATATTTTTATCTAGCAACATACGTAAATTTATTGATTTTATGGATGTTGCAAATATAATTCCAATTATTACCTACCCAATATAATATTGCCCAATATACAGAGTCCCTCATCCCTCATTCATTTCACCCATTTCTATTTTGCCATTCCTTGCCAAAAGTTTTCCTTTTTCGAATTCTATGTCCTAAAACTGTTTTTAAATTTTATCTTCTCGCGCGGTCTAATTTCATTCCACCTTCGATTGATAGACCAGACCCAGCTATGGCAATTTCATTACATTTATGGAATGTTCCTAAATAACAGTTTTAGTTGACTTATGGTCAACTAGAACTGTGTATTCTTTTAGTAAATATGAAATTATAAATTTCAAAATTCAAAAAGGCTCCCCTCATCAGCGCTGAACTAATTTACTTGGTTCTTACAACTTTATCTGAATGGTAAGAAATAGTGGTGTCCCTTAAGGCGCTAATCTTTTACCTCTTCTATTTTCACTGTTTGTGAACGCTATCACCAAAAAGAATATATATGCAGATTATCTGCAGTTCTATATGCAGGGGTGCGTATCAATACATAGTATAAAACAAAGTCGCTTTCGCTGTATGTCCGTATGTATGCTTAGATCTTTAAAACTACGCAACGGATTTTGACGCGGTTTTTTTAATAGATAGAGTGATTCTTAAGGAAGGTTTGTATGTATAATAAATGCATAATATAGTAGAGAAACACTGATAAATTTAAAGGTTTCTAATGTGATGTCGTAAATACGCACGTTTTTTGCGCTTATATTGCAAACGCAGATAGACCAAAATAATGTACTACAGTATTGTACAACTTACAAAAATCCACAAAAAAGTCCGCGATGGTATATGTCTATCTCTTAGGGATAACCCACCATAACCATTTTTTCACTGCACCCGTGCGAAGCCGGGGCGGGTCGCTAGTATGATATAAATAACCTTTTCGAACTCCTTAATTGTGATTAGATTGCATTGATGAGTGGTCTCGGTTATTACCCACTTTAGTTGTTAGCCATAATTTATCTTGTCATATATTATATATTACCTACAATACTAATATTATAACGAGTGATACGATCACTCGTTACAATATTAGTATTAGTAGTGTGTATTGGGTAATCTGTATATTCAACTAAGGTGTGTTGGCTATAATTTAAAGCATTTTTGTATCGAAAACATTTCGGAATTTCGGTATCGACCAATTCTAAATGGAATAATAGATTTTATATTTTTATTAATTTTTTATTAAAATAAAATATGTATATATTTTACATATTGTATTAAAGTGCTATAAAGGATTATTGTATTGGTTTTTTTCTTATGAACACTCCAATACTCTTTTTTTTACAATGTATATACTAAACCGTTGCATTGGGAGCTAAAAATAAACATTTAATAATAATAAACAGTAAATTACTGTTTATTATTATTTAATAATATTATAATTCAACGAATAATAAGTCATTCCTAAAAATCGAGTTTTCTTTATGCATTCCCGAATTTTATGTAATCTCGGGGTGTATATTTAAAAAACATGTTTCAAGAAGCTGCTTCCATGATTAACGAGGTAATGAACTTTTGGTAAATATGCATCCTATTATCTGATCACTGGTTATGACAGTATAATAGGAAGTTTAAAATTTTGACATCACAGGAAATGTGTGCAGTGGCGCCGCTAGAGCAAACGCGGTCGTCAATGATATAACTCTTCAAGGTCAAGACGTTAGCAAGTATCAAGTATAAACAACTTGAAAATTACGACAGCAAACACAGTAGAAAATCTAAACTTTTTGACTTTTACCCTCAATGAATTGTTTCAAGATTGTGTAACTAACTTACACAAACAGCTACGCTTCAATTGAAACAAATGGGTAAGTAGACAGTTTCTTTCTTGGCTTATTATGCTTGTCAAGTAGGCCGTAATCATTTTAATTCTTATTTTTTTTAAACAGATTATTCTCGAGGTGCTACTACTGAATGAGGCTTAAAATACCTCATTCGGTTGTAGTACTGTTATCAATACAATTATACATAAAATATATTAATAATAGTACATGGAATATTATTATTTATAATAGAAGAGATATACAATTCTCAAAGCAGATAGGATAAGGCGATTAGGATATACAACTGTTAAAAATAACTTGCGTTATACAAATTCAGATAAATTAACTTATTTATTTATATGGACAAAATGTCAATAATAATAATTTTGTATCTAACTGATATACCTCTCCCAAGGATCCTCCTGCCGATCAGTTTATATTATATAAATATTAAGCAATGATCATTGGTTAAGTTAATTAGCCATTTGGAGTCACATTCTCTTGAACTATTTGTATTACAATAACTTTATTTTTCTTTAAGCCGGGGGTTTAAATTTGGATCTGCTTATAGACAGTTCGTTAAGCTGGCGACTGCATAATTAATGAAGTATCAGACGAATGAATTTAATATTACGTCTGCTTTACAGACTAAAATATTTTTTACCCGTTAAAACCAAAATGTGATCCTATTTGTGTTATTGCTACTGATTATGCCAATGTTTACCGCAATGATTTAAACCAAGATCTTTTAAGCCGATATAGTGGTTTTCGAAATTTTGTGGTCTTCATAAACTCAACGACTTTTCTTATTACTGTCGGCAACTTATGTGGCTTACTTTCGATCAACGCAGAAACCTTTGCCTCCTATATAATTTATATTTTATTCAACGTCAATACAATGCTACTAGACTAGACTTTATTGGTTTCACTCATGGTCGTGACAATCGCTCATCAAGCAGCCTCACGTTTAATTTTCCAGTTCACCAGTGTCACTAGGATTCTCCAATAGAATGATGTACTCTACCAGATCTACAAGTAAATACATAGGTATATAAGCATCTAATAAAAGATTCATAATATAAGTATGTGAAATAATTTACTTAAACACTTAATTTTCACGCTCTACTGTTTAAGTATCTATAATCAAGAAGGTTTATAAATTTCTTTGAATCAACTTTTGTCCACCCTCTCTATGTCATTAAACTATCTAAGCATTCCCTTCTCGATTTTTGTCACTACATATTCTTTCACACGGTACATTTCGTTTCGCATCAGACTATTTCCCAATTTGTCCTTCATTGTCACTTCAACTATTCCTCTCAAAGCTGTTATTTTCATGACATAAGCGTAGGGACCAGTATGCCATGCACGGTCAGACGCGCGTTTTTTGACAAGGTCTGACTGCTGTAAATGGAGCCATATATAGCCCCATTTACTTTGTTTCCCGCCTTTATTCTTCTTTCAATACCACACTCATACTTATCATTCCTTGTAAACATAGATTCCAGATGTACAAACTCTTTCACTTGCTCATTTACACACGCACATTACATTTTGACATCTTTTCGTAACATTCGTTTTCATTACTTTTGTTTTGTTTATATTTACTTTTATTCTTTTTCTTTCTAATACGCCATGTATACAGTTAATCATGTTTTGCAACTCCTTATCCGGCGGTGCCAAAATTATTTGCTTGTTAATATATATGGGGTACTCGATAGTTAACTTGTTCATTCTTAATCCTATGTCATTATTTCTGTCTCATTATAGTCTGTGTGCGCCCTATTTATTCCTAATGCAGGCTCTAGAATATTTGTATAGTGATTTCAGTGCTTGTATCAGGTTGCACACGTCATGGAAGTTTTCCACAGTTCATCTTGTGTCACTTTATAGTAGGTCTTTTTCAAAGCCACCAAAGCGCAATGAACTTGATTTTTTGAAAAAGTTTTTCGACTATGCATCGTAAGAAAAAGACCTGGTCCATACCAGGTCTTTTCCTTACGGTGGATAGTCAAAGCGGGTTTTATGGGGATTATGGATACCCCCTTCTATCCCTAAAACCCGCTTGCATAATTTTCATATCGGTTTCATTCATCATTAAAAATCATCAGTAAAATTTACAGCGTGGCGCAGTATGAACAATAGGTTTATAGGGTTTTTTTACATATATTAACATTTATTTTTTTATACAAATAATATTATTTTTTTTACATACCGTACGTAATAAATATGCGAACAGCCGGATTTGTTGGCTAATTAGTGCATTTATGACGCGACCGCGCGACAGAGCAGATGTGTCGAACCATGCTAAGAGTGTGCTTCTCGCCATACAGTTCCAGTACTACGATTGATCGTGCGACTAGTCGATCTCTTAGTGTGCGGACGACTAAGTTCACAATAAAATCGCAGCACGCACACAAATAACGTGCTACAAGTTGTAGTCTGTTGTAGCACGTTATTTGTGTGCGACAATTATTTGCCTATACATATGGAAACATAAACAATTAGTGGAGGGGCGGTTATTTTAATATATATATATATATATTATATATATATATATATATATATATATATATATATATATATATATATATATATATTATATGTCCGCTACTTTTATATACTACCATATTGATGAAAATGACTTAATAATATAAAATAATAAATTCTTACGTATATTATTATGTAAAACTTCGGTAGTTGAGGATGATGTACAGCGTGTATGTATTTGCTATCGAGTGGATAATCTGCACGTTCAACATACTTTCTTGTAGAAAAAATGAATTCTCACCTCCACTATAGAAATAAGATGGCGTATGTAGTCCGCTTCGGTAGTGATCAGTTCGCGAATGACTGCCTGCCGCGCCTCCTCGTTCGGAGTGAGTTCTGTAAAAAAAAATAACTTTGTTAATTAACTTCGCCAGAAAAACGCGTAACAAATAATCCATTAATCACAATCTACATTAATCATCATTAATATTTTGTCAGTTCCTCAGCTGCCGCAAATCAAGCAATTTAATGACTTCGCTCCTTGCTTACCGGCTAAATGTCTTTATATTCCTCAATGTGAGATTTGGAACAACTAAGATATGCAATGTTGTAGTATAAGATATTTGAGAATTTGTACACGACATTAGTATCAAATACATACAAAAACAAAATTATACTATGTAGTGAATTTGATTAGGAATTAGGACTGCGAAATGGCAGTGTAAGACTATATATGTATACATGTTATGTTATTAAAAAGGTTAAGGTAAGGTTGTTAAAGGTATATATATGTATACATGTTATGTTATTAAAATGCTTGCCTGAAGTTACATAATAAGGGGCTGGTGACCGCCTGTCTGGGGAACCCTAAAATGGTGATATTGATTCCGGAACTTTTGTTGGTAGTACAAATAACTGTTGTTGACTCTGGGGTGCTCGCTAATGGAACGTGATGCTCTTTAGGACGTAACCTGCCATGGAACAGTACATTTGATTTCACAGAATATTGGGTTTTAGCGAGGTAATAAACCAACTTATTGTAAGAATTAAATATTGTAAAAACATTTTCACATGCATACTATATACTTGTATTTTTACATTTAAGCTAATAATTCATACAGATGATACTTAATTCAACCGATAGTATAGATAGTTCCACTATTTGTATTATGGGCATTGTCAATAGTCAAACTAGTAATAATAACTGTACATTTTCGCCCTTTCTATTTTATATACATAAGGAGTACATAATATTATTAAAATAGAATTGCAGGATTTACCGAGTGACAGAGTATTATGAATTAAAAATGTCATTAGTCCTGTTAAAATGATTTTAATTACGTCAAACTCATAAATCTATTTTGAGGTATAAACGGAATAACTTGAAAGATTTACTTAGTATTTTACTATTACAGTTTAGTTTAGTGAAGATTTTAGATTAGTTTAATTTCATGTACATTCATCATTGTTTATAAGTCTTGGAGAAATCATGAGTTTCTTGATTATTCTTCTTGTGAAACCTTTTACAATTCTAAACCGTAAACCAAGCTTATATTTGATGTCAATAAGTGTCTGCAAAAGCCGATTGAGTAAAGATTGGTATAGGATAGGCCCTGTGTATTTTACAAATTTTAATTCATAATCAGTGTTAACTTAATAGATGAATGGAGAAACTAAGCATATAACAATAGCTGCTTATTATAGTGGGATTATTAATTCTTTTAATTTTTAAGCTTAGTAAAATTATTTTAAGTTGAGGAGTATTACTGGGAATTCTAGCAACGATTTTATATTTGAAAATAGAACGTAAGATTAGAATAGAATAAGAAAGAATAGAATAGAAGGAGAAAAGAAGAATTTGAAAAGAAATAGATAAACAACGGAATTCAATGGATTCCGAGGCCACAGTCTTGAAATAAAAAAAATCTCCTCAGACGAAATGGTTCAATGATGGCGTAGAAGTGCGTACAACAACAGTTGGCTTTTGTAAATTACAATTTACTCTTTGATGTCGTAAGTGGACGCGGTGGAGGAGTGTGGAGGTGGAGGCTAGTTCCCCAGTTATGAAAAGTCTAGGCGTATTTCGTTTCTAATTCAGCGTAATGGTGAGATGAAAGCGGACACTCTCGAGTGTAGCAGGAACTTTTAATCTCCTACTGTTGTTAGTCGCAGAAATTTACAAAAACACCTTGTAATTAGTTTGGAAAAGACATCGTGACTTTCAATCAATCAGGCACAATCACGTGTGCCTGTAACTAAGTAGTCACCAGGCAGATCAAGTTGGACAAGAACAACAAAACTCAAAAGTGTCGCCATAAGATAAGGGGCGATTAAAGACCAGACGATGTCTGGTATGGTACATATGGTGTAGATCGGGTCTTTATGCATTTGTTCGTGGATTACGTTGTCCATAAGTGATTGAAGTCATACTTTACAGTCGATCAATTCAAAAATAGATAATGTCGGAAATCTAACAAAATAAATAGATATTGAGCGCTAGACGTAAGACAAATGTGAAGATAGTGCAAAGCGAGCGTAGGATTATTCGTATAAGATCGTATTCTAAAAATAAACTCAAATCGCCTGAACACAGTAAGAAAAGGATGGCGCTATAGAACCCTTTGCAACCACATTCAAACAGAGTGTCTTAGCTGAGTAAGTCTGAGTCTCATTCTGTAATACGCTCTCAGTCTGTTGATCTATAATAAGAGTGCGGTCAAGTGTAGTTTATTAATTTATTTATGCTACATTATAACATTCAGCTTACACCAAATTTCAACGTCACTCATATTTTTTTTTAAGTCAAGTAGATTTTTTGAGTACCTCCACTATTTTCATTGTACGCACAGCTAGCACATTGTACGCAAAGCTTCATTTGAAACTTGCGCTTTGTATCATTAACGAGGCTCTCTTAATAAGCACAAAAAAGCTTAATAAGACCAAGTAAATGGAGCAATTTCATGAATTGCACGTTACAGTCACTTATGATTCGATGGCAGTTGACCCACAAACCGTAACTCCGTATTGTTATAAATTTTGACCGTTCAGAATGGCTGTTAAGCGTTGCGAAGTTATCTGGACAAGTTACCAGCGTGCCACTTTCCTGTTAACAAATTGTATTAGATTGTGCAAAATATAATGAAATTTGGAAATTCTCAGTAGTCGGAGTCTAGATTTAGTGACCGGATAGTGCTATAAGCATAAACTCATAATAACGTAGTCTTTGAGTCGAAGTCCGTGCCTTTATATTCTAGCTTCCATTTCAATCTTACTGTTTTTGTAAATGTCTACTCAACACTTATATCTAGGCTAAGTTGCGGATAACGTAAAATTTAAATTTATTCCACAAATTTCTATAAATATATGAATCGTTTAGAAGATTTAGGTTAAAATTTTGGAATTACGTTACTGGTGATTATATTTAATTTGGAGAAACATTGGCAGTGTTGATGTTGAAATAGCGCCTACAATTTCGGGGCAACAGTATTGTTGCTATGTTGTTTTTAACATGATATTTATTACGAGTAAAGAAAATACATGTCAATTTTGTTACAGAGTTTTGTAGAGTATATTGAGGATATATATAGATTTAATAGCCTAGTTCTTCAGAAGATCTTTTACATTTCAAGCAAAATGTACTCTTGGCGTGGGCTTTACATGAAAATGTATTTTACAGAATATCATTTCTTTTTCAAGTCACATTATTGTCCTTGTTTTTAATATATTGTTTATTATTTTTTCTCTTTGTTGTATTTCTTGTATATTAGCAGTTTAATTTACCACATCTCACTATCCTTGGGTCAGTTTTTATTTTTCTTTTCTTACATTCACAACAAATTTCTATTACTTCAGGAAGTACCCTAAAAATTTTTACCGTGGGAGAGCCATGCTTCGGCACGAATTGGGCCGGCTCGACCGGAGTGATACCACCGCCTCACAAAAAACCGGCGTGAAATAGCACTTGCGCTGTGTTTCGCCGAGTGAGTGAGGGTACCGGAGGCCCAACCCCCCCTTTCCCCCTTATCGCCTTTTAAAAGGCCGGCAACGCATCTGTGTCCTCTGGTGTTGCGGGTGTCCATGGGCAACGGTTATTGCTTACCATCAGGTGATACGTTTGCTCGTTTGCTACCCTATCCTATAAAAAAAAATTGATGCACATCAATTAATGAGTGAGTGAGTGTACGAAATCTATGTATTTTAGATATTAACTATATCATTAATGTACGGAAGTGAAAGTTGGGTATGGGAGAAACGACATGAAAGCAGAATAAATGCAGTAGAAATGAGAGCTTTGCGGAGTATGGCAGGAGTAAAACTGAGTGACAGATTGTATAATGAAGTGATTTAGAAAGAAATGTGGTTTGAAAGAGGATATCGTGACAAGAATAGAGAAAGGGATGCTTGGGTGGTTTGGGCATGTGGAACGGATGGATGAAAGTAGACTAACTAAAATGATTTATGAAGCTGGAGTGAGTGGAGACATGGGACGAGGAAGACCTAGGCGAACATATTTCGAACAAATCGAAAGTGTCCTCAAAAAAGGCCAGGTCAGAAGTACCCGCAATCGTCGAGCATGTATGAGGAATGTTATGAAAGTAGATGAAGCGAAAGAGATATGTAAGGACCGTAGCAAGTGGAAGGACGTAATCTCTGCCTACCCCCGTGGGAAAAAGGCGTGAGTGTATGTATGTATGTAACTATATATAACGTGTATACATTATGTATTTCATACTTTATGTTTATGTTTAATAAGTTCAGTGATATCGTTTTGAGACTTTATGTTTGTTTCTACCATTGTGCAGGCCGAATCCGTACCAAAACACTATGATTTATTTCTAAAATGACGGTAGTTTACCTAAATTCTCGACCGCTGCCGCTGCCTCATTATAATTATATCCTATATTGTACTTCGAGAGATATCGGAATAGTGGTTAAACTTCTTTTCAAGCTCTCTAGTAACTACAATTTAGTGCACTGGGTAATTGACTACTTTCTTAGGATTTATGACATATTTTTCTTATTTAGCTGCGTAATAAGTAAGCTAAGTAAGTCGTTCAAAATTTAAATCTAAATAAATGTAAATACTAAAACTTAGGCATAGTCCCTTAGTCTCATGAAACAAAAGCTCTCGCAAAGCATCGAAAATTTTCCTACCTGTTGTTTCTACGGATGAAGATAAATTACGGAGATTTTGAAATACGACGAAGAATGGTTCAGCGGCAGGGGCCTGTCGGAAATATTCCTTTTTAATAACCAATTTTTTACACTTTACGGTAAGACTAAGTAAGGTTTACGACTGAAAAATTATAGAAAAATAAATCGAGTTAGTTCCCTTATTTACAATATTTGAAATATTATTTCTGACACCGATAATCCTGTTTTATCTAGATACATATATAGCATACGCTCATGAAAGTGGAGGAAGCAAGAGAAGTGTGTCAGGATCGTAGCAAGTAGAGAGAGGTGGTCTCTGCCTACCCCATTGGGAACAAGGCGTGACATATATGTATGTATGTATGTATATACTATTAGGTGCATTGTTTTCTGTTACAAAATTATAAGTACCGGTTCTCTATTTGTCCATTATCCATATGGGGTGGGGACAGTTTTCTTCTTCATTCATAGAGACAAGCATATCCATAATTCTTAAACCATTCATACATACACATATAATGTTCAATTATAACAAATTGAAAATATTATTCCGTATATTAGTCCTATAAATTCTAACAGATGTTATCGAGAAATGACATTTCAAGTGTATTATTTCTCCGACCAGTTAGAAATAGCAGTTACATATATTCAGATTATAAAGCTATGAACATGTGTGAAAAAATGGTTTAATTTGAAAATTAAACCATTAATTTCGTCTCATTTCATGGCTCACTTACAAGCTTACCGCCTACGCCTCCGTCGTTATGTCCAATTTTCCAATAAGAAAAAGATATTTTAAATTATCTTATGTCCTTTCCAAGTTACAAAATATCCTCAAATTAAATTATATCAAAATTAGTTTAGTTGGTTTAACCGAAGATTCCGCGAGTTATTTTACCGTGCTAAAAAAGTATCTATCTATGTCCTTTTCGGGGTCGAAAACTATCTCCATATCTTTAATCTTTTGGTTAAAATGATGATGACGATAATAATGAAATTTTGTCTGTATGTAAATCAAAAGTATAATACCTAATCAATTAAACAAAACTGATAGTTGACTACCACGGCCAGCTGTCACTGAACCTGATAAATGAACATAATTGTTAAATTGAATCTTAATAAACAACAATGTAAATTAATGTCAGTTTTTCATCAAAATCGGTAGCAGCAGATCTCTGTTGCACCTATAATTGCACTATGAGACCTAATCTTGTAAAGGTATTATGGGTTTACAAAAGACCATTTTTTTTTGTGGGGGGGAAATGTGACCTTATGGACCATGACACCGCGCTGGCAAGGCGCGGCCGTGTGTGGGGCTCTCCGGTCATAGAGGACTGGTCTACCCACTAAAACCCCTCCGAGTTCTCTAGGCCCATACGGGGCACATGGCGGGGTGCGCTTTCGCGATTCGACCGCCATGTGTCCCGGGGCCGGCTCGACCAAAAGCTGGCCGCCACCGCCAAAGGAGGGACTGTCCGAGAATCCCCTGGACAGTCCCCCAGACAGAGAGACTCCACCACGGCTTGCACGCTTAGTCGGACGCGCACGCAGCCTCACGGTAGGGTCACTAGACGGGCAACACCGTGCTTGCGTGTGCCCGCCTTCGCCTACCAATCCGTCTGCGGCGGAGGGGAGCGGCCTCGACTTCCTCCTCCCGCTCCCTCTTCGCGGCCTCCTTCTGAGAGATGACGCTCTCGCAGATGGGCTTACAAAAGACCAGGCAGGGGCCTGCTTATAAAATACAATATTTGAAATTATTAATTACAAGCTTTTGATACTAGATTTGATTTTCATTGATGAATAAATGTCTAACTTAGTAGTTAATAAAAAAACTACAAATCTTCTCTAAAAACATTATTTTTCATTAATCTCGGTAAAAAAAAATCACAAAGCTACCGGGCGAGCATACTCTGGATAAAATTTTTATATTTATTTATATATATATTTTTTGTTATGTTATGTGTCCTATCCTAGCGAAAGATATACTTCAAAAATACGAAAAAAATAATCACAAGCTGTCCAATATTTACACGAATAATATATTCATAGCTTAGAACAAAATATCCGACTTTACTAACAGTAAAAAATAAGTTACAACAATTGGATGGTTGAGATAATGAACTAAACAATAAACATTTTTAAAATTCTATGTAATAAAAAAGGACATAACACAAATTAATTAACTGGTAATCGTATGATTCTGGCAGGACGTTTAAATACTGTAGCAGCAGTCGTAACTACTAAAACATTGTTAGTCAGGAACACTTTACACACTACTTCTTTAGCCACTTCCATATCAATTTATTATTCAAATAATCTTGGATAAATTCGAAAAACGATGAACTAATCCTACATCCTTTTTTAAGAGGAGTACGTTAAAATTCTATAATACTTTTTGGTAATTTGTTGTAGTATTGAATGTCTATATATACAGACATTCACACGCTATACATAAATCGATACGAGTATTACTTGTGCTGCGAGTTTATATGAGATTAACGAGTCTGGAGCATGTAGATGAAGATTATGTTGTAATACTTATTATATTATAGTATTGTTAACATTTTAGTACCATACAGAATTTTAAATTGGATAATCTAAGGCATGGAAATGTTTTATTGTATCAATTCCCAGCCACTTAATGTTATTGAAAGAGAAGTGCTGATAACGTGACTTACATAGTCTTGTAGTGCTAATATTACCACGATTCAACATATAACTTGTTCGATAATAGGAGGTTCGTGCTTTCGCTATTTGCTGCCAGGTTCGCGTGCAGTACGGCCTTAGTAGGGTGACTGTAAAGAGTGCGGGAAGAAATAATGAGATTATATTTTTCTACATGAGTTAATAAACTATATATAACCCATATTAAATTGTAAATGTTTCGTAAAATTGACTTTAAGGTAAAAGGATGTATATAGATGAACTTTTGGTTACTAAACAGGTACATATCCTTGCAATAACAACAATTAATTGTAACATAAAGTTGAAAATCAGTTAATGAATTTTAATTGATTTCGTTAGTTTAATGTAATGTTCATTAAAGTTTTTATTCTTTGGTTTGGGGCATATACAAGAATAATTTGGTTCAGTTTACTACGGTTACATTGATGTTTATTTAAAAAAATCTCGACCTACGCTACAATTTTTATACTGTGTCGTCGCTGCAGTCGACAGACAGAAACAATTTTTTGTAATTTTTTGCAGTTCTTCAAACTTAAAAAAGACATGCTCTCAGTTTCTTTTTTACGCTATAATATATTGTATAATTTAAAGGAATAAACATATATTGATGTATACAGAATATTAAATAATAGATTGATATTAAAGTTCAAAAATAAAAAAATATTTACATCAGTGCTAAACACTGTACTTTTCATTTAAAATGTGCGGAAAGTGATGTTTCTGCTATAATACTTATTGACTAGCCGTGTAATATTTTGACTGATTTAGATTTTTAATTAATTTAAAATAGCTGCTTTTATACACTTGCGAGTGAGTCATAGCTTGTTTTTAACGATGTTTTTTAGTTGACTGCGTAAGGAAAATTGTATTTTGGCTGCGTTCAGAGTATTACGATATGTCTGGCGATAGATGATTGTATTGTTTAATTAGTCGTAATATCATTTGTCCAAAGTGATAACATGTATATCATGTCACACCTGACTGAACAAACATAAATTAACGTAGGTATTTAAAAATTATAGCTGAATAATGTATTTTAATTTTCTAAAACTCTACGTTTGCTTTGTAGATGTACAAAACAAATGTTGAGTACAGAAATGTTGTTGTATAGAAAATTTAAAAAAATATAACCATGAAATGTAACCAAAAATTAAACTTAATTATAAATTTAATTAAATACTAAAATAAGTTTCACTGAATAAAAATATCCTCGAAAAGAATATCAATTAGTTACCCTAATAGATAGCGTGACTCTTATCTGGGTGATCGATGCAAGCACCCAAATATTATGAGGACGATAAAGGCGCCACTGATTTAAAAATTTGAGCTTCAAATGTTGCGTTGATTTATATTTCATTTAGTAACATTACACACATAGGGATAGATTACTTTTAATCGTTTGAATTAGTACGTGGTAAGGTGTGTTAAGAAATGGTTTTAACGTTGTTATGAAGGTGGATATAGCTTCAAAATTATACAAAAGATATTCCATTTGTGTTGTAACGCACATGGTTAATGTTTATATTGTATTTATATAAACTTGAGATACATTGTCTTGAAAGTAAAGCAATCTGAGATTTTATTCCGTCGTCAATTACTTCGAAAATTGCAATTTCGATGTGTAATTGATGATATGACTTCTATTTGAACGCGGTAAAGGACTGTGTAACTAAAGTAAAATGGCTGACTTCCTCCTTGCTGGAAACTCCTTCCATTATTCATAAATGCGTCAATGTAAATATGTTATTTAATTCTTTTATATTACAATTGTACATATTTGCATTTGGTTAGACGTTGTTTGGAAAGATCTTCTAGAGATCCCTTTGTAACGACATATAAAATTCAGTTCCGGATTCTCTGTTCTTTATATATCCAAATTAACTGATCGCACTCAAGAGATTTACGTGCTAACAGGCAGATACAGACCAAACGAGGTAAAAGCGGAGTCAAATCAATCAAATCAAATCAAAAATTAATTCTTCAAATAAGATTTTACAATCACTTTTGAATGTCAAAGATGCTACGCCTTTGGTTTACAAGTCTACGGCGGGAGACCTTGTACTGGAAAGAAACAGCAAGAAAACCAGCAAGGGCAATTTTTTTTTTCTCCCTATATCATTACAGAGTCGTCAGTTGGAAGCCGGCTTCAGATACACAGTCTGAACCCAATACAAGTTCGATACAAGTTAAAACAACTAATAAATATATATTTCCGTCATAAGAGTCGGTACAAAACAAAAATACTATGTATTATACAATCATAAAAATTACATATCGCAAAATTTACATCCAAGCATGTTTAATCATTCAGGAAATTAAATTTCGTAAAAATGACATCCAAGCATTTTTATCATTCAAGAAATCATTGACCTTGTAATACCCTTTTTTCATTAGAGTATTTTTAATATGTGCTTTAAATTCATGAAACGGTAAAGCAGTAATATTTTCTGGAAGTGTGCTATAAAAAGTTACACACTAAGAACGAACCTCTACTTTTTTGAAGCCTGTATGTTGGAACGGCAAGTTTATTTTTATTTCTCGTGTTTAAATGATGAATTTGAGTCTGTTGTCTCAATAGTCAACAAGTACTTGTGTCTGTATTCGTAGGTACTATGAAAGTGACCATACTATGATAGAGTATGAATCAGTACGTAAAAAACATGTCAGTTTGGTAATGTTTTTCGGTTTTGAGTAGACCCTCTACTTACTAACTACTTACAAAATTTTATATATATATATATATATATATATATATATAATATATATTTGTTACTTCATAGGTGCTTTTATAGATAATGTTTAAGTTTTTATACTAAATGTAAGTAAATAGGTAATATCAGTGTATGTTGAAATTCATTATCGTGGACCCCTAATGTGTCTATGGTTGTCATAGACCCCTAGGGGTCGATTTGGATTACTTTGAGGATCACTGGTTTAAATCGTCCGAAACCTATTTCTAACACTTTACGCTACTTCCCGTGTACATTACTTGCAAAAACTTTGCGTTTAGATACTGTCTGTAAAATTACACCAACCTTACGTGGGGGTGATTCATCGATACATTTCGCTACCGAGAAAGCAAATTTATTTGCATCACTATTTGCAAAAAAATCACGTCACTTAGTCGGACATGATGTCGTATAATAACGATTCAAAAATTACTTCCGGGTTTACGTGTGAATAGAGCAAGTAGGCCTGATATCACCCTTCTCACATTCCATCATTATCAATAAGGAAGAATTTCGCACCTTAGGTGACTGCCTTATTAACATGTTTGTAGATCCTCTATTTAAAACCCAGGTGGTAATTTTAGTTGGAGCATATGAATGCTATTTTAATCTTGTCTCCTTTATCTGATTATTCTTAAAAATCTGACAAGAATCTGATTTATATTAAGCTAAATTAAAGCGTAGGCCTTTATACTTTTAAAATACTGAGCCCAAGTCCGATTTATAAATATCAACCCTCCTTATCGATCGAATCCTCCTTATCTAATGAACAGTCCATTCCTTGAATGCTCCAGGTTAAATACGTAATTGTTATGTTTGATAGGCGATTATATTAGACCGGATCATATATTGGACGACCTCCATAGTCGAGTGGATAGTACACCGGTTTCAAGGTGTCGCCATCTCTGAGGTCCCGGGTTCGAATCCCGGCGGGGGCAGATGTTTGTGTGATGAATGCGAGCATTTGTACCTTAGTCATGGTTGTTGATATATATTTCAATAAAAATTATTTATATATGTCATATATGTATGTCTATCCGTTACCCTAGATCCCATAGCACAAGCCTTACAGAGCTTAGTTTGGGCTAGGGTAATTGGTGTAAGTGTAATAAATATTTATTTTATATTATATTTTATATTTCGTGCCTCATATAACCACAGTCAGAACCAGAGCTTTCTTTGTCGGTCGTCTCTTTTGTCTAAAACTATAAACCATCTTTATTACATTGATCCCAATGAGGCTTACATAGAAAATATCTCTCAATCTTTCTTTGCTAGAGTTTCAAAACACCCCAACCTGCTCGTTAAACAAACTATCCATTTCATCTGTACCGATAACGTGTTGGCCAATGTTCGTCGACTGAGGAATTTGTCACAAATGCGTACATCCATAACAGGCGCGAACAAACTTCCTGTGATGTTGTTGCACTCATAAGAGAAATATGAGATGACTCGGCCTACATTTTGTGTTACATACTAGGTATCATCAGGCACTTGATCGCAAGTTTCAAGCGTCCAAATCTCTTCTCAATATGGTCTAACTTCGTCGTCTGTTATTGTACTGAAATGGAAGTCTGTTTTACATTGTAATAAAACGATTCATTATACGTCTTCTCAATGTTTATTCTTCTGAAAATATTTATTCTGAATGTTTGAACTTTGTTAATATTCGATTTCAATAATGTCTCATAAATTCTCAGTCGATATTTTAGACAGTAGGGCTTCGACCACTTATTCTATTTTCTAATATTCTTTTACGACGAATCCTAAAACGGATACAATATTTCTACAATGATACGTCAAAGTATATAGCTTTAATGTAATGACTATTATACATATAAATCAGCTCAACTTAAAAATCAAAACAAGACTTACTGATATGTTCACATTTCTCGATATGTCACTATATACATATAATATTAGCCAATAGCCTAAACCTTTAAATGCCAATTATAATGTTTAAGCATCAAAATACGGAACAAGGATATAAAAACTATTTTACCTAGGATGATAAGAATGAAATTAAATGCAAACTGATAAGAATGAAATCAGTTTCCTTTTTCATATATAATATAGTTTCAAATCAGTTTGGCTTATTAAAATTACATACACTTATTCTGACTTAATTAAGATTTATATTGGTTACTTACTTTTTAGAGTCAAAGTCAAAAACATTTATTGTTCAAACTATAGGTAGGTACATGAAGTTCTTATTTAAAATTTTAGTAACACTACAGTTTGCCTGAAAGGCGTACAATATTACATGATAAAAAAATACTAATAATGTGTCACATCTTACATAATACACATTTTTTATCAATGAATTCAATAACAACTACACGACTATATTATGTTTTATTTGTTTTTATCATTAAAAAAATCTAAAACCCATTTTAGAGAACAGTCATTGTTCAACACATCTTTTGAATCGGGGCATATCCATGTTTCTTATTTCAACAGGCAGATTGTTGTATATCTTGTACGACATATAAAATAAACTTTTATTGCAAAACGTGTGAGTATGCGTTGTGATTAATCTAGATTTATCTCGAAAGTTAATGTTAAGTGTCGTGATTGATTTAAAAATGTTCAAATGTTTTTTTACAAACACTGCTACTTCTTTAATATATAGACAGGGAAGAAGCCGGATCATATATTTCAACAATAAGGGCTTGCAAGAATCTCTTTGTGTAAGTCCACCAATAGCTCTAATCTATTCTAATCTAATCGCTTTTGCATTTTAAATGCTTCTTTAATATTTACTGAGTTGCCGCAAAAGATTAAGGCATAGCACAAAGAAGATTGAAAGTATCCATAGTACGCCAAAATTGCTTTTTTTTTCTGATGAGGTTTTTGCAATATGTCGCAGTGGATACGTAAATCGAGATAGTTTTTCGCAAACATTGTGAACATGCGGGTTCCAGTTGCAGTGGTTGTCTACCGTAAGCCCAAGAAACTTGGTTTCATTTACACATTCCATTACTTCGTTGTTATAATTAACTGACAAGTTTATTGGTTGCCGTCGATATGAGTGAAACTGTACAATATTTGTTTTAGTCAAATTAATATTAAGGTTATTTTTGTCCATCCACGTAATGATACTAGTCAAAGCGGATCTAATTGATTCTTCGAATTCGTTACTGTTAGCTGTGTCATTTTTAATTAGTACAGTTAGTAATTTATCAGGGTTAGCTACGCGAGCGTCGGTATTTCTTACTACTGCGATGTATCAGAATTCTTGTTCAGAATTCAGAATCTCTTTCGCTTTCCGCTAATCCGCTATTAGTTTTGCCCATTACAAGTCCGTCTATTGCCATGTGCAGTCGGTAATTGGGAAGGCAAGGCGACATTTGAGTTTTGTATCTAACTATAATAATACTATTAAAATACACCTTGAAATCGTTATATGTGAATTAAAATCTGCTGTGTTCCTTAATTTTATGGTATTAAAAGGATTTTCTGAATTTAGTTTAGAAATTTAAGATATTTTTATTACTAGGTGTAATGTTTAATAAACCCAAATATTGTCTAAAATATGGTATATCATAAATTGTATTTAATGGTATCACCACCATCGTTTCAGCTTAGAGTTGCTTATTACTGGGCATGGACCTCCCCCAAGGATTTCCATACCGTCCTGTGCTTATAGCATCCAACACCTTTTTGCGATCCCTTACGATTTGCCTATATGGTTATTAGGCCAGGCTGAGTTTAGTCGGTAGGTCACGTGGCTGGACCGTTCCGGTCGCGTGGAGTCCGACATAACCTCCGTGACATTTGCCGTTGCGGGGGTATCCTGGGTACGTTTCGTGCTCCTTGTGAGGATTCTCAGCCTTCCTCTCCTGAGGAAAAAAGAAACTTTTTGCGATTATCACTAAATCATCGCTCCATTTTGTGGGAGCCCTACGGACGCTAAAAATCCCGGCATATACCTGTTACTCGTGGAACTTGGCGCTTTAACATTGTTTAGTTCGACGAGCATTATAATTTATCCACTATCACTTAAGCTGTGCAACTCCAAGCATAGCCCATTCCGTTGGCCTTTGGATAATATTGAGCCTCCTTATAAGGCCATTATAAGTGGTATTGTTTTGATGTCATATGGACATAAGGCATTGAAACAAAGACTATCGTCTTGAGGAAATGCGGTACAGAATCCGTCGATTGACTTTTTTCTTGAAGTTACATCTTCGTAATTGGAGAGTTTGTTTCAGGTAAACATAGTCGTCAACAAGTTTCATTGTGGGTGTAATCTTAAAAAGAGTGGATATTACATGGAAATTTACTTATTAGGTTACCCTACAGAGGCCACTGCAGTAGAAGGAATAAAATAAATCGCACACGTCCACAATCCTGCTGCTCATTTTATAAAAATACTAATTATATGCCCATAGTCCGTGAATCCGTTGACTATTATCATTACCCAATCTAATAAATAAGTTAAGTAGCTTCAGATTCAGATTTAGAATAATATCTCCTAGAATAAATCTTGTACGCGCGTGATACATCTAAAACCCCCGTCCCGTGAGTTGCCAGCATCCAAAACCTAGACCAAGTATGTGATGATGAGTGTTCATGTGAGTGTAAATACGTAATGCCCATGTCTATATCAATCGAAATTTTGCCTTATTTTAGATTAGATTAGATTAATATGAAATATTAATTTTTGTCGTTTTCAAACAAAACTTAACATCGAGACGTTAAATCACAAAGCAAAGTGGTAAAATTTGTTTACTTTTTAAAATGGCGAGAAAAATGTTCTTTGAATAATCGCGTCTTAGCGATTACAGTGATAATTCCCTGTTGTTAAGGCAATGTCTCATGTTTGGGGGTGTGGTCGGCATAACACGAATACCACGACACCAAATATTTCATCTTTGACTTATGACTGTACGTTCATTCATTTTCTAACTTAATGGTGTAAGCTATGTGGTGAAGTTATAGTGGCATATTATTTTTTATACTGCTTTGTTATGCAAACAGTTCGATGTGATTTTTCACACCGTGTGGTGGTGGCACATTTTAGAACATCTAACCTATACGTTATTTGATTTAACACTGCCTGAAGCTTCCAAACTTAAAATACCGCCCAATTTAGATAGGAATACCAGATCTAATATTTGATATAACATTATACATAATCCCTAGAGAAGATGAGATGGGCTTTGATAAGGGATTTCGATATATATTTAGTTTACTATCAAACAGATCAATTTATAAATAAAGATGTGAACAAACTCTATGTTTTAATTCGGAATTAGTCATAGCGGAATATTTTTATTAATTATAAAATATGCATTTATATTGTAAATATAATTGTGGTAGATATATATGTATAATATATATATATATATATATATATATATATATATATATATATATATATATAAGATAATATTAATGATTGAAAGTTAATAATATATAAAGCAAAAAAAGTTATTAAATACCTCGTTATTTCTAACTATTGTCCTATTTTCATTTCAATCCGGATGATTTGGGCAACTTCTAAAACTTCACCATATCAAAACTTTACACATTTCCAACAGGTTTTTTTCTAATTCATCTTTTTCTATACTCGGCAAAAAAGTAAACTGGACTTTTTTGGACAAATTGTTTTTCTAAATATGTCATTATATTTTTGGTATCATTTTAGAAAAGTTTTGGATAAAAAAAAAATAGAAAATACAATAAGTTGATTATAAGCCATAAGTTAAGTGGTTACAGGCGACTGTAGCACAAAAATCCTTAAGTAGCTTCAGTGTATATTAAGGTGAAACGTTTCTGTACTGGTTATCGGGTAAAGAAGTGCCCGGTGGAGGATCTGTAGCCAATGCAATATTTGTGACATGCGTGCATGCATAATGCGGAATCTTTTATTCTTGTATGAATGTTCATTGTATTTTTTAATTTCCTTGCTAATTGTTGTCTTTGTGATATTGAATTGGAGTCGTGTGATAAAGAGAATTGAATTATTGTGATTGCATTACAAATAGTAGGTATGAAGTCAACCACATGCTTTATACATATTTTTTGAAGCTCTATATCCGCTTGTTGTTTCGCGAAAGTGTCTATATAGTATAAGTTCAATGAAACATTCTCTGTTTGTGATTTCTGTCCGCGCAGTGTTCATACGAAATAGGCGTAGCAAAAAGGCAGAATATTCGAAAAAATCTTGTCAGAAAGTAAAAGATTTTATCTATAAAGATGCGGGCAGTGTCTAGTATCGTGAATCTTAAAATAATTTGAAAAGACGAGTTACGAATCGCAGCTTATAAGAGTCGCACTACCTATTACTTAACTGATAATTTTAAAAAGAATAGGGTATTAAAGTCAAAACAACAATTGAGTAATATTTCAATAAGTAGAATAACCGTGTTTATGCTCGAAACTTTAAACAAACTTACCGATTAGTCGACAGAGTAAAAAGTGGATGGTAATTATCCGATTTCAGTCCAATCAGATAAAATGATTAACCCAACCCACCTTTTTTTACAAGCTTAAACAAATATTATATCGATTTCAGTAAGAAAAACTAGTTTCATTGTGTTATTTATTATACTTAAAACATTGGTCAACGTAACTATTGATTATAAACATTAAAATATATTTTTTTATTAGAGTATTTTTGAAAATTTATTTAAATCTATGTAAAGTCAAATCAAAACAATTTGTGGGGACTTTATTTTTACCTCTAGAGGTTTTTTGTAGTCTGCAAGTTGGATCTGTAAGCATATTATTATTTTTCGTGTGCATGCATTTGAATATTTATAATAATATAAATTAGAATTTAAGTTCTTATGAACATAATTAACATTTTACATTAGTGTACTGACTTGTCATAAGTTAATATTTTAATTTTTTTTAATAAATTTTTCATTGATTCCCATAATTTTAATTTATAAATAGTAAGAACTGCTGTTTATTGCAGTATACATATGCTTTATATTTGCAGCTGACTCCTACAATAATAATATAATACTATAGAATAAAATAAGTAATATAAATCAATATTAACGTTTCAACATTAATAAATTGATTCACTTTTTACTGCATTTGCTGTAGAACTTAAGTGTTTCTTAGTTAAAGTATCAATTAAGTGGACACACTGCAGTCATGAATTTAGTATTTTGCCCAAAATCTTCGTGCTATCTATGAATTTGCCAATTTCATTATTCATTTCACAATATATTGGGAACTTTCCGTATCGAAAACTGAATAGACTGCACAATATACCGCTGTTACATTCGACTAAAATTCAAATGAATAAATGCGAAACAGAGCTGTTCACAAAAAGGGTAAATCTAAGACACAATTCGTTGGAAGTGTTTACATTTGCGGTGATTCCTTTGGATTTATAAAAAATCTCATGAATTATTGAACGGTAGTTAGGTCAGACCGCTCATTATTTACTCTGTGCGAAATATATTGATACTTTAACTGATTTATAGACGGATTCATGCTTACACCCGAAATAGTGGACCTAGTAGAGTAGGTTAAGAAAGATAAAAATATTTTTTTTTAAGTTTTAACATTGCTATATAAGTGAGACTAGCTGAAACTCCTTATCAATCTGTCATTACATTGGCATCCAAATTATAGAGTATATTTAAATATTAATTATAGAATATATTTAAAGATTAAAAATTCTTAATCTTTAAAGTTTTCATGTTAAATACATATTATTAGTTTTTGGGTTCCAATTATTTTCATATTATCAATGCAATTGACAAACGTTATTGGATTTGGTAGTTAAAAGACACAATTCATATCTAATGATTTACAAAAAAGAAAAACAATAAATATATTAGATATTTCTAATGTAGGACTCTATGTAGGTTTAATAAATACAGACACTCTACATTTACATTCTGTCGATCGAATTCCAATGTAAAAGATATTAAAGAACCGCAGATTTCCTAATGAACTTACAATCGTATAGTTGGCAGAACAATTTATGATTTCAGTCAATGTTCTAAGATAAGAGATAGGCCAAGGTTTGTATATTAGAAAAATCACAAATGTCTTGCTTAACAACTTTAAATCTTTTCTTTGGTGTACATTTAGCATCTACCTGTATTGTTTTACACCATTTCATGACCTTTCGGAACAAAATCTTATATATAAAAAAAATAGAGTCACCTGAATTCGTCATATTAAATTACATTTCACCTCGAAATGTGATACATGTTGCAGGTAGGGCACCTATCGTTCCCGAAATACACAGCAGAGCTTATTCTATCCTTTAGAATTATTTGCTAGTGCTTTTACTATTGTTTTACATGTTCAGAGAAAATGTAGCAGTAGCTACTTACATACATACATACATACATATATGTCACGCCTTGTTCGCAATGGGGTAGGCAGAGACCACCTCTCTTAGAACAACGTAAAGAATCAACCTACTATATATAATTAAAGTCTGTCACATTCTGTCATTTATTAAAAAATATAATAACTTTTACTTGTCACTACGGGAGGATATGTATACTATTTACCCAAATGATATAAGTCAACTATGCTCACAAACGAAATGCCTAAAAGCTGAAAAGCTCTCGGATAATTTCAAACTCGCTATTGAGAGCACCTGTCAAAATCTTGATGGCCAGTCTCTACAAATAAGAACATGAAAAGAAGAATATGTCAAGGTCGCTTAGTAGCAAAAGAAGATTTTATGCAATAGAGGTCAAGTATGACATATAATTTCTTAAGATGAACCTTATTTAAATAACCATTAAGTATATTATGAAGGCGAGCTTATTATAATCAAAAATTACTCAAGAATAAACACTATTTGTTCAAGATGAGAAACGAATTATAAAACAACGAGAAAGCTAATAAAGCAATAAATATAGTCACTGGTTGTAAACTCCTTTATGTTATTTATTGTTTCTCCAGAGTTATAACTTAAACAGTAAAAATTGACGAATGAAGAATAAACTGCAATTTATTCAACTTATGCAAAAATCTATCGAGGAACTGTGTCGCAACTTCTACAATATTCCTTTATTGACGTTATTGCGGCTATCCAATGAAAGATAGTAGACATTTGTGGGTCAACATGTAATTATGAATTTTGGAAAACCGATTTATTATCCGCGGTCACGGAACCGAAATCTTATCGCCCTGGCGACATTACAAGACATTTATTTGGGAATAGCTTCAATCAATTTAAGTGAAACGACCCGAGGTTAATGAACGATTCAGGATTAGCTGTTAAAACGATCGTACTGTACAATGAGTTATATGTTTTCTATGCTTTGTTCTAACTTTCGGTTTGAATAACGCATACAATAACTACAAGTTCTAGCAAGTGAAAAAGATAACACTTTCCAGTGCAACTTAAAATATATACATAGTCGGTTGACTTCATTTTCATAACAGAAATTACAGCATACAGTGCATTTTAAAATTTGATTTGCATTCTCTTTACTAAAATCGAAAAGAAGTCTATTTAAACCGTTTTCTTACCTTGAAATTAATAGTTATTAAACGAAAACATCAAATGAACACTGTATTTTAAATATTTTTCATTGATGATTTGCGTAGGAGAGAAAAATCCTAAAATGTCGAAACAGGAGGCGAGTACCACCTACGGTAAGGTAATAAAATTGAGCTGTCAATACGTTATCAATATAGCCGTACTTTTTCAATATGATAAATTAATTCTGGGAAACATATGCGCTCAGGTTTAATTTAGACAGCTGTATCGAAATGGTATATTCCCAACCTAAGAGACATCTATATCCAGAATTTCGTTCTAGCTACGATTCACTAAACGAGCTCGATTTTTTACATTTTCAAAGTTTGTCGGAATTGAATGTTCCCTGAGGCAACGAAATTAAAATGTCAATCGCAGCAGCGTTCCAGTGTTGGCAGGAAATTGCATATAGTTTTGTAAAAAGATTTATTTATATAATTCTAATTGTAAAGTGGATTATGGCGATCAATAAAAAAATTAAGGAGTGAATTAATCTGTGTGATTGTTACTTATTTTGGGTGTTCAATTTACACTGGAAAAGAAATAACCCAATAGTATACAGGGTAGAAATTTGTAATGCCACCTGGAGGGGAATTACTCTTAATACTGTAGATAGAAAGTTTTACTTAAAGGAAACATTCCTTTATTTTTAAAAAAAGAAATAAAACTGCATTCAAAGATTTTTGAAAATTCACTTGCCCCACCCGGTAGTCGAACCGACTAAAATCTGCAAAAGTTTCAACCTGTATTTTTATTGCACCGATCGGTAGGGTCAATTATAAGGATCAAATCTCTCTAACAAACTTCATAAATTAAATGAAAGGAAAACAATGAAAACTTAATTCAAAGAATTAATAATTTAAGATTTCATTGATTTCATTTGTTTCATAGTAATTTGTACGTTCTTGTAATGCAGACTCCTTTCTTATGCGATCTTGTAATGCAGACTCATTTCTTATGCGATATAACTGCGTGTGTGACGTAGTTTAAATATGGAATGTTATGTTACATTTGAAAATAGATTTTCATTTGTTATTCACATAATAATAAGATTGTTTTTACAAATCATTTAACATTTGTTTCACGGTAAAAATGGCTTATCAAGAACAATTTGATTTATTGGAAGCTTATTTTTTAAATAACAAAGATGTGAATCGTGCTCTGCGGTGGTTGTTTCCTTTAAGTAAAACTTTCTATCTACAGTATTAAGAGTACTTCCCCTCCATGTGGCATTACAAATTTCCACCCTGTATAACACGCAAATATTATCGCTAGTTTTGTGTTTGCGTTAGTTTTTTAATTGTACCTATTGCCACCAATATGCTTAGCACATATGTACATGTGGCAACTGTTACAAACATGAAGAAATTGAAATAATGAAGAAAAATAAAAATATCTACATTCTGCATTTTTAATCATTCTTATTCAAATGCGGTACCAAATACAGTATTACAAATACCATTGCTCAATAGAATCTACGAAAATTTGCAAAATCCATTGGACAGCTTCATATTTCAGCATAATGGTAACATAAACTATGCGATCGAGGTGCAATCAAACTGTGACCGAAGTTAACATTATATGTATTAATTAATGCCATTAGTCAATGTTTTTAGTCATTGTGTGGAATTTACAGACGCGCGGAAAAATATTTTTCGTGATTTTGTACACAAAGGACTATACTGTTTCCTAGTTAAATACAGGCACTTGGTCCGTCACGATGACTTAGGAAAGTGTATCTGGGACGCGCGTGATACTGACACGCGAAGTTGTTCGCATTAAAAATCTAATTGGGTGATGCCCTGACAAGCACTTTATCATTATGTATAGAGCGACACTATATAGGTAGAATAAACATGAGGAAATGTTTTAAGGTACGTTATGATATTAATTAATTCAAGTTATTGATAGATGGTCATGATATTAATAGATTATTTTCATTAAAATACTATAAGATACTAAACTAGAACAAGATGATGAGGAGTAAAAATGTATTCATTCATTCGACATTTTTAAATTAGTGTTATTTAGAGGTTTATAATTAAAACGACGAGTCAACAGAACTTCACTAAATGCATTTCGTTGAGGTCGTTGACCTAATTATATAATTTAAATGTCTAAAGTGGAGCAACTTACTTTTACAGTCATAGACATCTTCCATATGTTCGGGCGTCTCCGCCCAGAGAAGGTACGCGAAGGCCTCGTCCGGGATGTTGGCAATGCAAAACCCATTGAGGGCTGGCACTCCACTCAGTGTGAACTCCGTCAGCTGGTTTGACAGCTCATAATTTGACTGAAAAACAAGAATTCTATGTTAGAACAAGTCAAAAGGAATATGCTGTTCATGCTACACATATAGTTAAGAAGATAAAAAAATATAAAACTAAAAATTATTTTATATATTGGATTTTCATAGTTGCTAATAGAAATTTCTAGAAGAATAATATAGTATAAATCTTATTCCTATAGTGTGAAATCATATATTGATCGCCTCAAAAACCGTAATGTGTCAGTCCACATAACGCAAAAATATAGCTTTTACTCGTAATTCAACCTTATGATTGCGGCTACAGTGAGTATTTAATAAAGAGTAATTAACACATACAGTCTAATCTCATATCAAAAGTAATCACTTTTTATTAGTAGGCAAGTAGGTATGGGACACAAAAATCATTCTTAACAAAGACGGAATATTGGGTATCTATTTATTGCGTCCCAATTACGTCTACTGCAGAGGGTTTATCGCCGGTTCCACAAACATAACATACTTTTTACCCGATAATTCATTTCGTATTATTATATAAACATTTTAATAAAATAATACAGTACAATCTAAGGGATTGTAAATTGATTTATTTAGTGTACCTCAAAACTACCATCACCTAGAGTAAAGCAAAAAGTACAGGTTTTATCCTATATTTAACTAATTCTAGTTATGCCGTATTCGCTATTGCAATTTTGATGATGTTTTTATATGAAATAAGTAATTACTGCCATTATTTATCAATACACTTCTATAATTGACTTGCAAATGGTATATAATTAGTATGTATACCATTTAAAAAGTTATGCTAAATAAAAAAATACATATATTATTTTTGAGAAATGGAGTTAGTAAGACAATCGTACAACAAAGAGATACTAATTGGTCTCTACCTGCAAATTGTTTTTTATTTGTTCATATAACTTTACCTCTTATTTAATTTAAGGGCTATAGAAAGTTTATTTACATTTAACTTTACAGACCAATTTTAGATTAATGTTAATATACAACGTGCTTATTTAAATAGACAACTAGCTTTAAAATTTTACGTCAGGAATTTGAATATTATTGGCGGAAAATTTCAAAAAGTAATTTGTTTTACATTTTAATTTATATTTTCCACTTAGCATTATGTCTATGACATGTGTGTCGAAGTTTCAAAAATCTATATAGGTTACTAGATAAATACGGTATTCGGTAGTATGGAAATAGCACGATTCTTTAAGCGCTCAAAACGATAACCTTTAAGGTGTTACCTATTATTAGGGTATTGTTTTTTATTTTGAGATATGGAATTCTTAGCATAGAACTTTGTTTAAAATTTTGATATCGACATGTCGGTAAATCATCGTCAGTAGGTATAAAGTTTGCGATCTCCGCCAAGCTTACATTCAGCGAATAATTAAACGTCGTCGGGTACTTAAAGAAATCGAGGGCAGCGACACGGATTGTACATTGTATAAACTGATTTGGAAAATTTTTGACACATTGTACCATGAAAAGATCTTTGAAACATTGGTTTTGGTATTATGGTCATAAAAAGTAAATTTTAAACGTTGTAAGTTTAATATTTTATCTTTTTGCAGCACCTTTATTTAGTATTATATATTAAGTATTGTACCATAGTATTGTTGTAGGGTCAGTTACGTCCAGTTTTTTCTCTTTATTTAAACTCTGAATGAATGAGTAATCCATCATCGCAATAAATAACTAACACCTAAAATACGCATAGAAATTATGTTATTACATTTTGGAATAATATTATGATTTATGATTGAATTATATTTATAATTTACGAGAATATGATCATCATTAAAGGAAAAGGCTCTACATAGATCGGTGCTACGCTGCTAGTACCTAGCGCAATCCTGTGATCGGCTCTTAATCATTGGTCCTGTGTAACGGTACCTTGAGTTAGGCCTTTTTTATTTACGAGGTGGAATGTCGTTAACCTTGTGTTAGACCTAGTTACTAACGTTGTGTATTCATGGCGTGTGTCTGACTCTCGAGGACCGTTCTGCCATAACAACCAGTCCTGCGAGCATTGTAAAATACTGAAAAACTACGAATCTTAAGTGACAGTAAGCAGGAGCCCTACTTAAGATTCGTAGTTTTTCGGGTCATGTCTTGCACACCAGGCGTCGTACAGTTCGCTGCTGTAGGAGCGTACCAGGTGTAGGAAGGAAAGTACCAAGAAATGAACAATACGCGATAGGGCGCACAACTGGTTTATGACTAAATAGTCGTTGTTACTTTTATTATAAAAATAATAATTCGTTAGTACTTTTTATATACGTGACATCGTTTAACTTTTTTCTTAATTTTATAATGTTTGTTAATTATTCGTGGAAGTCCAAAGAAGGTTTGTACGTAGAGAAAAATAAAAAGAAAACTAGAAAAAGTGTAAAATCAACATCTTCCCATATACAAACAATTTGTTAATACATAAAAGCCATTTCGAACCTTTAACAAAACAATCGAAGACGAAAAAAGTGACGTTAGTTTTGTCAAACAAATTTAATGTCATCATATGTCATTTCAAGTGGAACAAAAACTGCCACTTTACAAATCTTTTTGACAGAACGAAGTCTGTCGGGTCCGCTAGTAGTGTTATATTTTATAAGGTGATTTTTTTACCCTTGGTGGTTAAGGTAACAATTAAAACCCTCAAAAATAAAACCAACATCGTACTAAAGAAAAACATACTTTTTGAATGGAAATTAATAACTTTCAGTTTTGATAAAGATAATAAAAATAAATAACGTCAGTAAAATCAACCCGAAGCAAAAATTCTTGTTTAAGGGTGATACAAAAGCGTTTGCTTTTGAAACCGTTTGATAAGACCTCAAATCTACGGCACGTTTGTTGCTAAGTCCCAACTGTTGGTTAGGATTTTCCGCAGGTTACTCATCAGAATGTAGGCAAACGAGGAAATGACGGGACTCGGATTCATCTAACCTAATTTAATTTTACGACCAACTTTGTCAACAGCAGTCATCTTAAGTGATCAAGTGCTATATTTGCTGCGTCATGCGAATGCTATGAGCCAATGAATCTCCTTTGCGATATTGCGGAAATGAAGTAACTTGAAATTGGTTGTGAGTGTCGGGAGACATTGAATAGTAGGACATATAAGCAGGTGGTGAATATGATAGTTGGGGAGTTACCAGTTTATTAAATAGGCTCATGCACTTACAATATGAAATATTGAAAATATGTTTTTTCTATTAAATAAAAAAATATTTATTTATTTATTTATTGCTTTCATGTTGTACAATACATTTGATGACACTTACTCACATTTCACTGTTTCAAACATGAAACCCTGCTAGGGCACTGCAACATTACGCTACACTTCATACGTCTATCTTTCACCACTTATTCTACACTAGCGACCCGCCCCGGCTTCGCACGGGTGCAATGTTTATATAAATAAAAGTAATTAAATGGTTATAGTAGGTTATCCCTAAAAGATAGACATATACCATCGCGGACTTTTTTGTTGAACTTTTTAAGGTGAACAATACTGTAGTACATTATTTTGGTCTATCTCGTAGGGTTCAGCCAGCGTTTGCAATATAAGCGCAAAAAAACGTGCTTATTTACGACATCACATTAGAAACCTTTAAATTTATCAGTGTTTCTCTACTATATTATGCATTTATTATACATACAAACCTTCCTTAAGAATCACTCTATCTATTAAAAAAAACCGCGTCAAAATCCGTTGCGTAGTTTTAAAGATCTAAGCATACATACGGACATACAGCGAAAGCGACTTTGTTTTATACTATGTATTGATATACCTGCACTAACTTACATATTTATTTACATTAGCCTATTTTCAACTATGATTCCTATTATTCTATTTTAGAGCTTATAATCAATTGTTCACTTTATATAATACAAATTACATAATATATTGAATAACTATATTAACTCTCAGATCAAGTTCCGGTCCTGTCATCAAAAAACTCCTGCAACGTATATAAAGGTCTTCCTTTAAGGTATGCTTCCAACGTGCTCTTGAACAAATTATATTTCTCCATGTTTCGTATATTAATTGGAATCTTGTTATATATCCTAACACACATAGAATAGGGACCAGAACCTACCATCTTCAAATAATACAAATACGCATTTTTATCATAGTAACTAAGTAACTATTATATTATATATATTAAATGGTATTATATTATATTAAATAGAAAAATAAATATTAACTACTTTTAAAATTAATAATGTTTTTAATTTTCTTTCTTTAATTTTCTTTTTTTTTAATTTTTTATATTGTTATAATCAAATATATAACCAAATATTTATAACCATATATACCAAATAAAGATGTACTAATATTGTAAATCAGAAAGTTTGTATGGATAGATGTTTGTTACTTTTTCACGAAAAAAACTAATCAATGGATTTTAATGAAATTTTACAATAATACAGATAATGGATAAGACAAATACAGAATAACACATAGGCTACAATTGTTAAAGATATACGCCACGCTAATATAAGCTACTCTGAATTCTAATACTGCGCAAATGAAGTCGCGGGCACCAGCTAGTGTAAAATAATAATTAATTAGGATACTAAAGTTACTGACAAAATCAAAACTATGTGGAATGTTAAAAATGAGCGTACCAGCCGTTCTAGTATGACTATAGGGACACGATATGATATAGCAATTTATGGCGTTGAACCGACATCATATTGAAGATATATACTCGTATAAGATAATGATGCAGCTGCAGGTGGTGGAAAGTGTCGATAATTAATCGCTAATCTAGAAATTCATTATTTATTGTTGTGCTTTAAAATAAAATTTCAATTTTAATTAAATTTAATATACTTAATACTATCAGCTATTATATATTAATCTATTATATCTATTACTCTAAATTTAGGGTAGCCAATTATTGTAACATTCAGCTCATGTGATGGTAGATTGTGATTACATATTTCTATCATATTTATACAAAGTTTCCGGACCGGATGATAACTGTAATTTCAAATTATTTATTATTACTTTCACTATGAATTCATCTTCATCTGTAATGTATATATTCTATATACAACAGATCTAGATACACCTCTCTTTCACACATGAATTTACATGAATTTATATTTTGGATTATTTCCTGAGTACCTTGATTTACGATATGTTAATGGATGATATCGTGTTATTGTATTAGTTAAATTAACATAGTGTATTATTATATAGTATGTATCGCTTTTACTGATCATTAATTGAGAAAAGGGGTTTGCGGTTTTGACTTTTAGAAAAACAATGTATATTGGAATTAACTTGGTGGTAGTTAATTAAAAGTTATTAGAATATTTCTTTCGAAATACAAAGGTGTCGAAATTTAAGACTGTAATCATATATATATACATATATACATAGATAGTATTTTCGCCACATATAATTTATAAACAATCCGAAACACACCAATTTTTAAAGAAATCGTTTAAGGTAAGTTATGCATACAAAATATTAAAATAGATAACAACAATTATCACTATAAAAACTGTTATAATTAACCGTGCCTTTGAAGGTCTGCCGTGACTAACACGCCACCTCATTCAGCGCTAATGTGCTGCCGATATAATGGCACTCCGACGGGCCACTTCGAATTCGAATCGCACATGGCATTCTAATGGCGTCCGAAACGGAGCCCTATAATGATGACCTTGCTTTGGGCCAGCAATTTGTATACTTCGCACTAACGACACGTGCACTCCACGCTAATGATCTTTCACTCACTACTTGATTAGGATTGACATGTTTCACAACAAATCTAAATCAGCTCCAACTATATACCAGCAAAATCAACTTGTGTAGCAGTGTGTATCGGCTGAAACTTTTTAAACTTACACCTGTTCGTAAACTGGGATAGCCTTTTTGACACGAAAGAGAGATAAACCCTGAAGGTCTTTACCAATTTTTATTTTCAATATTATATTATAATATTGCATACACCCATAATATAATAGAATCATATGTTTATCTATACACACACACACTAAACCAAAAGTGTATAGATACATTAAAATAAATTATGTTGCAAATTCCCAAAGAAGTTAAACCAAGCAATTAGCAGAATTAAACAGCGGGAGACCGCCTACTGAAAATAGCCCGCAATGGTCACTTTATTTTGTCTTGTATTATTACAGTGCTATCAACTAGAAGAACAAACGTTTGGTCCCAAATTCCATTTACGATATTAGTTATATATCACTTCCAATATTATTCTACATTTTGGTGATAATAGCAATTGTATATCATGATAATATAATTTCACTATTTATATTCAATATTTTGTGAATAGTAAAGTGAATGGATAATAAAAATAACTTTTTATAAGAGTACTTTTAACATGTCCGTTATTTATATAAAGAAATTAACGAAAGAAAATGTGTAAAAAGAAATGTAGAAGAAAGGTCAGTAATACTGAAACTCTTGCATGAAGCTGTACATTTCTGCATAAACAAACTTTGACTTTTGAAGTTTAAATGTTGGAACAGTAAGTATATTTTTATTTCCCGAATTTTATAATAATTTTAAAAACGTATATCTATTGTGATGTATTTTTTCTAATCATAAATAATTTTTTCATATATGCATAGTCCTGTTAATGTACTATATACTAGAATATTTATATAAATCTCCTATAACTCTGGAGCTATCTTATAAATTACAGTTTGCGCAGAATTATTATTTTTATTAATACAAAACTGCAGCATGTTGAGAGTACTACGTCTGTGTGCCCAGATCTCAAAAATGATGCTCAATATTTTTATATTATCATTGAATTAAAAATAATTTCATCACTCGTCTTTACAATATTATTCACCTTACTTAAAAATTAACATATTTAATTTTACTTCAGTTAAATGATAATATATTAATTGTGAATTAGTGCAATACTTTAAATAGACATTTCTCCTCGTAAGTAAGAATAAAGTGGAAGATGGAAACGAGCTTCACCTGTTCTCCTCGCTTCGCTGACGTAAATTTTTCTCTATGATTACTGCAGTAACACAACAAAAATATTAATATTGTGATTATAATAACAAATTTAAGTAACACTAATCAAACCGAGCACTAAATGTGCAAAACAATATATTAAGAAAAAGTTTTGAAAAGAAAAAAAAATGTAATTGACTCGCGTATTATTTATGATTTTGCATGTTCGTATATTCAATGCTTTTCTGGATTCGTGGTTACGCATTAGGCATCCCGTGACCACGTTATATAACTTAATAGAGTTAAAACTACACATGCACTGATACATCCTGCTATGTCATAAAAATTTACAGAATATAATAGTGTATAAACAGGTACTTATACCTATCACTAATATGCTCTTTACGAAACGGCAATAGAGGCAAACTTTAACTAATAAACTCACAACATATTTAAAAACCTTGCTTGTGTTAAGCTTTCTGTTTAGTTTTAGTTTAAACTTCAATGCGTATATAATATATTCAACATTCTTAATTATGCAAGGACAACCTTATAAGTTGTTAGAATATTGTTTGAAAATTTAAAAACTCAATACACCGAAATAAAATTTAATGATATATTATATTCGATTTAATTAAATAATTCCCTTTTTTCTTAGAATATAAGCATTTACCAGTTACTGAGATATCACTAAATATGTATTAGTCAACTTATTAATTTAAATTGTCAATTGGGTAGACGACATTTTTTTAAATTCTATATAAATATGTATATATATTATAATATATTTAATAAGAGTACTCTTTTAAGTGACAAATATTGTAGAACCACCAGTACACCTGCACCTATTACTTTTGAAGATACATCGACATGTTTGCGGCGCTGTCGCGGGTCGCTCAAAAACGCTCCATACTAAAAACACTGCAATTGTGACGTCATAACTCAGTAAACTCGTCAAATTTGTATGAGCGTATAAACAAATTTTAAATTAACTTTGTCATTTTTACGTTTATAGGTATACTTTCTATATAATTCTTTTTTTTTTCATTTAATGTGAGAATGTTAGAAATGTGTTCGTTTCATTAGAATTACGTAAATAATAATTGCTCATTTTCTAGAAATCTATGCTCATTATCTAAAATCTATTCTAGAAATGAAAGTCGTGTAAGCTGGGGAAGTATGTTTAGATCATAGCAAGTGAAATCTCTACCTAATCATGAAAAAGAGGCGTAAGAATATGTACGAGTATGTACAATGTATCTAAATTGTATTTGTACAACTTGAACAAAAATGTATGTATTTATTATTCTTAATTTAGCACTAATAGTGCTAAGCAATTGACCTAAATTGTCAGAGTTCAAGGTAAGACAAGATGACAATAACTTGACTCAAGATTATTTTATAATCATCAAGATGAAGTAACACAAAGACAACATTTTATAGATATATTTTCTCCACATATTGTTATTCTTTGTTGTCGTTCCCAAATATATTGTATTAACTTCCCTCTGAGTTAGGCAAGAAAAGATCTATACAACAAAACTTTCTTGTACAGTTTCTAGCTCAAGTTATATCTACAAATATGATTGTATAAGATAATATACGCATTGTATAATCGTCATTGTAAGTTTCATGGAGTTTTATATAGTGGCTTTGTGTATATGTGACCTATTAATTATATTCGCAAATCAATTTTATGAAAGTGATACTATAAATGTTATTGTATGCTCGGATCCATTTTTCAAAGGTTTCTATCTAAGATATGTAGTTATAACTTTAACGCTGTTAATAAATAATGAGAGACAAATTAAATAATTTTGCACTAAAATAGTTTTATTTACATTTAAATATACTGAATTTAAGTAAAATCACAATTTTAATACTTATTTATCATAAAGCATTGACTCAAGAAGAGAATAAATTAAGATATTAATTTAAGTTGACAATGGGTGTCATGTTATTCTAAAAACTTTAATTTAATTGACATAAATAGGTTAAGATGTTTTAAAAATATATTAATATACTATAAATATATATATATATATATATATATATATATATATATATATATATATATATATATATATATATATATATATATATATATATAATATATATATATATAAAATAGCATAGCAAAAATATATAAAATAAAAAAATTAAATCTTTGCTTTAATTTTTACAAACATTTAATTTTTTTAATGAATCCAAAAGTTGGCTAGTACCCCTTTGGACAACGCTTCTACGAGTATTATTGAGCAACAAATTCAATTTAATGTATCGGAACAAGTTTCAAGTTATTTAAATAAAACGGTAAGACAAAAGCTGCACTCATGTCAGGTATTCACGAAAGCCTAGATATTTGCAGCTTGCTATCATAAAAAAAAGAAATATTTTTTATACCGAAGAAGGTTTTTCTGGTAGAGAATTAGAAATTATTATTTTCTATGAGTGTAAAAATATAGATGTCCTTGTATTACTGAAGACTGGCTAGTAATTATGAACTATTAGTTAGTTAAAATAACTACAATATTATAAGTTTAAATAATTTTGTACAAGAATAGTATCCCTCTTTTAAAATTTAAATCCGCTATTATAGATGTATTAAGAATAGTACTTAAAAATAGTATGTGGTGACTTTAATAAAAATATTTTAGTTATTTTATGTCAATGCAATAGGTTCATTAATTTATTTAAATCATTTAATATAAATTCTGATTATAGCGGACAACTAGCCTCCTTAGAGCACTATCATGACTTTCCATGTTCATGAGATCACATATTGTCCTATAAAAAATGTGGTATATAATAAATATATGTAAGAGGAATGTAATCAATCAATGCGTTTGTCTAGATAGCGTTAAATGAATTATTAAAGATTTTCTTATATAAACGGTTATTATACTGATAATGATTACTTAATTGATAACAATAGTAACAATGCTTGGGTTTCATTTTAATGACTCAAAAGGTCAAATATTTTGACTATACTCGTAGCAAATAACACAATGGAACTATAGTTTTTGTAGATATAATGTGAACTTGATTAAACTGGTGTAAGAAGTTTGGGTTCACACTATTTATTTATGGCCATATTCTAATAAACGTATTTATAAAAATACAGGGAAACATAAATAGCCCTTGCTGGTTTTTTCCAGTACAAGTTCTCCCGCTGTAGACTTGTCAACTAAATGGTGTGCAAAAGTAATTGTAAAAATCCTATTTGAAGAACAATATTTTGTTTCTGATATTAACAAAAAGTAATATTTTATAATATAACTATAGCCTTACATAAGCCTTACAGAGCTTAGTTTGGGCTAGGCTAATTGGTGTAAGTGTAACAAATATTTATTTATTTATTTATAACTATGAAAATTAACAGAAATCTTTTTTGTAACTGGACATATATTTATTACAATAAGCAATCATTGAAATGTATTTTAAGAATCAATGCCAACATGCATGGAGTCATTAATTTTATCATATACTTAATCCGGTTTTATTTTATGTAGGAAAACACCCTGCTACAAAACGTTTTAATCTAAATATACATATATATATAAAATTGTAAAGACAAAGTTTTCTTTATAACTACCAATTCCAATCAACCCCCCATTGGGGTAGTAAATACCCCTTGGTTTCCTGGTGAAAGTAAGAGAGTTTTGTGGCGGTGAGTGGCAGTGGGTGGTTATTATGATCTGGAATGTTCTAGAAAATTCTAATGAAAGTAAGAGAGTTTGGTGACGGTGGGTGGCAGTGTGAATCTGAGTATAATCGATCTATAAAATTCTGGAATGTTTTGATACTAGACAATTCGATATCTAATGGTATATACATCGAAATTCACAAACTTCTCGTCAGTTTAGTTTTGTTTACAGTCGAGTAAAGATCAACTGGAATCAAAAGTGAACAGTTATCAAATATTAATAATAATTTATGTGATTTTAAGAGTGAAAAAGTAAATACTTTCTGAATAATATGGAGTGTTCTGATACTAGAAATTTTGATATCTAATGGTATATAAACTGAATTTCAATAACTTTCGTTCACAGTCGAGTGAAGATGAACTGGAATCAAAAGTGTCACCCGAACCATGCTACAGCGCATGGAGTGTTCTCAGTTATAAATCAAATTTGGTTTGAAAATAAAATTCACCCGAATCAAATAGATGATATCATCAAGGTTGTTTCCAAATCTAGAAGAAGATCCTGATCTTTATAATATAATCGCAAAAAACATGGTTCATGGCCCATGTGGTGAGATAAATTGAAGTTATCTATGCATGAATGATGCAAAATGCACCAAACGTTATCCGAAGCCGTTCTTGAATGAAACAGTTACAGGTGAAGATGGTAAATCCGACTTGTTCTGGAGATCGAATAAGGCGGATTTACAGCTAAAATTAAAGTTCGAGGCAATCAAGAAATACAAATTAAAAATCAATGGGTAGTTCCATATAATCCACGTTTATCCAAAATTTTCAACGCCTACATCAATGTTGATTACTGTAGTTCTGCAAATCTGTATGCAAATACATTAATAAAGGCAGTAATGTGGCTGTTTTTATAATGATCAAAGAAAACCAACATGAGGAGATCAGTATCATTGATACTAACGAAGCGGTTTGGCGAATTTTAAGTTTTCCGATTCACGATCGAGATCCACCGGTTTTCCATTTATCCGTCAACTTAGATAATGGACAATGTGTGTTTTTCACCACAGAAACGGTCACCATCACGAACATCTTTAACAGTGTTTTTTGATTTATGCCAGATAGATCCATTTGCTAAGACTTTACTTTATTCAGAGGTTCAAAGTTACGTGGGATGCAACATGTAAAAAGCTCAATCCTCGAAAACGTGGAATGCCACTAAAGGGACATGATGGAGTATTCAAGAGTTACACGATAGAATGAGTCTATACAGTGCACCTAAAAAACGCTAAATGTTTCTATTTACGTTTATTACTACAAACTGTTCGAGGTTCAACGTGCTTTGAAGACTTAAAAACTGTCGATGGTTACATTTATAAACCCTACCGCGAAACATGTCAAAGATTGGGTTTACTTGAAAAGCCGATCGATGAATCTACGTCGGCAGATGAAATTAATGCTTGCTTAAAGAAGTCTGTCATATAGGATTACGTAAAAATAATTAACTTAAGAACAAATATGAGGGCGCATATTTCAGAAGACGGATAGGCACAAGAATTTTCTGATAAATTTCTACAAAAAGGAGAAGGCACCTATCCAATAGATGAAAATACTGACTAAATAATATTTACTAATGAGTTATGTAATGTTGTTGAAACACCCGAACAACTTATAAATGAGATATATGCAAATATTGTTGAGAATTATACCAATTGAGAGTGGTTACGCGAATGAATTATTTTAGCCACAAAGAACGACGTTGTCAACAACATCAACAAAATCATCCAAGAAATGTTTCCAGGAGAAGAGAAAATTTATACGTTGATTGATACAATGACTGATGAGGCAGAAACTGTCAATTTTCCAACAGAATTTTCAAATTCATAAAATGTTCCAAGAATGTCATTACACTATCTTAAATTAAATTTGGTTCACCAGTTACATTATTACGAAATCTGAAACTATGTAATGGTACGAGACTCTGCATCAAACAACTACATATTAATATTATCGAAGCCAGTATAATGACTGGTAAAGAAAAAGGACAGATAGTATTTATACCACGGACACCCCACGGATACGGATAATATCAAATGGATTGCCCTTTACTTTTAAACGCTTCCAATTTCCGGTAAAGTAGGCTTACAGCATGACTGTTAATAAAGCATTGGACCAAACATTTCAATATTGTTGCGTTGACTTGAAGGAAACATGCTTTGCACATGGCCAACTATACGTCGCATGCGAGTAGTATCACCTCGAAATTTGTTTATTTATAGTCCAAACAATGAAACTATTAATGTGTATAAGCAAGTAATAGAAAAATAAATTTAAAACAAAAAAAAATGACAAAATTTAAATAAATAATGTATGTTATTTAATTGTAAAATATATGATGATATAACATGTAATAAGTATGTGATATGTGAATAATTATGTAAATAAAACATAATTTTTCCATTCACTAATCTGTTCTTTAAAATTATTTTAATTCACTAATTAGTTTATTAGATATACCATATATACATTGTAAGTTTAATAATCGAATAGATCGCAATACGTATGATAGAAGTCTATAATACACAAAAATAGATTCTTATGTATTTTTGATAGTATTAAACGTGCGGTGTATTTTAACCCGTGCAACGCCGGGTTTTGTAGGTCGAATGCGAAAAACGAATAATTATAGCGTCTTAAAGTACGCCATGTTTGGCAACTGTATTGAAAAATGTATATCAATGCTTTAATGACAATTCCTATAACACTACATGTACCTGAATGGAGAAAATCACCAGCGCAACTATAACGCAACTACGGCTCATCACTAAATGTATCACTAATTTGGTCTGTTTGTACAAAGATAATGCCTATTGAGCTCTTGCTAATCTTTATTTCGTTTATTTCTCTTTCAGGGCCTTTGCAAAGCTTGTACAGATCGTCGTTTTATTTCCATAAATTTTCTATTACTTGGATTCTTCACTTTTATAATACATTAATTGTATAAAGTATAGTATTCGTTGGGTATGTTTAATTATATGTTTCGTAACATAAATTATTTCAATTTTAATATGTATTCATTATAATAATCTAAAGAGGCTCTCGCATTACCAATGTCCACAGAGATTTCTGGCCCTGTGACCTTATTTCAAAGCGCCCTTTAATCTGACATTTGGCTTACGACGTTCGCCCCGCACCAAGCACCTAAACCTTTACCTTATCGTTGCTTAATCGCTATCTTATATAAATAGCCTCTGCAACTCCATTGTAATAAAGCGGATATAGGGCCAGTTTTTAATCATTTATGTAGGTACATACTCGTACATATATGACAACAATATTACCTATAATATAAAAAAGTAACCTTTATAAAAATAGACACTGGAGTTCGGGGTTGAAAGAACAGTTTAAATAAAATATTACACAATAAAAGTGAATTATTAGATTCAACCCCGTTTATTGACATGAATGGAATAATTCGAGTGGGAGGGCGATTAGAGAATTCTAAATATAATTATGATAAAAAGCATTCAATCATTTTAGATGCCAAACATACTTTATTAAAACTTATAATAACATGAGCGTATGAGCATTTCAGACTTTTTCATGCCGGATCACAATTAACACTTGCATCAATACGAGATAAATATTGGCCGATAGGAGGTAGACGTCTAGTACGGGATGTCATTCAAAGGTGCACTATATGCACCCCGTTAGGAGCTGTTACTGTGCAACCAATCATGGGACATTTACCTAAGGCTCGTACCGAGTCTGTTTTTTCGTTTCATGCGGTTGGGGTTGATTTTGCCGGGCCATTTTTGATTTATAGTCGGAAAGGCCGTGGTGGTAGTACTAGCAAATGTTACTTGTCTTTATTTATTTGTCTTAGTACGAAAGCTGTTCATTTAGAACTAGTGAGTGATTTAAGCACACAAGCCTTTATCTTATGTGTTAAAAGATTTGTGTCGCGTAGAGGTAAATCTTATGAGATTTACTGTTACAACGGGAGAAATTTCGTAGAAGCTAGCAATGAACTAGGCAGGGTATTAAAATCCAGCCGTAGTTCCGTCTACGATTACTTAAGTAGCGAAGGAATTAAATTTGCTTTCAGTCCAGCCTATTGCCCTCATTTTGGAGGAATATTTGAAGCTGGTATTAAATTAGCTAAATACCACCTAAAACGTGTAGCTAGTCATACTGCCTTAATATTTGAGGAGTTGACTACTCTGTTTGCACAAGTTGAATCAATCCTAAATTCATGCCCACTATCTCTTCTTTCTTCTGCCTGTACTGACCCCCCTCCTTTGACCCCAGGCCACTTTCTCATTGGAAGACCACTTATGTCTGTTCCAACGGAATCTGTAAATGTCACCAGACCCAACAGATACGAGCTAGTCGAGAAAATACGCCAACACTTCTGGGGGAGATGGAGCCGGGAGTACATAGCAGAGTTGCAGCAACGCACTAAGTGTCGCACACCGCAAAGGCAATTAACCTGCGGAGACGTGGTCATACTAAAGGACGATAACCTGGCACCACAGCAATGGCGTCTGGGGCGAGTGTCCCGAGTGTATCCAGGAACAGATAGTGTGGTTAGGGTCGCCGACATAATAACTTCAAAGGGAATTCTGCGGCGAGCCGTAAATAGGTTATGCCTGCTACCTACTAAACCAATCGATGAAGATGAAGTTGTTGATAAAAATCTTGAAAGCTAGATTTTGCTTTCAACGTCTCGGAGGATGTTCACGCGTGCACTGCGCGAATCAAGCATTCTGTGTGTGAAACGGAACGACGCGGCCAGCTCGGGGAACGGACTTCACTTGCATTTACGATCTTGTATCGATTCACCGTATACCTAAGATTTATTATAAAAAAAATGTATTTTTTCTTAAAGTAAAGTATAAGTAGCAAGTCCTAATTTTTATTTGGTGATTTACATTGCCTTAACATACTGCATGTTTTCATCAATAGAGCAATCTATTATCTGTAATCTTTATAGAACCCTTGTTGGGTTTCGATAAACAATGCTTTTAACATGAAAGACTACTTTAAAATGGAGAATTTGTAGTTCAGTCAGCGTTAAAATTTTCTGCCTCTTGTTTGTATCATACAAAATTAATAATATTGTATCTGTAAGTTCGCATAATCATCCGAAACGTTTCACTCCTACACCGAATACTCTGCTCTCTTGCTTATCTACGGCAACTGTGCTTATATTTAACATATGAAAACGTCCCTTTAAATCAATGGATTTATGTCGTAAGAAGAGATTTAAAAAACGCTGGAAAAGCAAATCATAGTCGAAATGGAACTGTAAGACCTCAGAAAAAAATAGATGTTCCTTGTTCGCAAACATGTATGAAATGTTATAATTAAATGTTGGAAGAGCAATGGTTTAGTTTTTCAATACTTTCTGAGATTTAGGTGACTGATAAATGTGATGGAACATTACTGCAAATTTTGTTAAAAAACAAGAGACACGACGTGTACCTTTTGTATCTCTTGTTTAGGTACAGTTTGAGTACAGATAGACAGTCCAAAAGTAAATATACATTGAAGTACAAGTTACCGCTGTAAGATAGTACAATGAATATATTATGTACTAATATATTCATTGTACTACTACTACTAGTATGTAAGATAATATTTTGTAATGCGAAAAGATCAACTAAATTATATTTTGATAGTAATTTAACTTTTTCATTCTTATTGAAATTATACAAAGAATAGTTTGATTATACAGTTATTTGAACAATCTAGTAGACAGGATCTTCACACTCTTGTCCAAAAGATGGGTAGCTGTGATAGTCGATAGGGGTGAAGCTCGTTGGGGGTATAATGCAAGTATCATCTATTATCTCACCAGCAGATCTTGGAAATTTACGATTAATATCGAGTATTTTCAAGAACTTAACGATTTGTTTTTGAAGCATACATTTTGAGGTTTGATAGTTTGACGATATAATACATACTTAGATTGTTTAAAAAATTGTTTAATAAGCTTTTACTTAGGAATTTTCTCCTTAATATGCTCTTTAATATAATCTATGTTTAGAAATGTAAAATTTTTGCTTGTTTATCATTCTACTTTGATTGACATTTGATGAATAGTCGCAGTGATTAATTGCCGATGTAAATGCTGCTTCATTGTTACGTCCTATCTAATGACCAATTTTTCGAGTAGAGCTCTTCAATCGGTGCAATAGACAAATTAATCGTGACTATAGGAAAAGTGAATGCAATGGTGCTATTACAAAAGATTTTAAAGGCAGCAAAGTAAACAATGAATAATGTTGACATAATTTTTTTGCGGTTTAAATGTATACTTAGCTGGTTTACTCATTATGGTGTCGACTTAATAAAGAGAAAAAAGTGTACACTATTGCACCTTACCCTTATATAACCTTTGGCTAGATAGCAGGCGTGTGTGGGGCTCTCCCAACAAGAGAACTAGACCTTTTTTATTTTTTGTTCCCCTGAGGAAAAAGCATTAAATTGTATACCCCGGCTGTGGCGAGCCGGCGGTTATGTGGGGGTCTCCTCCCCAGAAGGGGGTGGCCTATCCACTAAAAACCTCAGGGATGGCCTTCCTCAGGCATCTAGGGAGCCCCCGAGAACGCCAAGCGACTTCCGGGAACCCCCAGCCTCCGCTCCCCTGCCCATACAGGGGAGCCCTCCCCGGGGGAGGCTACAATACCTCCCCCGATCTCATCCACCGACGACGCCCCCCGGCCACGGGAGGGGCGTGGTCCCTCCCGGAAAGAGAACTAGGCCTAGCCATTGAAAGTACCAGCCTTTTCCAGCCATTTTCGGTGCGTTGGGCATACCCGTCTATTTTTTAATACGTCTATTAAATTTATAATTAATTATTATACGTAACAAATTTACAAGCTCTTGCGTAAAATTTTCGGTTGCTGCAACCGAAAAGACTAATAATGGAGAAGAATACGAAAGTTGAATGCGTTATTTTTATATTTCACATTATGTTTTGGCTAGTGTCTCGTGGTTTCAATAGTAATAAGAAACTATAGCATTAATAAGAAATATTGTCTCCGACAAGACTAGACGGCAGGATTTCATGTGTGATTTACGACTGGGGCAACTGAATTTTTACGGTTACTTTTATATTATTATGACTAAATTAATTTTTTTTAGAAGAATAAGATGTTCGTGACTTATGAATATTTGCTTTATAAAGCTCACTAAATGATTTTGATATTGCTATCACAGCTAGATATTAAGCGTCTGCTATATATAAATAATTAAAAGTAGCAACGCTCACGGATTTAAGTCAAAGAATCGTCTTGCATTTCCGAGACGGAAATTATTATTATAAACTTCCGAGTTTCAATTGAACACATAAAGTCATACAATCCTATAAGATTATAAACTTATTATAATCCTAATAAGCTTATACGTGTGATTAAGAATAGATATAGAACCGTTTTCTTGAAATGTATTTAGAAGTATTTTTTGTAAAGTTATTATAAACTTCAGAGTTTCAATTGAACACATAAAGTCATACAATCCTATAGGGTTATAAACTTATTATAATCCTAATAAGTTTATATGTGTAACTAAGAATAGATATAGAACCATTTTCATGAAATGTATTAAAAAGATTTTTTTTTGTAAAGTTAGAGCGTATAGAAATTGAAGTTTAGCTCTACATGAGATCTGATAACTATTTAACAATGCGAATTAATTTAAAAAAATAGTTTAGATTCTCTTACAAAGTTACATTCCCTAGTTTGAGGGGAAGGGGGACAAAATGTTGAAGTTTTATGTTTTTAATACGAGGTTACATACCAAATTTCAGCTTTCTAGGGCATTAAGAAAACCTCTAGAATTTTGATGATTTTAGTGAATCACAGTGAGTCAGTAACGAAATTGTTATTCATAGAACGATAGTATGACAGCTATGCAATTAAAACTTAATATGTTAAATCACTCCGCTATTAATATCGGCAAACTCACCTCGAGAATTCTGCTTATCTAGTACCTATTATCCCAAAGGTACAAAAAACGACACAGCGCTCCGAGAGCTTTTAGCTTTCGGTTTAGCATATAGTCATACAAATATCCTACTTTCTTTTCGTTCTTAATAAGATATCGTGAATAAGATTCTGTATCATCAGATGGCGATTTTCAAAAACAAACTTGTAATATTAGGCATAAGAAACTGGCACATCCTGTCAAAAATATATTCCCTCGGCGTCTGAACTTCATTTAACAGTTGAAAAACAAGTGAATGGGATTTAATTATCTAAAAAATAACTGATTTGTGACGGAAACGCAAAGAGACTAGTGGAGTAAATATAATTTATTAAGTATATACTTATTGAAAATAGTACTTATCTGTCAATAAATATATTGTTCTAATCTGTTTCGGGTATATTTTACTTTATATAAATATAATTATTCATTACATCTCACTCAAGCTGACCTTGTGTGATTTAGAGGTGAGTGTTCATTTAGATTCTTGTTCGGAAACTTCTGACTGTCAAACTCAAACACACATTTTAGTGAGATTTAGATACTTAAGTAGTGCTACGATTGATACGTATATATAGCAGTGTAAGGTCGGCCTATGCCAGTCCATTACCGAAATCATGATTATCCATTGCTAGTTTATGATACTGCATATTAGCTTTCAGTGAATATTATAGTTAATGCATGAAACAATAATTGTTAGGGCGGTGGTACAATGATGAATCTCTTACGGATCTACACTGTAAGGTCTGGATTAGTCATTATACTTATCTGACAGCTACGGACAAAGGCGGCGTTTTTATATTTCCAGACGATTATAAGGAAAATCATTAATATTTGCTAATTCTTTTCCATATTAAACTTTTCCAAATACTACTCAAAAATATGTGAAATATAAAAAAAATATTGTGGGCATTTTTAGTTAGTTTGAATTTAGCCTTAGGTGGTGTCTTAGAGTTTTCAGATCCATATATTGTTATTATATGTACATTTTTTGGTAAAATCAGTGAAAATTTTACGTATAGTTTTAATTATTAGGAACATATATAGGACATTCTGTATAAAGTGATTTCGCCCCATTTGATTTATTTAGGTTTTCATGGTAAATGAATGTGTATATTTACTAAATATTCACCGCTATCAGAAAAGTATACATAAGGTCTCCCCTTAAATGGCAAACGATTTGCTCATTTATTTGAATGTAACTAGCTGTACCTCGGGGTTGACATACATTTTTAAAGTTCGCTATACCATTCAGATTCTCATGTGTGTTATGGTGAAAAATGGGATTAATTATTCAACAATGGGGTATTGAGACTGATTTTCGTGTAAGTCTTGAAATATTATTTCGCTCTATAAAGGAAACCTTTGTCACATAATAATTTTAGAATGAGTCTGCGATATGGCATTAGTCAAAATCATGTACTATTTTTTTTAATCTTTCACGCCAAAGACCATCCGATATATTGATACGTCACAAAATAAATAAGAGGCAAGCTCATTCAATGCATAATTCGCCGATTTTCCATGATAACATTCTTTGTGTACTAAAACAATAAAAAAGGATATAAATATTATTTGATTTTGGATTGATTATCGTAGTATTAGATTTGGTTAATATTTCGGTTTCGGACTTATAGTTACACCATTTATCACACTTGTATAACCAAGAGGAATGTATACTCAAACGTTTTATTTTACTTTAACGGTTATGCAAGTTATATTACCCACACAGCTAAAGTTAAACTCTTAAAAGCTTTTAGCTCACTTAATAAACAATCTAGGGTCGCTAGAGTTGATAAGCAGAAACTTTAATGGCATTATATCAAAAAAAGCAACAAGGACCTTCCATGGTTTATGACATCGTGATTAGTCTTGTTTTGTCACATGTAATAAAAAACAAATCAGAGGATAGGTGTAAACCTATTCTTAGGCTTAGTTAAACTTAGTTACAACTTACCATCTAACGCTAATGAAACTGGATTGGAAAATTAAAATACTTTTTGGTTAAACATAAATAAATTAAAAGGTATGATTACAGTTAAAAATATGAACGGTTTCGGCGAATTCTATAACTAGAAACAAAAGAAATGAATTAATTTTTAAAATTGTACAAGCTAAAAACAGTTTGTCGTTGATGATAACTGATGACATAATATTTTAAGCATTTATTTTTGTTATATAATATAGAAATTATGTATAGACATGCAGAGTTATGAAACACTTAAATTATAGTTTGTGAAAACACCCCAAGTTAAGAAGTTCCAATATTTTGCTTGCCTGTATTGGTTAAGAATGCCGCGTCCTGATTGGAAAGTCAGGTTTAATCCCCCATGGAGACAAGTTATTCTGTTTAGTTTAGTTCGTGGTAGACCTTTTGAGACCGCTTGTCTAACGACAAACGCCTATGTTATATATGTTTAGTTAAAATTACCACAGGTATAATCTCGTATTTTAATAATTACACGTAATACCACTGTCGTATTTTAACAACTAGACGCAAGTTGCCAGCCAGCCAGCTTTTCAGTTGTTTATACACATCGAGATAAATCTGCGCAATATGATCGGCGCAGTTTAGAGTATAAGCTTCCATATTGCTCAATAGATCCTTGGTCACCAGTATCTTTTACTTGCTCATAAAGGAATAACCTTTATGAATAACCGTTTGCTCATAAAATAAAACCTTTACATAAAAAAATGATATATTTGTAACAATAGTCCAATACTGCTACTGCTTGGCATAAGCATAAGATAGTAATTCGTACTGTTTTATGTTTACGCAAAAGTTTTGTGCCAAGTGGTTGTGTGTAGAGGCAGTGACAAGTTTTATTTACTGTCTGAGCAAAATGGTCCTAAACTGTTGGACCTTATGTCACTTGTTCAAAAAATGGCATCTATTCATCATTTGCGCAACCTTACAGAATTACAATGAATGACATATAAATTTCTAGATTAAAAACGTATAAACCAATTTGTGCTACTCTTACTGACTCTACATTAGGTAGATACGTAATAATTTTTTATTGCGGGTGCTTGTATTTATTATAGCTTATTGTAATACAATTATAAAATTTTACTAATATTTTCATTATCTATAGTTACGAAACTAGACCGAAAAGAAAAGAAAGAAATAAAAGAAAGAAGAAATAAAAGAAGAAAGAATAAAAGAAGAAAGAAAAAATTGTAACAAAATTTTATCGATTCTTTTTTTAATGTAACCCATGTAATGTAATCGTATCTCACTAAATAAAAATATATTACACTACATAAAATGTAGTTTATAGATTCTATATCCAAAAATAACTATTACCGAACTATTATTTGCTTAAAATATCTACTAAAGATACCTGAGATAGTGAAATAGTTGGAGTTCACTTCATTTTTTATTATTTCCGGAAAATAATAATTATTTGGCGCAAGTGGCAACCTTGGAGAAGCGATAGAGTTATAGTTTAAATGAGGTTTTAGATGAGTCTCAGAACATTGATGTTACCTTTAAACACTTGGAAGTATTTTTGTTGCATATTTTCAACTCAGGTAGGTAAATGCAATGTATATCAGACGTGACTACTATATTTAGTTGTAAAACACTTAATTTATTATTTTTTTTTATTTATACTATATATTAATCGATTCATACAAAAAAATAGATTATAAAAAAATGTTTAACCAATTATTTCACGTACAGTCCTCATTCATTATTGTCTATTTTCCTAAGTATGCGTAGATAATATTTTGGAAAAATACTGCTGTAAGTTAATTATTTATTTTATTACAACTGTTTTATTTAGCCGGAAAACAACAATATAACATTTAAACGTGTTATTAATAAGAAATGTGTTTGTTCAAAAATCTGCAACCTTCAATAAAGAAATATAAACCTCTCATGGAATAGCAACAACTTACGCAATATGACGATATGAGTTAGGCAATATTTTTGAAAAATTAATAGTGAAAGTAGAATAAGTTATTGAAAGACGTGAAACGAGAAATGTTATATTATTTATAACAGAAATGTATTAAATGTAGAAATATAGTTAGTAATATATGTATGTAGTTATAATACAAGTACAAAACACAAATATACATAGAATAGGTTAGTTTGAAATATCTATAAATTTTAATTATTATTATTGTTATTTAAGTTATTTTAGTACCTACCTAATAGAAGTTTCATTAGAAATAAACAGTGTTATAGAGCGTATTAATCGCCAACAAATTGTCTACTGTTTGGCGATACTATTGTAAAATTTAAAAATGTAAATAAAAAGAAAATAATATATTTTTTCACTACCAGTGAAAAATAATATCGAAATACGTGTACGTCTCTACTAAATATAAAAGTCGCAAGCCATCACGCAATCAATTTTTTAAATACGTGAAGTGAAAAATCGTTCATATAGCAAGAAACTACGAATTTTTTATTGCGTGTTAAGAAATAATAAATTCGAACCGTCTTATTAAAGAAAACGTTAGAGAGTAATTTATTTAATTCAATAAATTTCATCAGGATTGTTCATTTGAATTCACTAACTATTAGAAATTATTTGACAGCATTAGACATAGTATTTCTGTTTGTGAGATAATGCCTTACTATACATGTTCTTAATCGCGTAATTTTATTCAATAAAGTGAGACAATTCTCTATGTTTTCTGATTGGGGTAATATTTGAAAATTCTCTTTAATCTATGTAGTCTGCTTATAATATCCGCTAAGCATTTATTTAGCAATATACGTTGGCAAATTCTTATAGAAAATTTCCACTATAACGCATGCGAAGCGGTGGGTGGATAACTTATTTAGTCATAGTTAGGATTTGTGTCCATGCAAATATCAATCCCGAATCAGTAATAGCTGTGTTTTGTTCAAAAGGTTTTAATTCAAAGGGTTCGTTCCTTCATAATCGTCTTCTCCTGGCAAGGCCGAAGATTGATGTGAAATTCATTGGATTCTTTGACAATACAACAAAAAAATATCTAAACGTATCACGAATAAGCGACGATTGTTTTGCTATTCTAAATATATTGAATAATTAGATTTTAAAATATTAATTGCACTGTACCCACTGATATTTAAGTTGCTTGGAAATAACGGTGTAAGCGACATCACATGATCTGTTTTATTTGCAAATATGCGAGAAGGTCAAGTAAAAATAGTACCATTGTTGAAAATAATAATAACAACTTGAGCTTTTTTACTCATAACAAAGATTACAGTAGGTAGAGCTATTTGGGTTCATTGATCTTAAAAATTGATGTTAATATTCCCGGGATTCTAAATGGCTACTCTTGGATATTGATAAATTATGATGATAGTTAAAAAGGATAAAAGAAGGCTTGTCTTATGTAATTCGTGTTACCTGCAGGGCGAAATTTAAAATATTGTTTAATTCACATCGTATTTTGGAACAAATACGGTGGAATCAAATACAATGTTGTGGATATATTAGCAAATAACATGGTTTCAAATTTATGTCATAATAGTACATGGTTTGGCTTAGATCAGAATATTTGTCAACGCGCAGTACGTTATTCATTTTTTTACTTGATTAATGGAAGATAATACGTCGGTTAACATTTTTGAAAATATCCTTAATACAGGCCCCCAAGTGGTTTTTGACCCCAAAAAGTAGGAAAAGTAGGATTTTTTTAGCAAAAAGTAGGACTTTTTTTACTGAAAAGTAGGACCTAATTTGACATAAAATCAATCTTTTTGTGCTAAAACAATGAAATGACATATTAAAAACCGACCAAGTGCAAGTCAGACTCGCGCACGGAGGGTTTCGTACCATTATCTATACAACATTTTAAACAAAATTGAGTTATTTACAATGTTATTTTAATATCATGGACTTCTAATTATTTTTTTTATTATCTCGCATAAAAAATTATTATCTAAAAAATTATTATATGTGTACCAAATTTCATCTTAATCGGTTTTGTAGATTCGGAGATAATTGACTGGAAGCGACGGACAGACGCTAGACGGACACACAAGTGATATTATAAGGGTTCCGTTTTTTGTATTCGGACGTACGGAACCCTAAAAACTAAATAATAAATACTCAATAGTCTATCGTTTTCGTCCGTAAAACGTTAATGAAGGATTTAAAAAATTTTAAATAGTGTTTAGCCATTACTAATATTATAAATGCGAAAGTAACTCTGTCTGTCTGTCCGGCTTTCACGCCGAAACTACTGAACCGATTTTGATGAAATTTGGCACGAATATAGTTTGAACCCCGGAAATGGACATAGGATACTTTTTACCGCGATAAAATATCTCTTTCCCGCGGGAAACTGCGACGGCAACAGCCAAACCATTTTCGATGTAATTTGGTATGGGGATATTTAACGCCTTTGTCCTATTTTAACGCCTTTTAAATCCTGGTTCTTTAATGCATTTTTAATTCTTTCATTTGCTTTGTCTACTAGTGTCTTGTAAGTATCCATCTCTGTCGCAGCTTCATCCTCTTTCTTTCCTAGAGTTTTTTCTTTCAATATCACTTCTTTAGTTTTTCTACTTTTCTTTTCAAATTCAGCTTTCTCTCTTGCCAAATCTTCTTTTTCTTTCAATTTATTCTGTTTTTCTTTCCTTTTGTTTTTTTATTTCTGCTTTCACTCTCTTTTCTTCTTCTATTCTCTACGTAAGATCTGTAGGCTCTAGCACCTTTATCAATGAAATTTTTGTGATAGGGACTAAGTGACATTTATTGTCAAACTTTTTTAAGCCATCCTTTGTAGATTGCAAAGCACTGATCGACGCTGCTGAAAGAGAAGTTCTTGTACTAGTTAAAAAGTTTGAAGTTAGAGAAAATCCTCGTTCTACATCAGCATTGCCGTGCGGAATAACCAAAACTGCTTTTACTAATTTATTAGTTCAAGATACTTTTCTTGGCCAAGATAATTTTTTTAAAGCAAAGATTTCACTATAGTATTGATCAATCCTCTTTTGTAATAATCCTCAATTTCATAACTATACCAGTCTTGTGGAATATTTTCACACTGAAGAACTTTCCATTCATCATTTACTATATCTACATTTAGGGATTCTTTTAATGCGACACTGGCTGCAAGGTTTTCACAGATGCAAGAGTCCAAGATTCACACCTATTTTGGGCCTTCAGACATCGTGCTTCTCGGATTATACCATTGGTTGGTACTTTTTCCAACAACTTCAAAGTTACACACCTCAAAAATTTACGCATACCCACAATCAAACTTGACTGTTGTTCTGCCTTCAGTTTACCAACTAATTTCCTAGTGTTTTCTCCAATATCTATATCTTTGTCAGAGAGCTCAATTTCAAAATTTGGGAATTTCAGGCTCTTCAAATCTTCAATGCTCATTTCTTTTAATTTTTTATTCTGATAAAACGTCCAAGCAAGTTCTTAATAACACTGACCATTTGATCAAACAGTAGGTGGATAAGAGGTTCCTTCCTTTTGGAAAAGTTTTAGAAATGGTTGCAATAGATTCGATACAGTAATTAGAAAATGGATCTTGGACAGAGTTGTGTGGGGGATTTTAAAGAATTTTATTATTCAGTTGTAACGTCCATTTTCAGTTATTTTCTTATCTCTTACAGGAAGAGTTTTCATAAAATATTTTTCAGCCATTGACCACTGGGCTCAGCAATCTTTCCAAAGCAGGTCCTAAAGTAAGCCATCTGCTTGGCACATGTTTTAGAAACTTTTTGATTTGAAACCAAGTTCATCTTGTAGTTCTTTTAGTTCTTCGACCCTGACAGGGGAAAGATTGAAAAAATAGTGTAAGTCAACTATTAAGTCTACTATATCGTCTCCAAATTCATGTAGAGCTTTGGAAAAAGCATTGTGGACGGAATGTAGTTTAAAAAACCCGATATTGAGAAGAGGAGGTAGGTCCTGAGATTTCTTCACTTCAGTCACCATTTGGAAAACTGCTTTGTTTACATTGAGCCCATCACTGCCTAATGCAATAAAGTCTGCTAGTGGGATTTGAGCATCATTAGTTGTTTGAATAATTTTTTCCGAGATAGTGTTGGCTTTTGCCTGTCCCATTAGATGTGTGTCAAGATGATGGACGACAACTTCTTTTTTAATGCTGGACCAGTATCTTATTTTCAGATCGAGCTGTTTTTTTACTTCTCTATTGGTCAACTCATCAAAAGAAATGGAATATGGAGATGAGGACTTTATTATATTTAGACAATAAGGCCTCATGAAAATACGGTCCAGTTGCTTCTGTTATCATGTAAGATAATTTTGAGTGGGACATAGAAAACCTGGAAGCTATAGTGCTGTCAGGGAACATTTCTTTAAACAACTTTGGAGTATCATCTGCTGAGTTATATGAATAATCACTACTAAACTGACTTGAGGCTCCACAAGAGCTCTGCCTTTATGACTTCTTCTTTTGCTGTCCAACAGGAAATAGTAGCTACGGTATTATCTGCTTCATTTAAGGTTTTGGTTTGACTTACTAAAATCATTTGTGTTCCAGCTAACACGTCTTTAACAAATGAAGAGTGGACTTTAGTTTCTGAGTGAGTTAGCAACTGACTCAGCCCACGGTTATCACATCTCACAACCTTCTTACATAAACGACAAAATACTTCATATCTTGATCGTTTTACACACCACTGTTCAATAATTTGGCCGTTTGAGTCCTTCTTCTTTAACCATTCATCTTTAAATGTTAGGCATGTTCACTGCACTACACTCTACATAAAAAATTACGTTTCTTCAAAAACATTCAACTATCACCAATTACCTAAGTACAGAAAAAAATCTGAAAAACATGAATTGATTAGGAAATTATTGTAGACATTTTCTATCACTTAAGACTAATAATTATCTAAATTAGAACATGTCTGCAACTATTTCCTAACAATGTGAACATCAATTGAAGATCTCAAAAACGCATGAATTAGTAGGCCTAATATAAATTTTGGTAAACTATTAATATATCCTGAACATGGAAAGAAAATGCTGCCACAACCTGGGTTAAAGTAGGCAGGAGCATGGATTTCCCCTCAGTTTAATTCATTGGGAAATCTAAGAGACATGTCAAAATAGTAAGCACTGATAATAATCACTATTTTTATTTTGTATCACAATGTATTGCCATGTCTTTGAAAAAAATTGTTTTCACGGTTGATTAGATATAATACTATTGAACTTATAAATTGATAAAAATCATTTATTATTATTCATTTATTTAAAGTACAATATTAAATTTAATTTTTTTACAATACATATAGATATAAAACATAAATATTATAAAAAACTTAAACCTGTGTGCCGCCGGCAGCGGGGCAGAGCCCATTATTATTATTTTATTATAATACTTTATTGCATACAGAAGGTTACATTAATACATTTAATCAATTATTTTATTCCCATAAAAAGAAAAGGATCTTAGTCAGTCAATTTTTAGGAAAAAAACAACTTCTCATTGGGAAATATTGACATAATTATGTAAAAATTAATAATAAGTGTAATAAATTATCGCAAATTCAACTCAATTTTTAGAGAAAAGTAGGAAAGTAGGACAAATGTGTAAAAAGTAGGACTTTTCCTACTTTCCTACTAAAAAGTAGGAAAAGTAGGAAAAGTAGGATGACTTGGAGGCCTGTTAATATTAATTATAATTATGATAATGCTTTGAGCGTTGATTCATAATGAACGGGTTACCAATTTAATGCCAAGTTATAAAACCGAGGTGGTTTATTATTGATTCTTCTGAAGGAATATATTTCGACTCTTAGTTCGAGGTGACAATAGTGCTTCTGACTGTCAATAAGTATAAAAATAATCAAATTAGTACAAAGAAAATAATTTAAAATAATAAAAAATACAAAACAATTAAGTATTGCTTAAAGCCTAATAAAAATATATATTTTCTCTAATTTAATATTATCCTACGACAAATATTATTCAAGTACTGTTTGAAGATATTAAAGTCATCAGATGCAATTTCAAATAACAATTACATTTAGGAACTAAAGCGATTATTTTAACTTCCTAGAAATAGCACTTGTACGGTTATATTGGCGTAAGCACTGTTATATATAAAAATTGATATGTATAAAAATAAATATTACATAAATTAGCATTAAACTACTACTACTAGGTACATGAAAAAGTATAGACTTTTTTAAATTTTCTACTAAAAATACTGTAGGTACTGGAATCTTATACAAGTGTTGTGAAGATATTATTCTGTGTATAAACATATACTTATAATAGGATTGCTTGTTCTCTTGTCTAATTACAGGAAATCAATCCGCTTCACGGTTTAATATAAGAGCGTAGTGTACCGTTGTTGTGCGTACCCAATATCGTTTGGGCTTAAAGTTAATAATCGTATTTATTGATTTCAAGTCTGTTATATATGGTGGTCACTATGGATTTATAAAATGTCATTTATTTCGATTCCGAGAGCGATAAAAATAGTCCATTTAGTAAATGTTCAGTATAACTATAAATTGTTAAATTAATCAATTTACTTCAAATTGCATTTAAGTTTACACTCTATACACGGTAAACACTTTTTTTGTGTTTATGGTTACATTTATATTTATAATACAGAGAAGAATAATATTCGTTACTGTAAATAATATAAAATCCTATTATTTAATTTTTAACAGTGCTACGATGTGCTAAGATCAATGTCTACGTTGGCAACGATCGTACGAGTCAATTACTTTTGTTTTGAGGTAGATAGGTTTTAGTAGATAGGTGAATATTATGTCGTGTAGGTGATGCGACTAGGATCGTTCCACGACTCGTTCGCAGAAAAGGTGGCCATATCAATTTCGCCTTTCCCAAACTAAGTCAAGGTGAATTGATGTAAAACCTGTGTCTAACAGTATATGTTTGTAAAAATATGGTATACAAATTCAATTTTTTAAGTGAGTATGAATGGCGAAATCTGAAACTATAGGAACCGAAATATAAGAATAGTGAAATGTATTCAAAAGAGTCTCGGGCCCGATTTTGATGAATATAGAATTACATTATTTTTGAAAAATAAATATTCGTAGCCAGAAATTATTCATTCCGCTTAGAATATTTACTGAAGGTCGATACAAATCGTCAACTGTTACATACGCCTAAAGTCAACACTTGTCTTACTATACTAGCTATTATAGATGGAACATCTTGTTGAAAGAATAATTGATGATCGGTTTGGGCCAAAGGTAAATTAGGCAGCTCTTCGAATAGACCGTTTAAAATTTGTACATATTTTAACGTTCCATCATACATTTTGTAATAAAATATTCTGGCCTTCAAAATACCGCACCAAAATTTAAATGAAAAATGTACTTGGCGATGCCCTTCGGTCTTTTGTAAAGCATTAGTGTTTCACCAATGATGTTTGTTTTTCAGTTATTTATATCATTCTTATATCATATCTTGAAAAAATAAATCTATCATGTCAATTATATAATCAAAGGAGATATAAAAATCAATACGTCTCCAGTTATCCCCCGTAACACCTACACAATGTGTCTTGAGCGATGAGATTTATATTTGTATTTTTTGTAACTTTATATACAGTAGCTTGAGACACTTGAATAATTTGAGCTGCATTGCGGGTGAAATGAGCGGTGAATGACACAAAATAAGTCAAAATACATGGCTTTCTTAAATTACTTTTGAAATAGTTAGCGCCTTGTTAAATATCGTAAATTATTTTATTGAACTTAAATTTGTTAAATTCAACTTCAACATCTTAAAATTCAAAAGTAAGTTAAGTAATTAAGGAAATTGTACGTACATAAACATTTAAAATAGTTCGTCTTAATTTCATATTATTACATATTTTTCTTTGATCTAATGGCCATTAACCTCTAAGAGATAATAAATAAAGCATAATTTAGAAAGGTAAGTAATGTAATATAATTAATAAAGTTATTATTTTTACAAATTGTAAAATATTATTGAAATCCAACATTTTTCTTAAGTTTGTCGTACATCTTTACTTTCCAGAATTTGTTCCTTATTACCGACACTATCAAATGGTTTAACAACATAGGGTCTATTGTTATTATTAAAATCAACGGATTCGCTTTAAAAATCCAATGGGACAGTTTAAGTATTTAGTTTGGGTATATTTAATATTTCAAAACACTTGAGTCTCGGGCTTGATTTTGATAATCACTACATAATGATTTTAAATGATTTTGACACCCATATAAAATATCAAGCTGTATAATGCACTTTATATTTATTTACACTAAATTTCATAGTGTTTCAAAACTCATTCTATCTTATGATATATACCAACAACAAGGTTTACCACAATGAGAATTAATTGTGGTAAACCTTGCAGGGAACACCTGCTGGATGAAATCGAATGGTCAGCAATGGTGCTATAGTTATGGTAAGCAGACTGAGGGCAATAAAAAATAGTTCAAACGTAATCATATTTGTATCTTGATGGATGGTAACTACTGATTAGATAGAGCTACGGGCGCTCGCCTACCGTACCGTCCGTCCGTGTACCGTAGCGTCGCTCACTGAGTAATGGCAAACAGACTGCCCACCGGATTGTAAGTGATTACAGTCGATTATATTACATGTGGTTCATGTGAGATTCGCAGTAGATATAACCAAAAAGCTATTGTGTAAATTTAAAATCAGTCACATAAATACTCTCTGTAATTACATTTTTTAAACAGGACACCAGTACTGCGAACATAGATGTTTTACGGGAGAAACATAGATAAAAGTACGCGAGCAAGCATTATTACTCGTACAGAATGAGACTTAAACTCGAATCTCTGCTTGAGTCGCGTTTCGTAATTCAGGCCTAATATAGGGTCTTCTTCCGGCAAAGAGAATTTAGATGTTCTATATAATCTCTGATACTACTGAAACAAGATTTAGGTTGATAAAAATTTCTGTCTATATTACCAATCTCAAGAAATGAACTATTACGATCAATACATATCAAATGTTCTAAAATTAATAAAGACTTAAATAGCATATAGCGCAACCGAAGTTTGCGGCACCAACGTCATCCAATAAACGTGAGATTAAACATGTAGATCGAGTTATATATGTACAATTTATTTGACTAATTTTTATAAGAGGTTGTAAAAAAATGAATAAACATGAAATGAATGTTAAGAAATTTGTTTCACATATGCAAGTAAGCGTTACGAATATAAGAGAATGTCTCTCATGAAATCTAAAATTGAATAAATTATAATAATTGAAAGCCCCAATTTTCTTATTGTCTTCACAATTACGTATTATTTATTTAGGGTGAACATATATGTATTTGCTTGAAATAAAATGCTAAAATTAATACCTTTATTGCTTAAGTAAGGATGCAATTTTATGTCAGTTCAGATTTATTATGTAAGATGACGCTAATTTATGACATGGAAAATAGTATATTAATTGTATATATCTTAGATATTTTAAAATATTTATGCCTTTTAAATTTCATGCTATTATTTCTTTTAATAACTTCATATAAAGACATTTTATTTGTATCATATTAATCAGGAAATCAACACATTTCAAAAGATATTAAACATCTTTATTAAATAAAGGTTATCTTAGATGAACTTTATATATTGTTTACTAAGAGCGTTCTAGTTCTACCATTTATTGAGTTCGCATTTAATGAAATAAGCTTTGCTCACTTTCATAAAAGATATCTTTCTTTTGTTGCTTCCGAGAATTGTATCTACACAATTAGATGAACACAAAGTTTCCTGTACGAGTGCAGATGTAATCTGAAAACAATTACATTTAGAAATATCGAGAAACGTCGAATGACCTAGTTTAATTGTATATCTAAGTTTATAAATTGAATACGAAACATTAAGTAAAAATTTGTTTGTATAATTAAAAAAATGTTATTGCAGTTAAGTAAAAATATACTAGCTATGTTATGAGAAGCCATTTTGAAGAAATACCAAGGCAATACAGGTACAGCTATCATATAAACAGTGGTTAAATTATGTAGTTCAATGGTAATAAAAAACTCTAACTAAAAGCGTGCACTGGGTTAGTAAAGAATAAATAAAATCGAAGTAATGTAACATGTTTGCCCTTTTACAGTAAACGTTTGTGAACTGTAATAAGCATTTTTTGTTTGAAGATATACAAAAAGTTTACGAAGGTAAAATAAAAAATAACTATGTTACTTAATTTATACATGCAAAAGTATAGAAATATTGTTCTGCCAAATTTATATCACTGAGACGTAAAAATTCACAATATTAATCTATTAATTAATTTATAATATCAAATTAAATCAATTAAAATCAAAAATCTTTTACAATTTTGAAATTGACATAATTATATTATAATTTGGTTACAATTGGCTAATTACGCCTATTTGAATGGTGTGAGTGAAACGAGTGGTGTGTTAAGTTCCATATTACTGTAAAACTATTTTGTTGGTAAAATTCGTAACTTCGATAATAACACAAAACAATAAACAAATTCTTGTAACGTTCATCATAATGATTTAGTAAATATCGAAAGAAATAAAAGTGTTACAAAGGAGAGGTATATATACTTAGAAATCATAAAAATTGAACACACATTTGCGGGTCATGCTTTGAAAGCTGATAATAAATATATATTTAAAATTACCTCTTGTTAAAAAAGTATAGAAAATGTTTCAATATAAGGAAATATGTGGGTTGTATTTCTAACGCACGTTATCTACTTCTTTCATATTTTAGATAATGTTTACAGTGTTTCATACTTGTACGTCATTGTTTATCATTTTCATCTCAATTTTAATTCGTTCAAGCGGAAAGTAAATGTAGAAATGCATGACACTAAGCAATAACAATACACTTTAAGCATTATGCATAGATTTGTTATATACAGATGTAAAGTCGATGATATAATTTTGGTATGCTATATGTTGGTATATATTATCATATAGTGACACGTTCGGTTAGATATTGTTTGTCTGCTGTTAAAAAGTGTATATATCATCCAAAAATTCGCCAATATAAATAAGGGTAAACAGTTATTACAGATAATTTGCTAGACAAATGTTGTCAGCCAAGGGAAATAGGTTTTCAATTACATATTACATATTTTATAAACATGCAGGTGATTTCAATAAGATACTTCAAAAAATTTATAGATCTAGTCTATATCTCTGACTATATTTGACTGTTTTTAAAAAATGGAAAATATTTAACACAGACTTCATTGTTTTTAAAAGTTGAACAAACTATTTTGTGGCATGCAAAACTTACGGTTTCTGCGCGGCCGCCGACTGGCGAGTGGCTGCCAGGCATGTTGTCACACCTCTCGCTACGTTTACGCTTAAACGACACAATGGTTCACGCTTTCACACTAACTTAAACAAATATTTTGCCCAAGTAAGGGCTGTTCTTACACTAATATCCTTTGGCTCAGACCTGTGTGAAAAAGAAAAACAGAAAGGAATATTAATTCAAATTCTCTATAGATATTCACTATCATTGACAGTTGTATTTATAGTGGCTTGTTTTTTATATTTGCTTTTATTAATTCAGTTATACGAACGTATTATTAGAAATATTGTTTAATAAGGATAGGGATAGGGGTTTTGCTTGAACGAGCACTTGTAACATCGATTATACATCGTCACAAGATTTTCACTCAGAGGGATTCCTAGTTCGTTGATTACAATTGATAAAAATAAGTGAATTCCACATTTTCCTTCTCCTCCGCCGAATCTGATGCTCCTACGATCAAAGAAAACATCGCGGGATACCATATTTCTGTAAAAACCGCAAGCAATGATGCGGATTACTCAAAAAGCTCCATAATAATTTACACTGTACCTATTATGTCACCACAATGTGGTAGTCACAAATTTCTATGAGCGGTTGAACAAAATTAGCAATACTTTTATTATTTGTATGTTTACATATATACCTTATATCGAAAAATATAGCGTTACATTTAAGAAAAATAAATTTTGTTTTCGATTTATTCGAATTATGTTATTTACTTACTTAATTTTTAGGTTTATTTGGTTTATTTTTTTTAATATACAGTTCAGAAATTAAAATGATAATAATTGGATATTTTGGTAATTAAAAAAATCAATATCAAGTTGATATAAAAAAATACTACCTAGCTTGTATTTCACATCGATAAGTGTCTAAAATGACCTTTGCAGACACTTAGTGACTTTTTGGCTTAGAATTTGATTCATTGTGCAAACATCTTTTGGGAATGTGATGTGACTACTTCTCGTACGTGTCAAAAATGACGTATTTTGTAAAGAAATTATGATTATTATATTCACTTTATACAAGTGGGCCATTTCGTTGGACAATTATGAGATTGAAACCATCAAATATACAATATCTGTTGTAATCATTCCATCGATTATAGTAACAAAAAAAACTGATTTTATAGATTTCAAATTGGCTCGGTAATCAAACCAGATGTGCAGAATAAAGCAAAGAGATTTTTTCGGTTTTATCAATTTAAAAACTATAAAACTGTAATAATGTTGATCACGATATATAAAAACATTATATTTAAAGTTTAGAAACCGTATTGAATGTCATATCCTTTAATCGATTAATTTATTTGTATTGTATTATTACCATTATTTAAATATTTGTTTTAGTTTAGATTTATTCTCCACACACTCGCAGTATTTTCTAGTCGCTCTTTCTACTCGCAGTCTTTATCTAATTTATCAAATTATTTAATAATAAATAGTAGATAATATTTTAGATTGAGCAAAATAAACATTTCACAAAGACACAAAATTAATTTACAGAACAATATTATTTGCAATCTCGTTAAAATATTAAAAAAATAAGACATTACCTATTATTTATAATAACAAATATTAATAATAATCTTTATTAGTAAACATTTTCTTATTCTAGCATGACATATTAATATTGCATTAGAAGATCAAATAATTTTAAGTGGCCGTTCATAACTAGCAGCGTTCACTAATACCGAGCCATATTTGTGATCTGTATTTCGGTATCTTGGCGCCTCTAGTGTCGTCACAAATGTCTAAATTAAACGAAGGAAGCAATTAGTGAAATAATGTAATTTATAAATAGAATTGTATAATGACCTCTCTGTCGACGTTGTGAGGTGTGAAGGTATGTATGTGAGGGAGGGTATGTCAACGATTATTTCAGGTTATGAATACTGTATATAAATAGCTACAATATGAAACACGATTTTTCGAACACGTCAAAGCTCAAAGAAGATCAAGAGTCAATTATATTTATTTACTTTTATTTTATTGCAGAAAATATATCCTCAATTTCGTTATATGATTTGGTTAACAACCAGTTAGTTACATTAAGTACACAGTGGTGTAGATTTAATGTAGATGTTAGATGAACGTTTTATCTAACAAGATTCTAAAAATATATACATTAAAATTAAAGTAGGGTCCAAAGTACTACCTTGACGTACATCAAAATATATCGGAAGGTCCTCGCTATGAAATTCTCATATTTTCACACATTGGTGTCTGTTAGTTAAGTGTCAATTGCTCGTTCCCTATACCAAAATTTTCTAGATACTTGTGACCCATGCAATACATACGCTGTCAAATGCTTTGGCTAAGTCTATGAAAATTGATAAGCATTTATTACCCTTATACATATTAGTTTAATACTTAGTTAATTAGTCAAGAAGTATACTGTGAGCTTTCCACGCAAAAAACCAAATTGAAGGGTAGATATTAGGTAGTTCTATTCAAGATATTTAACAAAATATTTATTGAAAAGTCTTTTTACTTTAGAAAGAGAAGGTGATTGAGGCAATGCTGGCGGACGAGGGAGGTTGGAGGACTGTAGCCTTCTTCTGTGAAGCAGTTATGCTCCAGAAGGAGGCCGCCGAACGGGGTCGGGAGATGGCCGATCCCGTTCGAAGGAGGCGGGGCCGGGCTCGGTAGCAAAGCTGCGGCGATGCCGCGGGTCGCCGGCGGGCGCGAGGAAACCGCGCCCGCCGGGTCGCCGCGGATACGGCGACCCGGGAGGGACTACGCCCCTTCCGTGGCCCGTCCGGGGGCATCGTCGGTGGTAGAGATCGGGGGAGGTATTGTAGCCTCCCCCGAGGAGGGCTCCCCTGTATCGGCGGGGGAGCGGAGGCTGGGGGTTCCCGGAAGTAGCTTGGTGTTCCCGGGGGCTCCCTACATGTCTGAGGAAGGCCATTCCTGAGGTTTTTAGTGGGTAGGCCTCTCCCTTCTGGGGAGGATAGCCCCACATAACCGCCGGCTCGCCACAGTCGGGGTATGCAACTTAAAGCATTTTCCTCAGGGGGAACAAAAGAAAAAAAAGTTAGATTTTAGTAACGTATCATCATTTAAACTTCACAATTATCTGTATTCTCAAAGACAAAGAATTTATAAAATGCATTTTCATTACTTACTCTGGTATCCATACTGTAATTATTTTTAGAATTATATCATTAGATTCTGATTCAGTCATGCACAGAAGTAAAGACTTATGGTGAGTGATTCATGTTTGTAAAGTCCAAGTAGAAGAGGGGGTTTCAGTCTTAAAAATTAAGCCCCGCTTATGTCTTGGGTGAGTAAGTAGGAAACATTTAGATAAGTAGGAAACATTTAGAGTAAATGTAAGGAAGAGAGTATTGGTGCCAAACCAATCCCACCTGTATGCTACTATCTCATCCTGACTAAAGGTAAAGAGGAAAGTATTGGAACTAAATTCATTCCTTCTGTATGCTTCTTTCTCATCTTGAGTAAAGGTAAGGAATATATAAAATACTCTCTGTATTTGATTCGCACTTTTGTAGTCCCACCTCAAATATCATTCTCCAATATTATCTCCAATATTCGGTATGTTAGTGACTTCAGCTATTCCAGGATGTGGTTGCTAGAAAGTTTTCTTTTATTGTTGAAAAGGCAAGTTGGACTGTTGTAATTGTTGTCGAACAGATTGTCCTTAATGAAAGGGATCTGGTTGGTGTCTGACATTTGTATCAGTTCTTTTGCCCCGGTTAATCATGATACCATGCTAATGGCTTCAAAATGGACTAAGAGAGTCGTTTGTCGTCGTTTAGATGCTCCAGAGTCATTAATGATAGCGGCGGCAACCGTTCTTACATTCCCCTTCATGGTCGCCTCCAATCAACCAGACACCCTGTTCGCTCTTTAGCTGTTTCAAGTGTGCTGGTGATTATCCACGTTAACTTGGAACTTGTTGAAGAGCCATGTTGTCTTACACCACCCCGGCACTTCATCTACCCATCTGATCGTCAGTTTACTCAGGGCTCAGGTATTCAGGTTCCAGCAACAGTTTTTGCTGTGTCCAGTCCGGTCTTCTAGCTCGAAGCGGGTGCATTTGGCTATCGCTACTACTGGATCCTCAGTTCGTGTACAGAGTGTGAGCTTTTCTTGATCGTTATATGATCCACAAGCACCATGCCCGATCACCATTCTTTAAAAGTTACATTTATTGAATTTAGGTAACAATTATATTATTGCATTTTGTATCATATGGTACTCTATATTTGAGTTATATGTCTTTTTATTAAGAAATTATGGTACAGTAACGATCAATATTAAATATATACTCCAAAATGTTGGAACTTACATGAAAATATAGTAATTTCCTGTTATATTATTATTATTTCAAGATAATATTCTCGGATAATTCCTAAACTAGGTTAAAACATGAACAACCAGCTAACACCCTCCGTTGATACGTAACACTTATTAAATAAATACGCAAATCGTTCGATATTTACATTATACTTTAATAATTTATTTCAATTTAGAAAACCATAAATTGGAATGAAACTGTTATTTATTTTGTTAAGGTTATATATGTAATCAGTATATTTCGTATTTAGATATTAATAGGGTTTTGATACAGAAATTCTGTGATTATTGCAATTATTATGAGTTCATCAGAAGTGGTGAACAATGACGTCACTGTTCGTGAATACCCAAAATTTAATTCACGGTAAGAATATTTGTTATGAGAGTAATTTGGTACTGCGAACGATTGAGGGCACTCCAATAAAACGCGACAGCTCCGTAAGGGACCCCGAACACGTAGCAACATGTAATCGTGGATACAACAAAGATACATGCACCATTTGGAAAAGCTGTACCACACAATTATCAAGATATTATTGTACCGTAATGTAAATGTTTTGAAGTATTAGTTTAAGTATGTAAAATAAAATTTTTCTCTCTACCTAGAATTTACGAGTAAGATTTCTACAAAAGTGTAATAAAATTCAATCTATGAAAATTTTATTCCAATGGCAGATATAGTAGAATACTACACAGTTGTACTGTATAATATAGAATATTGTATATAAATAATAAAAATACTACACATGGTTGAAATAATTATTGAAAATAAATATTTTTGGAATCATTTAATTTAAAAAATGAAATCACTTTACTATGTTACGTTTAGAGCAGTCCTTTGTCAGAAACCATTACAGAATTTTGAATATTGAACAAACAGTCCCGTTTCACAATTATGAGCGATACCGTGACGTTGGCAAAGAATGAAATAAAGATGAATGGTGAAATGTGTGATAGGCCATTTATGACACCATGACACGAAGGGATCGACGTCATTTACGAGGAGTGAATAGAGACCATTAATTGAAGCACATGAAATAAAACACAAGACAGATGTAATACTCTACTTTTTGGGTTCTTAAAACTCTAAATCAGTAAAAGTGAAAAATGTTTAAGTGAAGGCGATCCTAATATTGATGATTATAATAAATATTGATTAATAACGATAAATCCGTTATCACATTATTTGTATGTATGTATATACTACAGATTTTCTTTGATCCTGATATTGGTTAGTGTACTAATGTAATCGTTATTTATGTATTTTGCATGCGATTCTTAAAAGAATATTAAGAAAATTTTTAAGCTTTTCTATCAGACTTTTGATTTCTTCAATTTTTTAGCCATCAAGTTAAAACATTTCGTGTATGAAATAAATCAGTCGAAGGCCGGAATAAAAACAGTCACGAAATAAATTATTTCAGCGAGCAAAAATGGCAAAGACAATACGAAATAAGTTGAGTTATTACGAGAGGCTTTGAGATTTCAATATTTTCGCAGGACCCTTCCCGACTGATTAACAACGACCGACCAACTTTTTAGAAGTACTTTGGACTATAAATCATTTGATTTATTTTTGTACGACTTTCAACCAAAAGAGTTACGCGATTTTCTTTAACTTATGGTGCTTTTAAAATGATAGTAAAGATACTATAATATACAAAGTGACATTAACAGCACGACACTAAATTAGTAGATGTAAATGATCATAGCCGCTTTTGCAACGATATCAATATAAAGGTATATAGAAACTCTAAGCGTATTCGTGTCGTATTGTTATTTTCCCCATGTACTAGTAAAAGAGAACTTTGGTATGTTATCTTTGTATAGCCATATACAAAGATAACATACCAAAATCTACACCGTACTTAGAATCCAATAAAATCATGTTGTATGTTATTGCCTATTATTATCAATGAATAATTAAAATATATCAATATCAAATCACTGTCCACTACATTGATTAGATACACACTCACGATGGGCTACGAATTTATATTCAATTGGAGTTTTAGCTTGCGTGCTACAGAGCTAGTCCCTAGGACTTTGCGTAGCTTTATACGCTGCATCCGTAACACAATTCGTAGACGATTACCTAAATCTGAATGTAATAGTCAACTTTGTCTTGATTGAAGAGATTATCGAAATAGCACAACGAATATAATTTACGGGATAATTTTTTACATACATACTAAACAAGTTTTAACATTTAAAATTTGTGCAATAATAATCATATTCGTCTTTATTGCTTAATTCTAAAACACAACAAGTATCCAGAGAATTTTGTGACGCAAATTAAGTGCTTATGTAGTATGCACACTATGTTGTAATTTATTTTGCAGGAGGTGTGGGTGGAGAGCAGGAGGAGGGAAGCTCAATACCATAATATATTTTTCATTTGACGAACCTTTCAAATAACAGTATTTTAAAAATTATTATAATAATATTAATAGTGGTTAATAATTCTCTCTACAATCATACCTAGCACGAACAATAATCCCATTGTAATTATGCGAAGTAATAAAAACGTTTTAAATAGTATATTTTCCGAGATAATGTCACTACATAACAAGTTTTAAAAAACACTTGCTACTCGTATGTTGTGACAGCAACACGCACATTAAAATTGATACAGTACCCATTACTGCGGACTGATTATATCATTCCCCGATGCACAAACCTGTAATGGGCACTCCACCTAGCTAGGTTTTCAATCATAAAAGCAAGTCAAATTAATGTTGATTGATGGCGTGGCAGCTGTTCTGTCCTCCATAACGACACGAATCCAGTGCCGGCGTCTATACGTTGACAATATTTCCTTCTTATTGGAATATTATGTGCCGTGCCCTGGAAACGAATTAACTAAGGAAATGAATGCATTAATGCTTATACCAAAAGTATAAATACTACCATAACCCAACGGTAGTATGTGGAATGCCATGAAACCACTCCTTAACTTCTTATTTGTACTCGTATTTTGTTTAAATTCAGCATGATGTGAAAAATAATTAAGATAGTAGCGTATACTATTATCGCAATTATAATATGAATGTTATACATATTAATTGTACAGTAATTTATATTTGCAGTGTTTGTTTATTTATATGTTTATTTTAATCCCGTTTGCAGTAAACTTCAAGAAAGCAATATAAAATATTAACTAATCTGTTTTTCTGTTAAATATTAGAAACAAAATAGTTCATATAATTAAATTTAGTCCTTTCATTATTCCATAAAATATGTATATGAAATGACAGAATTGAAAACCTAGATTAATAACTTGAGGTTATTTCAGCGAATGTGACATAGAATGCACATAACATAGGTGCGTGCAGTTTTTAGCTAAATAAATTAGAAATTGTGTTGGGCGTTGATTTTTTGTCTCAGTTAGTTGTTTTCATTTACATTACATTTGTTACAAAAGTTTAAATATTAATTAAAAAAAAACTAAAACTTATACAGTATATTTTCTTTTGTGTACTCTATTCGAGATATAAATAATAACTAAGAAGTTACGTTTTGTTTGTTTTGATTTCAATATTTTTTCTGTATTAAGTTAAAATTGTGCCATTTTTTACGTAAATTCAACTAAATTATTGCATAATTGAAAATCTAGACAGAGCATAGAGTTTCCCCATATCCTAGCTAACTTAAAATATAAAAAAACAACAATGGTTTCTAGAAGAATAGAATCAACAATCGTATATTTGATAACCACAGAGTTATAACGGTTTATGACATAGCTAATAGAATTATTAACAACTAGCTGTACCGGTGAACTGTGTATCGTCCAACTGTTCTGGAATTCAATATTTTTTTTTTTTTTTTTTTATGGGATAGGGCAGCAAACGAACAAACGGATCACCTGATGGTAAGCGATAACCGTTGCCCATGGACACCCGCAACACCAGAGGAGTCACAGATGCGTTGCCGGCCTTTTAAAAGGGAATAAGGGGGGAAGGCGGGTTGGGCCTCCGGTACCCTCACTCACTCGGCGAAACACAGCGCAAGCGCTATTTTACGCCGGTTTTCTGTGAGGCCGTGGTATCACTCCGGTCGAGCCGGCCCAATTCGTGCCGAAGCATGGCTCTCCCACGGTAAAAATAATTATTTATTTATGTTATATTGATTAACTATTTTTCTGCAAAATATTCATTCATCAGTTCATTTTAATCAATTCAGCCGTTCTTATGTTATACGTATACACCTATGATACAAGAACGTGATTTTGTTTAATGCATACTCGTATTACTCAAAACAAATTAAGACAGCTCATTAATTTAAAGTCTTGTTAATTTAGTAATTTTCAATAAATTTTAAACTGTTAACTTATTTTCATAGTGAAATATTCTGTATAGATAAATTGTTATGTAAGTACATTTGTTTGGAATACCAAAATGATATTGGTTCTATTTTTGGTAATAACTCTTTTGAGTAATACACAAATGTCATAACGTAAAATTTAAGTAGGTAGTATATTCATCAAAAGTGAAGTTTTCGTAGAAAAAACATTAGTGCTAATCATATTTTTTATTTTCTTTATAAACTACTTTTATTAATCTAAGTATCAAAAGCCCTAATCAGCGTACAAGGTATACTACGTAGTTCTCTATCGAGTACCCTTTGTGTCTACAGCTGTCTAGCATTTAGTTTATATTCGGCTTACTAGGGGTGTCATCTGAAGCTTCTTGCTTTTATTGTGACTTCAAATAACTCAAAATATTAGGTATCCAATATATAACTTATATGTCCCTTAAATATTATTTTGCCGGCCCTGACATTCTGTACATTAAAGATAAACTAATAACATAGAAACAATGTAGAGAAAATGTTATTTGTATATTAACACCCATGACAAGTCTTCTTATTATTACTTTATAAAATTGATAAACTACAAAATAAATGTCATACTCAATATTAGGTATTGTATCAGTCAAATTATGGTTAAATGTATGTTTCCAAAGACACGCTTTCGTCATACCCTCGCTCACTTGAGTTGCGTAACACTCATTTACATCGAACTCGTATTTCATCTTATTAACTGCCGTATCACCAAACATAATATGATTCTAAGTGTCTTAGAAACAAGGATGTACGTAATTAAATAATAGCTTCTATTCGTATACTAATTAAGGAAAAATCAATGCTCTGAAAGGAAGAGGAAGCGTTCTTACCGGGTAATTGGTTATTAACTAAAGAATATTAAATTATTTTGATTGGTAAATTATATGCGTATTTTTATTATACGGTTCCAGTTTTCATATTTTATTTTATAGTTACATATAGTATAACGATGATTGAGTTGGCTTTCCTCATGTAACAGAGAGTCCAAACTAATGTTGTGCTCCTCCCGATATTTGGTAGAAAACTCATAAAATATATTTTCTAGAGCGAAAAGGGCCTTTTCAGTAAGAAAATACTAAAGTTGATCAAATTAATATTCTGTCTATTAATTTGTAGTATGTTTCTTATATGGAACAAAATATCTAATAGTCTGTTTTCATATAGATACGTATATTACTAATATTTGTTTCGTATTTGTTTAATTTAAATAATTATAAAAATATTTATGTTGATTTTTTTTTATGAATTTGTGACTAACAAGTCCCAGAATAAAACTGTTTGACGGCCTCTGTCGCCACAGAGTTTGTTCATTGTACACCGGTTTCAAGGTAATGCCAAGTCCCGGGTTCGAGTCCTGGCAGGGGCAGAAGAAATGCAAACATTTATGCCTTAGTCATGGTTTATATATAAACATTGTACTATCTTGACCTAACCAAATAAATCAATGTACCCACCGAATTTCGTATCGCCTGACAGTTAGTGAATATACATAAGCTGTCTGTAATAATTTTTTTTCTTGCTATTTTTTTTTATTATTTTTTAGTAATTATTGCTATTCTTGACGAAGACATTTCCAAACCATGTAATTGAGTATTCTTGAGTGTACTCAAGTATGTACATGTATGTAAAGTAACTAACATGACTTTGTTTTATGTATTCAATAATATTTACTCATATAGACGACAAAAAATAAATCCTTCCATAAAAGGTTACGTAGAAGATGTCGCGACCTAAAAGTTGCAAACAATTTTCAGAGTCAATAAAACTTGAACTCTGCCAGCAAAATTTATTGAATTTGTTTCAAGTTCCTATCTGTGAAGATTTACAAAGTGACATGAATAGTTGTTCGTTATTTCAATACTTATATTTAAGTATTTAAGTAGTCTTACTGTATCTGGTTCATGTATCGTATGTCTACTTACTCTATAAAGGTAATTTTAATATTTTATATGGAATGATGAAAGGCCTACGGCACAATTAATTATCCTTTCAGGTTTATACTTCTCGTTGAACCTCTATATTATACGAGTATGTCGCACATTTTATTTCTCTGCCCTAAAGAGATCTCAAATGAGCTTTATGATTCAGAGTATAATTAAAGTGAACTGATACTGTCAACAATTATTACTTTAAATGGGATATACTTAATGAGGACATTGTCAGTATTTTTATTAACAAAACCGGGCAAAACAACTTCCGAACTGTGACATCTTTTAATTATATTGATAAATGGTTTATGGCATCATTAAACACAGTCGCCAAATTTTTAGGTATATTCAATATGGCTATAGCTTTTTTAAACAAGATATATTCAAAATATCATTCAATCTCGTTGGGTGGTTAATTACGAGATGGTTTATTACGCTATAATGCTCCGGTATTTTATTTATTTATTTTTTTTTCTCAAGATAGTTGGTACATACGCATAACCCATTCCGAATTTAAATGGTTCAATAAGAAATAAAGTAACATCACAATTGAAACAAAAGCCGTTCCTATCAAGAATGCAAGAATTATAAAATATATAACACAACAATTTTAAAAGTAAACAATGAATTTAATTATTTTTATCCAATCATAAAAGATTCAGAGAAGAAGAATATTTCGTTTTCTTTGAATCTGAAGAAATAAATTGATTTCATACGTCCTTGTTTACAAAGTGGAAGTAATTTATGGAGCATCAAAATATATTTCAATATATTATGTTAAAATAAAGTAAACAAATGAAGCGACTCACATTTTTCGTAGTTCTTTCTTTGATCATTCATAATTGATCTTTATTGGTTCCCATTTTGAGAATAATAGAAGTGATATGGTGGTATAAATATTACCACATTTAAGTTGAAAAAAAAAACGTTAATGAAAATAATAAAACTTGTATAAATTTTATAAGTGTCTTTAAATTATTTAATATAGTACTTGTACAAACCTACAGATAGATCATCTAATGGTTAGCAATAACCGCCGCCCACCAAAGGTCACAATAGGAATATATTCTTTTTTCGACAGTGCGAATCTTGCATCGGTTCGAAAATAATACAAGCGCCTAATTAAAAAGAAATCCTACAAAAGCGCACTGTTGTGGACTTTTCATTGTTTAAACGATGAGAGTAAATATTTTGGCACGTGGAACAACGGCGCAAACAGATAGGAGGAATCAATCTGAACAATTCCTAGGAGCATTCCTTGTAATATAAGCGGTAGAGGATGCATAACACGGCTACATCTATCCAGCGTCAAGGGATCAAGCTAATTCGAAATATTTTAACAGTCAACGATTCGAGTCTCTCTCCGTTGAACACTGTGGCCAAAACTACCATGCAGGCAGTGAGTCGGTGTGACATAGCGCCTCCATTTATTTAGTATACTAAGCTTCTTTGAGGCTGAATCAAAATGTTGACGGAACTGTACTTCGTTTTAATTAAATCAATACATTATAATTTAAAATCTTATAGACCAATAATGAGGCATATCAAAATGGAAACAGTGATTTTCTATTTTAAAGTGTTTATCTATTCCGTTATAAATGTACTAGCTGTGCCCGCGACTTCGTCCGCGTGGAATAGTTATTTTGCGCACCTCAGCTGTTACCCGATCTTGACAACGCGACATATCCAAATTTGGTACCATAAAAACGGTCATTGTGACTAAACCTTAAAAGATAGACATATGCCGTCGCGGACTTTTTTTTAGATCATGTATAGAGAATAATTCTTTCATACATATTTTTTGTGTATCTTGAACCGTTTTCGCAGCGCACGCAAAGAAAGCCTTCAAAAATGAATAATTTTCCCCGTTTTTTACACATTTACCGCTCTGTCTTTGCTCCTATTGGTCATAGCGTAATGTTATTTAGCCTATAGCCTTCCTCGATAAATGGACTATCCAACAAAAAAAGAATTATTCAAATCGCACCAGTAGTTTCGGAGATTAGCGCGTTCAAACAAACAAACAAACAAACTCTTCAGCTTTATATATTAGTATAGAGTATAGATTACAGCTAAGGTTGACATATTCAACAAAAAAGAAGTTTTGGTAAATTTGACAATTCTTGATATCGATGTATGTATATATATTGACAAATCTATGCGTGCACACTGCATTATATTTAAATACAGTTTATGTCACTTTAAATATTTTTGTCACAGATGTTTTGAACCAAATCTAAAACACATCAATGCAAATGTAATCAAAACAAGGCTTATAATAATTTAAACAATGTGTTTAAAGTTGCTTATTTCTGAACAATAAATATATAACAAACGAAATCACAATTCAATTTGGTATCTTGGGACTAAATGCTGCTGTTACGTTTTCCGCTGTTATTTACAGTCGTCTGAATGTTTCAAAATTGGAGTAAACTAAAACAACATTTCTCTTCTCATGCTGCTAAAAGTACGTCAATATAGCTTTAACGGGGTGAGGGACAAAGTAACTAGTTTAGTCCTCGGGGAGTAAAAAGTAATTGATTTAGAAATTTGCTTTTAGTAATAGATATAAACCATTAATTATACAAAAAAAAAAATGTTGAAATATTTAGGAATTAGGCTGAAGTTCATATAATTATATCTGATGATATATAAACAATTGCATATTAGTGTATTGTATATTTTTCATTTATGTGTGTATTATTATTGCATAATTATTATATATTAGTATATTTTCTGTGAATCTCTGCATCATCTGAAGGTAGACTGACAAAAATGACTCAAGGATTATTGTACACTAATATTTGTACATTAATTATATAAATAAATAAATATCATTAATATAATCAAAACAAAGATCCAAACAGTTTCATACAAATTTTATCTTGGTTAGTTGATTTGGTTATTTTCAATAAAATTTTAGTTATATACTTTTTCGTGAAGACGGTGACGCATTTTATCACTCGTTGTGTTCTACAAGTTAAACCTACATTAGAAGCAAATTGAAAAACCCATTTAGTTTGTACTCTCTAGGGACTATTAATCAACAATAGTCCCGGTCCGTGCAACATTGTTGATTGTTATTATTTGTAAATAGGAAAATACCCTGTAGTGTATTGGAAGAAAGAATGCAGTGGAACATTATAGACAAAAGTTTGCGGTGTTTCGTTGTGAAATGTTTGTTCTCTTTGGGTGTCAGCCAGGATCCCCATTCCCTATAGATGGTATAAGGTGCCTAATGTTGCCGTTAAACAATCAGTTATGAGATGCTGACTCGACATAAGGTATTAATTACAGCACCCAGTAATTTCACTGCTATATCTATATATATAAAAATGAAACCCGTTTCGCGTTGTCACGGCATCACGTGTGAACGGCTGAACCGATTTCGATAATTCTTTTTTTTAAATGTTTGTGGAAGTCCAAGGATGGTTCTTACGGAAAAAAATATTAAGAAAATCTCTCAGAAATATTGAAAAGTATACATTTAATTTTGCATATTTTAAAAAACGCGCGTTACGAATGTCAATTTTTTTTTTATACGAATGTCAACGTCATTCACAGCCATAGACTATATTAAAAGAGCATCGTTTCAACTATACAAAATAAAGTAGTGCATCAAAGCTACCCTAAGGCGGTACGAAGTTCGCCGGGTCAGCTAGTTTTGTAATAAAAGTATGATTGATGTATATGCCAATATAATACATGCAAGGTTTTCATTATTAATTATGTTGTTACGTACTGTCAATTATTTTTATGTTGATGTGATGATTTATTATTAGATAACTAACAATACGCATTTTTATTTATTTAGGCTAAGAAGGCTTACAAGTTTAAACTTTTATAGAGGTTATGTATTTACATTGTTGTCTATATCACACTGTCTGGGGTATAATGAATGTTCAAATTTTATTTCATCAATTTCAAATTCAGACTTTTAACATAAAGTGTCCTTAATCAAGAAAACTTCGCAAAAACTTTGTGAAAACTCTGTGTTATATAAGAGAATGTGAAATCAATAATGTGGGTCATTTGTAAAGTGACATCTTTCTTCGTTGAGATATCTAGATTTTAATTTTCGCTTAATATTAAGAAATGTGAATTAAGAAGGAAGACTGAATAATTGATTCTTTCGCACGACACTGTATAATAATGTTTCATGGTCTTTCCTTGAGTTGGAAGAATCAATATAATACGCGATTATGAAGATTATACAATTTTATAAGGAGCCGAAACAAAGATTGCTATTTTTGTTTAAATCGCTTTAAATACATCCACTATGTTGGGTAAGTACTGCGGTACTACTCGTATTTACTATACAACGATACATTCAGTAAACATTTACATTTTTCAACACCATTGCTCGCAATTGGTATGTAACTACACCAATTTTAGTTTCACAATGTATCATATTACCAACTTATAATATCTTTCGAATTTCAAATTCGATTATCGCACAGTTTGGTAATCAAAAGTTAATAGTTTCGTAAAGTCACGCTTTTATTTATAAGAAAAAAAAAATAAGGAACCAAAGAGAATTTATATGCAAAATGCTTAAACATTTTTGTAAATTCAATAAGTTTGGCGTTTAAACACTGTTTAAAGATATACAATTATAAAAACTTTATTTAAAATTACAATTATTAAGTAGAAGTCATATATAAATATTAAAAGAATATATTTATTTTGTAAAAGTTATATAATTTGCTGTTTTGGCTGTATAAGCGTCGGTACCTTAGTCTTTCGCGCACAAAGAACGCGCACATAAAAGTAAACGCGCGATTTTTCAATTTTCAGTACTATTTTGCAAGTAGATATTTTGCAGTTTCTTTTGTTGAGATTTTTATATCAAAAATGTCATCAAGCGATGAAATTGATTGTACGAATGAAATAATAACGAATATTTCAGAAATGACTGGCGGTGAAGGTGGAAATCCAACGTATAATTTTTATAATTGTTCTTTCACAAATTGTTTTTCAAAATAATTTTTTATTGACCTATAAAGTTTGTATTAATTACCTATATATTTTGCCTTTGCACCTTGCAATGGTGTTGAAAATCGTCGTATAACACTCGTGAGCAGTTAAAAATTACATTCTCGGCTGAATATTAAGCACTCGCTGCGCTCGAACGTGTTTTTTAACATTACTCACTCCTATTATAATGTACTATTATAACCTGATATGATTGCTAATAAAAGAAACGTTTTTTTTTTAATTATATTACATGGTATTAAAAAATAGCAAAATGCTGCTGGTTTTAAATGCTGTAATATGTTAATAATATTAATTCAGATTGTCAATGTCAGATTTTAATGATTTGCTTAAATAAAATTAATAATTCAGTATTACTAACAAATTGAAGCTAACATGAGCTTACATACGATTACAATCAACATTTTATCAACGTAAATATCTTAAGGAACCTTATTACAGCACCTCTAGTGATAACGTAATTGAACTATTTTTTATACAAGATTAACATGATTTCTATAAAAAACATATAGTAAACAATACTTAATGTTGTCTTTTATTATAAAAAGATGGTGTATTAACAAACTATAGTTGATTTGAACTCGCACGCAGTAATTATATTCACGCATCTGAAGGCAATTTTTATACCGATGGAGAGTGCCTCTAAAATGGAATATAATTATTATTTTAGTGAAATTATTAATTTCACTCATAAATTGAAATTGCTGACAAATCACGATTTAATGTTTGAAATGTTATGAATTGGGTATCATTCTTTTTTAAATTTATAATTGGAGTACACTATTACTCGTAAGTAAGAAAAATTGTACCAGTTCGTTCGCGTATCTCTCAAAAAAGGTTTATTGAAGTTGACTAATATAAAATATCTTCGTATGATTAAAAATTTGATTCAAAATAAGTTTTGACAACAGTTATGATTTGATGAAAATTACTTAAATATGGTATAATTAGAAACACTACCATCTGACATTTTGTAAGATACTTCAACGTAATCGTTTTATTTTGAAATTGAACACAATAAATATGAAAACAATATATTCAACGATTTATCATTTATTAGAAAAACTTAGTGAAGTTTTAATATTACATTATGGACAAACATTTAAATCAGTTTTAAGGTATAAATAATAACGGTCAACTAATTTGAAACAACAACAACATGATATTTTTAAAGTATATAATAGTAATATAATAGTTATAATTAATATTTAGTGGCTATCCCTTATTTTCAATAACAGTACTGCATTGAGTAACAGTACTGACTGATTCAATCATTTTTACAAGTGGGCATGACAATCTGTCAGGACGGTAAATTTTGCCATGTAAATAGTGCCCAAGATGTGTAATAGTGTTAATGACTGCTAGTGTCCAACTATAACATAACATTAGTCTTCTGGATATTCTACATTTTCAATGTCTCAAAAAAATGCGTTTTTAGGGCATGTTAACAACAATTTCGTCACATAAAATTTCCCGACCGATCATTATAGGTGGTGCCGAAGGCAATGTAGAGTGGAATGTAGAGTCGAATGTAGAGTCGAATGTAGAGTCGAATGTAGAGTCGAATGTAGAGTCGAATGTAGAGTCGAATGTAGAGTCGAATGTAGAGTCGAATGTAGAGTCGAATGTAGAGTCGAATGTAGAGTCGAATGTAGAGTCGAATGTAGAATCGAATGTAGAGTCGAATGTAGAATATACAGTTTTATCCGAATAGCTGGTTTAACCTTTTATGACGTTTACATGTTATAACTACACAATTATATGGCTGGTAAGCGTTACTTAACTTTTGGTAAGCCAAAAATTAATTTTAATATTCAATCAGGTTTTCATGAATATCTTATCCTATTTAAAAATACAAATATTCATATTTCACTGAATAAAGAATGTGCGACAAATCTGTGTTTTCTACAGACAAAGGTATCATTTCACGAAAGATTTTAACCTTATTTAGGGCACATAAATAACAAAACTATTTAATACTTACTAATGCCGTGTTGGTAAAATTGGACTGAATGGTATCTCTAATTAAATATACTTTGGCATTATAACGGTCGGATGTCCAAACCGTTATTATGTTTGACACCAACAGAATTCACTACATTTCATCCCAAATATGATTAACTTATTATTATAAGGAAAAACGTTGGTTTCTGTGAAGTGTTAATAAAGATTACTAAAAAAATTTGTATACAGATGAAGAGATATATCAGAATTGTAATCAATAAAACATTCTAAAAAAAGAAAAAATAACGTTATAAGCTCGATTGACGTCATGATTCTGTAATGTTTTTAAACACTTTTGAACAACATAAAATAAACGACTTTATTGCCTTTGCTCCGTGTCTATTTGATACTGAAAATTTTATTTCCTGCTTAATAAAGAAACGACCTTAGCGTTGTCTTGTTTCAGTTTGTTTGTTGTTGTCTCTTTTTTAGTACCATTTTGTTAGCAGTGTACGAGTACAATAGTATTATAGTATCTATGGTATTGGTTCTGGAGATACAAATGATACGGCATTCTTTCGAAAATATACTTTCGACATGTGTGCTATTAAAATTGATAACTAGATAAAGTATATTTTTATATCAATAAATTATTAAATAGGTAGATTATGGGTAATCAAGCTGGGCTTGATGCTAAGCGGTAGCCCTATGTGATTCCTGTGAACCTGCAATCTCCATACGAAGCACATTGCACACTAGTAATTTAAGATGTAAAGTCACGGTTCCCATTTATTTGCTGCCATATCTTACCCTTCAATCGAAACAACAATGCAAAGACCGTTGCTTTACGGTATTATAATATAAATAATAACTTAGTATTCTTACATTTTCGAACTCCTTATAATTTCAATTTCATATTCGTTTTGCTCCACTGTTATATAGAGAAAGAACTATATGGAGCTATAGGAACTATCTATTTTAGTATTAAATTTTAAACATATAATGCAATTATCCAATGAATTCGATTATTTAAATTAGTTATAACTTTGTGACAACAAAGCTTCTTCACTTGTCTTTTATATTATTGGTTAGTTTAATTTGTAAGTAATATTTAGGTATAACTTAGTTTCATAAACGTTATTTTCTTTTTTATTAAATAAATAATGATATAAACATATGTAGCATATATATAGCAAACTTTATTCTTTATTGCAAGCAACATAAAAAACTAGAAAAAAAAATTGTAATATATATATGTATTTTAACGCATTATATGGTATTGAGTTTTTTAGACTAGTCTGACGACACACAATAGGATGCCAAGATAATAAATATATACAAAGTAAATGATACGATACGAACGAAACGATAGTTTTATTGTCTTAACTTAAACTTATTTTAAAATATTAGGCCAAAAGCTCTCTATGTTGATATCAACATTTATTGAACATCATTTCTAAAGTGAAAATAACATAGCAAGATGTTGCAATAAAACGCAAAGCCAACAAACTGTAGCACTCTCTTGTAAGCTAAAATAAAAATACTAAAGTAATTGCGTCTGTTGTATTTTAAATGCAACATTTCTGTTTATGTGCTGTCTGAAAGGCGGTGGTAGCTTTGTACCAGCTAAACTCATTTTGGGTTGCTTTACGAGATATGGGTAGGGATATATTTATTACAGACGGAAGATATGTTAGTGCATACTATTTCAAGAGCAAATTTTCAATAATATTTATAGTTTTAATTATGAAATCTTCCTAAGGTGCAACTTTTTCCCTGAAACGATTTTGCATTGTACCACTTTTAATAATTTTATGTCTAAATTAATTTTTGACTTTTAACTTACAGACTTTTAAATGTTTTGTATATAATATGTTATATTCTATAAATTTCCTTTTTGTGTTTTTGTGATCAACGATCCTAGGGTTAAATTTAACAGAAGATTTATAAGAGGCATTTCATGTACCTTTTTCCAAAAAGGTATTTTAATATTAGCTAATACATAATATACTAAAGTGATGCAGTTTTAAGTCTGCAGTTTTGTTTAGCACTTCTTTTATTTATTCAGATCTCAATCAGTGAAAGGTATGATCACTCATACCTTTCACTGATTGAGATCGAACGAAACGATAGTTTTATTGTCTTAACTTAAACTTATTTTAAAATATTAGGCCAAAAGCTCTCTATGTTGATATCAACATTTATTGAACATCATTTCTAAAGTGAAAATAACATAGCAAGATGTTGCAATAAAACGCAAAGCCAACAAACTGTAGCACTCTCTTGTAAGCTAAAATAAAAAATAAAGTAATTGCGTCTGTTGTATTTTAAATGCAACATTCTGTTTATGTGCTGTCTGAAAGGCGGTGGTAGCTTTGTACCAGCTAAACTTATTTTGGGTTGCTTTACGAGATATGGGTAGGGATATATTTATTACAGACGGAAGATATGTTAGTGCATACTATTCAAGAGCAAATTTTCATAATATTTATAGTTTTAATTATGAAATTTCCTAAGGTGCAACTTTTTCCCTGAAACGATTTTGCATTGTACCACTTTTAATAATTTTATGTCTAATTAAATTTTTGACTTTTAACTTACAGACTTTTAAATGTTTTGTATATAATATGTTATATTTCTATAAATTTCCTTTTTGTGTTTTTGTGATCAACGATCCTAGGGTTTAAATTTAACAGAAAGATTTATAAGAGGCATTTCATATACCTTTTTCCAAAAAGTTATTTTATATTAGCTAATACATAATATACTAAAGTGATGCAGTTTTAAGTCTGCAGTTTTGTTTAGCACTTCTTTTATTTTTTCAGATCTCAATCAGTGAAAGGTATGAGTGAACACTACTGTGCAAACTTTATCCACTTTGCTTTAAAGCATTATTCAAATGCTGTAGTTATACAGCGGTTCTACCCTCTGTCAGTACTAACACAGTTGTGAACTTTTTTAATTGATTGGTTCGGAATAGTCTGTTCTCGAAATATTTTCCTTTGTGTAAACGTTGTCTTCCGTGGCCTATAAATAACTTATGTAACTTTCGTGATTCATCCCTTTGACTATAAAGATACTGCATATTTTACGAATAAACCGTATCATATACACCAGCACTAAGCCTAAGTTAAATAAATAAGATACCTGGCGCATAAATTACTGTGTGCTTGTAATTAAAAAAATAGCTGTACCACTCTGTTTTTTTTTTATTTTCGAAAATGTTCATTTATCTGACTCTTCTACGCTAAAGGAAAACAATGTGAGGCAACTCACATATACCTGCAATGAAATTTAAAGGTGTATGTGAAGTCTTCCAATCCGTACTCGGCTTGTGTAATGAAATATCAATAAATAAATAATTAACTGTGAATACGAGTATCGACAAAAATAATGAAAGTAATAATAATAAGATGTAAATTTTGAAAATTTTGACAAAATATAACTATGTACCACAAAAACGATAAAAACTAATTTCTATTTTCGACAGGTACATCAAGTGGATAATTAACTATTGAAGGCCATTAAATTGGAGGTACTCCAATATAAAGTGTGTTAGAGTGACCGCGAGGGTGATCCGTAAACAACATGAACATAAAGTGAGAAGCGCCGTCACCTGGCATTCAAAGCTATAAGCGCAGCATTGAAACTCACAAAATAAGGCTTTATATGATTTTTATAAACTCAAATTGGTCACTGTCACTAAGATATATTAGTACTCATGTGATTTGACAGCTTTGTACGGATCAGAGATTGATAGCATAACAAAGTAAGTGTACATAGCAAAAATTAACAGGTCCGAAGATGTAAGATGTAAGAATGTATGTAGCTGCAACTGGATCTCATTAAAACATAGAAAGTTATAATTATTACTATTCTAAGGTATTGAAACATTATAAGGACGTTGACATAATTCAGGACGTTGATCCATTTTTTCATGTAAATATTTGATTTAAAATCATTTACTTTCAGTCAATGCATGCCTACTGCTGGACATACGCCTCCCCCAAGGATCTGTACCCCAATTGGTAATGCGCTGCTAGCGTCCACATACTCGTATTCACAGGACTGACGGCCGCTGGGGCGGATAGGTCACAGGCACAAGCCGTACACCGCAGCGTTGGTAGGCCTCCCACATGATGGAAATACAATTTGATGTGAAATAAAATGTATGATAATTCATACAAGCAATGTATTAATTACTATTAATTAATCACACTACATAATTTTTTATCTACATAATTCTACACACTACCTTATCTACTTATTATATAATTAAATAAAATATATTATCAAGAAAAAAGAAACAAACAGCTGCTACTTGACTTAACAAATTTGTTCAAAGAGAAAGTGAGATAATTGAAAGGAATTTGATAAGGATGATGGGCACAACAATTTGAAAAATTGAAAAAGTAAAGTATTTGACAGATGCTCTGTAAAATCTTAATTCATAATAAAAATAATATCTTATATCTTATTTATTTTTTCAGCAAATATAAATCGTTCTAAAATTATATAAAGTGTAAACTAAACTTAAGCTAGTTACATAGAAAGAGATTTTTGTGTGAATCAATGATTAATATTGAATTTCTTAGCAATGTAATGCAAAACATTGTGGATTTCAAATTATATCACAAATGTTAGCAGCGAGTTAGCGTCAAAGTTCTAAGGGTAATGTTGTGTTTAATTTTAAGTAATCCAAGGTAAATTTATTTATTTAATATATACTATATATTAAATAACTTATTTCTTGGTGAAATTAGAAATGCGTTTATTAAATGAGAAAAACTATTCTAATAACTGTGTGCATAATTATATGAGGACATGATAAATGTATAAATAAAAAAAAAAACTTAAACAGGTACATTTTGTCACGTTTCTGACAATATAAAGGGTATACAATATCAAGATTCACGACTTTGCATGAAGTAACATGTAAACTTATTAATAGGGTAGACGACTACAAATGATTATGGCCGTTTTTATACTAAAATTATCTGATTTGAGCAATTTATATCTCATGAAAGTATGTCAATATAGAAATTTCAGTTTAATTATTAATTTATATTGTTTTTAGATTTCTAAAAAATGAGCAATTATTATTTACGTAATTGTAATGAAACGAACACATTTCTAACATTCTCACATTAATTGTAACATTTTTTTATATAGAAAGTATACCTATAAACGTACAAATAACACAGTTATTATAAAATTTGTTTATACGCTCATACAAATTTGACGAGTTTACTGAGTTATGACGTCACGATTGCAGTGTTTTTAGTATGGAGCGTTTTTGAGAGACCCGCGACAGCGCCGCAAACATGTCGATGTATCTTCAAAAGTAATAGGTGCAGGTGTACTGTTGGTTCTACAACATTTCTCACTTAAAAGAGTACTCTTATTATATTAAAAAAAAATGTCTTATTGAATTTAAAAAATTGTCGTCTACCCAATTGTCAGAAAGCGACAAATCAATAAATCTGAATTAAATAATTTCGCGCCATCATTGTGCATTGAACGCTATAAAATCTGCTTTGACTAACATGATTTCTGCTAGTGTTAGCAATTTTCAAGCCTCATCAAGCCGGCCATTAAGTAAACTCAAGGTCTCACATCGCCAAAGAATTGACTAGCGTCAGAAACTATCATCGCCCGTGAGCACGCTAATATACGGCTAAAGGAACTCTAGGACAATACATTTATAAGCATAGTTGACTGTTCTATTTTCTTAAACGAATAGCGTAGTAATGCGTAAGATTATCGTTCTTATCTAATCCACGAAATACTTGCTCATACTTTGGAATACATAATATGGAAATTGAATTTATCGTCATCAATGAGCAGAGTATTTAATTAAATACTGTGACACAAACGGAAATAGTATATTCCTTTCTTGACCAAACATGAGACGAAATGAAAAATAGGACGTGCGATCATCTAAAGAAATTATTAAGAAAGGATTTAGCAAAATATTTTCTACCCATGAATTCCTTTTTGTACTTAAGGACAAGAATAGAAACTACATTAAAAGCTTGGATTTTGAAATATACCCACGAAAAAATCCCAAAAAATATACTCCAACGATACTTAATGTGTAAACAGAAAATATAATTACCCCAGGCTACAAAAGACTGGTTCAAATTTCCCGCAGATATTTAATAAAAGAGTAAAAATACTCAATGCGAAATTCTCAATTTTCTTTATTATTGTGAAAGATGATATGTATGAAACGGCTATATGTATCAAAAATTTCGAACCTGTACAAAATGTCAAAAATACATTTAACGGTCTTCCCAAGTTATTCACACAAATTAAAATCAACCTGATTATGACATAACCTTCCGTTCTACGAGTATGAAAATCTAATATCACAATTATTCGGCACACTATTCGTGTTAAAAATTGGTTGTCTGTAGAACTCCGTCTACTGCCGATATTTAAACGTGACAACGTCTATTACATGGTAATTTTTTCTGGGCGCAATGAAATTATTTAAAATAAAGTAATGTATAACATTTATATTTTTATTTAATAGTTTGTTTAAATTTTCTGCTTCTGAAGTTATACATAAATTAATTATTATGAGTAATGTGCGTGGCTCCGTGTGGCGTCAGATTCGGCCGTTACGGTGTTTTCGAGAATGACTCCACGCCGTACCAATTTAATAGACGTTGTCACGTCAAAATTATGATATATGCACTTGTATGTTACGTTATTCTAGCACGAACGTTATATTCTATATATTTTAAAAAGTTGTAATTTCTGCTATATGATGATGATTTGGTTTTAATAATATTTGGTGCTTTGGGAAAAGTAGGTGATCCGCAATACCGTGGACAAAAATCTAGATAAATACACATATTATATTAATGTTAGGTCTCATAAAGTACATTATTGATGTGGTATGCAACAGCTGCGTACCGATCAGTGCTGATGAGGATCGACAATACAGTGCGTCACAGCTCCAGACTAGGCATTGTGCACAGTGCAGGCAAGGCTTTAGTCTTTACTGAGCTTTGACATGAACAATATTGTTCCAGAACAATTGAGTGACGGGCGAAGCTTTTACTGCATGGACAGTAAAGTTCTACAGTAATGACTAAGCTTGAGCCAAGAACGGAACTGAGGTAAGCTCGAGGCCGGCTTCATGGTCAATGCAAACCAATACTGTATAGTGCTGTAGTTTACTCAACTCAATGATCTTTCCTTTTTTAATATATAAAGATATGTTTGCTACATATATCTTTATACTATATGGACACATACTTTTTTGTATACGCAAATGTCAAGGTAAGTCTGGCTGATAACGTCGACTTTTCTCAAAGTAAGCTATGAAAATAATGATCATATTTCTATTTTGACTAAACGTATTTTAGGCTTAACTCGTACACGTTGGCCTAGAGTTGTGGGCTGACTTCACTTGAATATGTCTTTGAATTTTATTGCAAATCTATTATATACGACTTCATTTGTTAAAGGTGAATTGAACCGCCGAAGGCAAACAAGAAATAAAATATTATTTATAAATAGCATGAGCTATTATAAATAAGATGAATATAAGTTACTTTCATCTTACTACTAAATCATAATATTCTACTAGATTATTATTATAACATTGTATTGGTATATTTCTCGCACTTATAGTTATTTATATACGCAACTACCGTATCGTGATATATAGTACAACGTTATATAACTCGTTTGTATGTTATAATGAGTAGTAAGACACTGTGTAATATAACGTAGTCAATAATGTAACTTTTAGAAAATTTTATGGATGATTTATAGCGATACAGAATATTGTGAAACCAAAAACACCAACGTCGACCAAATCTTACATAGCTTACACATCTATTTATTTTTCTTGTGAACCTTAGTATAAAAATAAGAAGATTAAGCGTATTCCGTGCAATTCAATATTCTGATTTTCGTTTCTCATAATATCTTGGATAGTAACAGCGTCGAATATTACAAATTGCTCTCCTTGATCGAACAATATTATATGTAATGGCTAGCACTTTTACTCCAAGACTAGTAGCGTTACAATAATATATTACTAACGGCAACCTCACAACGATTTTAATGTTTCTCATATCGTTTTTATTTATGGTACATTTATGCATAGAGTATTAAATGTTATTAAAAGTAATCTATTGACTGTCGAATTTATGCTGAATATACGTCACGACTGTTTGAGCATCTGGGCAAAATATTCCTAGTGAACAAACTAGTTTATTACGTAGCTTAACCACATAGATAAACCGAATAATACCAGTCCTATTCAAATTACATCTTCTATCCCATTGAAAGTATATAGACAGAAAGTAATCCAATTGTTCCAATCCAAGTGTTGCTATCAGACGCATTTTTGTAGTGCACTAATCATACACAACCCGTGTATGATTAATTTATAATTTATCTCTAATATTTTACAGGATAAATATTAAAAGCAAGCAATTTATTAAAAATAATAATATTATTAATGTATTGTTCTTAACTTAATTACTAGATAGAAGAACCAGGGTTTTATATATAAAAAAAAAACAATCGTGTAATTTTAAAAGTGAAAACACTTTCAGTAAATTTTTAATTAAATTAGAAGTGAGTGTATAGTGTGATTTACACAAATCGTGACATCAGTTGCTTTTTTTGGGCTAATGATATTTCTCCTTATCTTCAAGCCATGGGTCCAACGTTACACGTATTGTGATTCAGAGACATTGTAAACCTTATGGTTTTATAGTGGTCCTAAGAACACAATCATATAGAATTGTGGCAGCGGTATTTTTTGCGAAATATTTTATGAACAAACTATATCTTTTCGTCTCTTATTTATTACATATAACTATAATAGATAGAGGCAAGTCGGCCAAAATAAATAATAAACGTAATCACTTTTAACGGTGTATATAATATACTGTAAAACGTTTTGCTTGTTTCTTCCTATATTTGAATGCAATAGATTTAAATGGAATGACATAATACTAATCTCTGAATATTTAAGGATGTCTGTTGGTATAATGTAAGGAGTACACAAAAGTAGCTGAGTTTATACTGTAGTGAGCATACAATAGATAGATGATTGCATTGATGCGAAGAATACTAATGTATTGATTTACTTAAGTAGTTAGTTTGCAACTTTTTGGATTTATAATGATCAATAGCATCAGTCCCAATTCTTAAATAGGTTTTAGCAGATATTGCCTTTTCAGCAACACCCACTGTGGTAGCATTAGTTTTCAGTAGTTCGTTCGCATATTGATCTCCCATCTCTTATGCGAGTTTTGTTTTTTTCTTAATGTTTCCTATTCAAGTGTCAGAAGCGAGACTAACCTAGTACAAATAACAAAAACAACGTCGTTTATTCAAATATGTTTGTCAAGTTTACTGAAGCCTAGGGGTGGAATATAAAATATAAGATAGCTAAGCAAGTTACAACACCATCCAAATTTCCTGTAAAGGGACAAAGCTGTAGTAATTTATTCGCGTTTGTTGAGCTTTTTTTAGTTACACAAAAGTTATCACGGCTGAGTAAATGGCACGAGGAAAAAATAATTCTGTGATAACCTCTTCCCAAACCAAATAATTTGTATGGTGATTACAGAAACATAGAGAATAGACGATTTTTTTGTTTGCATACTATGAAATGTACAATATAATAGGTAGGGCAAATAAAAATTGTATATTTTCTTTCATTCGTATTTAATAACTACAATTTTTTCTGATTGGACTTATGCAAGAGATAAATGAAAAAATATATTGCTATGCGTATGTTTCAATTATAATAAAAAAACATATTGATTTTATATTTATTGAGTTGTAATTAACAACGGTTCAGGACAGTAGCAAGTTTGAGCGTTTAAATATTATTACTGTAAAACATATTTCAAAAACAAAATAACCGAAGGACCAGATGGAATCCTGGTTCAACCCGAAAGAACATAATCGAAACATTTCCATGCCATCTATCTCACAAAAGGTCCTTAAGAGTACCGATGACTCAGCATCGGGCGCGATGCGTTAACAGATGAACGAGTAAAATACATTATTCGGTAAATGCGACCGTATTGACTGTGCTGTGACTGTGGCCACGCTTGTAAATATATATTTTGTTCGGGCAAACCGAGACTTATAATTATTGAACTGTAACAGTAAGCACTCTTTTTGCATATTATTTGCAGTTATTCTGTGTTTCACGGGAATCAAATTAGTGCAAGTATAAGTGCGAACAGAAAAAGTAACTTACTGATATTGAAATTTTGAGATATGAGTCAAATATCTTATGTATGTTTGCAATAACCGCAATTCTGTATTCACGAACAATTATAAAACGTAATCCAATTTCAAATCTACAAATACAAATTATGTATATAAAGCTCTCACGAAAAAGGTTAAAATTACATCTTAATTTGCGGTATATTGTTTGTTATTTGTTTTTAATTTTTGTATTTGAATTGAGTGAAATATGTTGTAGATGTTCCAAGTTATTTTTATTATATAATTACGAATTTTAAGTAATGTTAGTCTTATAAATATATGTCAAGATAGAAAGGTAAATGCTAAGATTTCCTATCGACCTCAGCCAGAACTAATAAAATTAGTTAGACACATTACGTTTTTGTTAGAGGTTTACTAAATATTGTCAGATATTTTTATTCTTTCAAAAACATTTCAATCTAGTAATGAATTAGCAAATCATCAAGAATTGTATGTATTGCCTTTGTCATTGTAATACTATTTAAATGAAATCCATCACTAATGTTATAATAGATTAAATTATTGTTTAAAATGAGTTTTATTTGATTCTGTTTATTATTATTTAATTCGCTCATATAAATTAGAGACAATCAAATCACTGCGTCACAATTGCAATATATATTTAGTAGAGCATTTTTGAGCGATTCGTGACATCACACCGCTAACATGTCGCGTTTGAGATGAAAAATTTATATAATGTATTTTAGTATATGTAATCTTTAATAGTTAAAGTACGACACTAACTAAACTAAACTAATGCTGTATGCTTGTGTTGTAAATTTAGCTTAAAGTAATAGGGACCCTTCTTAAAATTAATCGTATTATGTACAATGGAAACAAATGTGTATCTTATCAAGTACTTATTAAATATATGAAAAGGTACTTGAAATATGTTTTTATCCTAAGCGCCTCAAAGTGAAATTTACTTTTTCTGTATACACATAGTATCAGGATTATTACATTACAAAGCACATTTTTTAGCAGTTAACTTATTATAAGAAATCAAATTTACCTATTTATTAGAATGTTTGTAGTCACACACGTCTCAAATATATGTATATCGTTATTAACTGAGACTCGAACCAATATTATTAAGCCCTTGCAGGCACAGGTCCTTTGATAGTTTATGATCCATAATAATTAATTTGTAGTCGTGTTGAATTCACGTCGGTTTTCTCCCAATGCATGTTAATTGTTGAATATTAGCTAAGTAAGCTAAATACATAGTCAAGTCATGTCACGTAATTATTTTTTTTTTAAATAAACTACTTGATTCGAACAAAGCTAGAGTTGCTTTGCACGTCCTACTATGAAGTTAAAATGGTGCTTTAAATCAGAAATTCTTCGTATAAGCCTGCAATGTTTTAATATGACTAGGGCGGATGACTATCCGCACTATAGGCATATTAATGCAAAAATACTTTATTCGATTTTTGTACCTTTATTAAGTTACAGGCCAGTAATATATGTAACTAGAGAATATTTTGTTGGTACATATCTGCATTATTATTATATGGTATTAATTATTACTATAAGGTTCTATTAAACCTTTTTCTATATTAGAACGGCATACTTAACATAGAATAATAAATTGAAAAATTATGCAGGTTTCGCCAGATCTCACTCTCCCTACACTTATACCTTTCATTGAATATAAATATAATGTTCGCCAGCAATTGCGAAGTCTATGTTAGAATGATTAATGGTGCATAATGGCGTATGTTCATACTTCTAAGTGTAACAATGAAGCTTCATTATTCTTTCACCATACAAAATTCAAAAACTGATTAGATGCAAAATAAGTGCCCAGTTTTTTCTGGCGTCTTTATGAATACGAAACTCGGTTAACTAAATTAGTCATTATCTATTCAACGAGTAGTTACTTATCAAGAAATCAAAAAAGTATTGGAAAAAAAATGTAAAATTCGTTCCTAAACTGAATTGTAATAATGTCAAGTAAAGAAAATGACAGAGAAAAAGATTCAAAAAATGTTTTGTTATTACTCCACAGACTCAAGGCGATATCTTTATTTGGTGCTCGTGCAGTAGTGGGCGGATTGTATATGTATATAAATTGTAACTATGAAGTATAATTATTTCGAACTATTAGTGATATGTAAATATGTTAAATTATATATACTAAATAAGATATTATATATATATATAAACATATATTATATATATACACATAGCTTTGACAAGATATTTAATATAAAAATATTGAATAAAATATGATTTTTAATTTGGAAGCGTTATTTTATTCTAAGCGAGATCTTTTGTGTACTATGGTTTATTTTATATTTTTACTTCTTTTTGCTATTTTATTATTATTCTTAGAATCAACCTAAGGGGTACAGTAGGAATATTCTTTCTTCGCCATTTGACACTTATCGGTGTTAGTCATTAAATCCAATTTTAACGTAGACTTAATGAACTCCAAACCATCTCATTTTAATGACATGTAGAAAAGATTGGATGCTTTTTAAAGGAAGCATTCGTATGGCATCTGTATTCTTGAGACAAATAATTAAAAAATATGAAGAAAGTTAAACTTATTTCAAAAGATTTCTCTATTGGATAGAACATATATTACCTATGACTTGTAATTATATATAAATTGACGCATGATATTCTAAGAACTTAGAAAGTGGTGTCGTAAATGTGCAACGAAGGGCTGTGTAAGCTTTGCGTTCTTTGCATTTTTATGGCACCTCTACGGGATATTTATACATTTTACATATCAAGATATTGCGGAACTACATCGTAACAATCGACAATAAAACTGGCTATTAGATATATACCATGATCATAGTGATGCCATAAATCGTTTAACCACCTATAATATATTATATATGAACAAAGGAGAAATAAGATTACTTTTTTCATTAATATCATTGAATCGAAAATATATGTCATAGTGAATTGTCAGCTTTAAAATGAGCCTGCAAATTTGCCTGCAATTTGATATTCTGGTGAATTACTGCAGCAGATTTAGTCTCGACCATAATACAACGTTAAAGCGTCTTGGTTAATTAAGTCAAGATAATACTAAATCTAGATTATATATATCTATCTATATATCTTTTCAGCTCTTTTTATTTATATTTACGCAACCTTTTAGTTATAAATTTGTTCCTTGCTTCATTAAGGTTTATTTTAAATAATTAAGTTACTCCTAAATGCATGTATCGTTTTTAATAATAACCTTAAGCTACAATTGTGTAATTATGTTTGCGTAAATGTTGGTTGGATATTTGTCGGGTTTTTATATAGATAAAGCAAAGCAAAACTGTATACAGGCACTTTAGAGTAGTTTTATATTTGTTACAATTTCAATAAATTATTTTTACAAATTGTCATGTTATTACCATTCCAGGTAACGAGCAATCCTCGAGAGATATCGTTTATGCAGAACAGTACATCAATAGCTTGCCGTGTGTTAAAAAAAGAATGACAAACAAGTAATGATATGCAAATATGCTTCAGAGTTGCTATTGACATACACGGTAATTGTAAGCAAAGTCTATCTAGACGGCGTTTCTCATACGGATTTATGGCGTGACTGAAAACACGTCCCATGCATGTTTAAAAAAGTATTTACTTTAATGTAGTCATTCGACTGCTACAGTGCACAGTAGGACACGCTCCATACAAGGGCGGTCATAAATAGTTAAAGTCCTATTACCATCAATATATTGTACTATTTGAGTTGTTTTTAGTTGTGAAAGTAATATAGAAATATAAAAATGAGAAAAATGTATATAATTACTGGAAAAAATAACATTTATTAAAAAAATAAGTATAAATATTCGAAGAAGCGTATCCAAAAATGTAGTGGAGATAATCCAAATTAGTATCTACTCTCTATTACAGGTTTTTGTAAATATTCGTCTATTTTATTCATCTCTTTAGAGGTAGCATTACATATATAACATCTACTTGTAGATGTTTCACTTAGAGCACTACAAGTCTTACCATCTACCATTGAAAGCTGCAAGTTATGAGAAACGACTAATTCACGATTGTCTATCTGAATAACAGTAGGTTGCAAACTTTCAATTTTATCCTTAAAATAAGCTTTCTCTTGCAAAGATACTGCTGTAGTTTCTTTCAAAAATTGAAATCGAATAGGATGGCAATATCTAGTGAAAGAGGGTCGAGATACACATGAATCGAATGAAGAGTTAGAAACATCAAGCAATGCACTCACAGTAGACTCATCAGACTTCGATAAATCAGCTACTCTCCGACGTTTAGTTCTTTTACTACATTGCGTAATAGGTTTTTGAGGACGACCACGCGAATGACATACAGATTGATTTTCAGACGGTGTATATTACTCATTGTTTTTAAAAATTTCAATTTTTTCGATAACATTAAACCAGCTGGAATTCTTACTTAAAAGCTTGGTCTTATTTCCATTACATTTTTTCCAGTATCGAGCAATAGATTTACATAAATGATTTACAATATTCTCTAAATTATGAATGACAATGTTTTCAGCATCGTTCAGAGAAGCCAGCAAAGTTTGTAGGACTTGACGACACTTTTCAGTGTCATTTCCAGTATTGACAGTTAGCCATATTTCTAGAATATGCATTCCCGAAAACGAGCATATGTACAAATTACCTAAAACAAAAAAGAATCTCTTAAAATTCAGTCATAAAATCTAAACAAAGCACTTAAACTAAAGAAACTAATTTCGTTGAAAACGCTACGAAAAAATCAACCGTAGCAGCCTTGTCATCGCCAAAGGGGCAGATAGGGACAGACAATTTAAATTTTCCAAGTATTAAAAAGTTTAAAGATTATAATGCAATACACCTCCATAGTTGGAGCGTGTGGGAACATATTTAAAAGTTTATTCAAACTTTAGAAAATTTAAAATAATATTTCGAGAAACGTTGCCTCGTAGCAAAAGCATAATAAATAAAATATCCACTTATATACATACAAAAAAAAAATAATTACTACATACCCTGTTCTTGGATATCCATTACAGAAAAACACCCACAGCACTCACAGGTCACAAATGATAACAAATAATGTCACGCTTTTTAATGACTCACTGATAACTAATGTTAGCGTATTGCGATGCGCTCACTTTGAATGCACAATTGGTAATGAAAGCGCACTCTAATTACTGACCTATTTATAGTTTTCAGAAGGTATAGCAACTATCCAATGTAAAGACAACGAAAAATTTGTATAACTATAAAGTAGGTTTTTAAGATTTATGACCTATGGGTGTCCCATAGTGCAGTGGTTTAAATCTATTCGATGACGATACATTTTAAAAATAACCTTTGCTTATATTATGAGTGTAGGTTTTCATGTAAGTTTAGTATTTAAAAAAAATAAATCAAAGTTGTTTCATTTTTGTAGTAGATACATTGTAAGATATAATATATGTTATGACTAGTAATTGTTTATTTTATATGTTTATAGGTTATTGATACTCGTATATTTGTAATATTTTTCTATTCTATGCATAATACAAGTAATTTAATATGAGACATGTTATAGAAATAAGTTTTTTTTTTTGTATATAAGTAAATATCTTCATATTAAAAGTTATTCTATAAAAAATAATTTGTAGGAAATCTTTTCATTGCAAGTCCTAGCGTATACGGCGTTGCTTTACCAAGCAGTGCTACGAGTATGATACATTTACAGTATTCACAAAGAATTATGGGTATTTATAAATATGCTTATCGCTACACGGGTTCTAGCGGGTGCTTATAACAATTGATAATTTATTTTAACCGGAATTAATAATATCCTAATTTTGTATGCAGTGCAACCCTTGCGCTACTAAATTCAGTGTTGAGAACAATGGCCATCATTTTGAACAATTAATTAGACAAAGTATGATAGTAACGTAAGATAAATAAAAACATATGTTGTTACAAATGAGCTGTTTCTGGTGATGCTCATAAGATTTTCGTATACTGTAATAATATAGGCTGTATATTTTTTATATGTTCGAATCCTGACTAGGAATATAAATGGTACAAAAGTTCAGTTTTAGTTTCTATTCGCTATTCCTCAAAGTTTTGATATTCCAGATAATATATGTATATACCACCGGTGCAGTGTGGTTTGTCTGTAGCTTCTTACATGAAATATCCGTGCCCCGGTGTTCGTAGCATTCGCTATATTGAAGCTCCGCTACGCCAAATGTCGGCTACGGAATTCTGAATTACGGATTCTATTTATCTGATACAGCGCGTGCCAAAAGCCCCGACGCCCTGACACATTAATTGCTATAAAGTGATTTATCCAATAAGAAGATAATATAATTACTAAAATAAGTTTAGAAAAATTATATATTTGATAGAATTTTGATAGAATGGTAGAATAATTTGTCATGAGAAATATCATTAGTTTTACCTTCAATGACTGAAACTAAGTTTATTTAATCTTTATATATATAAATCTTCTGTACGTGTGTTAGTCATTGAACTCCTCTTAAACGGCTGGACCGATGAGTGATGAAATTTTTTGTGTGTATTCCAGAGGGTTTGATTATAGTTTAGATTCACAATACGGTCATCTAGATATTGTTTCTTTTAGCTAAATTTTTTATTTAAAAACATTTCAGACATTTGACGGGACAGGTCTGTCTTAATTTACCTTTGCATCAACTAGAATCCCACTAAACATTCGTAAATATACATACATACATTGAGATGTAAATATACATACATACATACACTCACGCCTTTTTCCCACGGGGGTAGGCAGAGATTACGTCTTTCCACTTGCTACGGTCTTTACATATCTCTTTTGCTTCATCTACTTTCATAACATTCCTCATACATGCTCGACGATTGCGGGTACTTCTGACCTGATGTAAATATGAATAAATAAAATATACAGATCATACAAACAAGATTTATAAGTAGATTATAAGGAAAAAGTAAAAACATAAAACGTTTTTAGGTTACACAGCACTTAACCCTCTTCGCGAATAATTAATACCTACTAGACGATTATCTTGTTCAGAATGAGTTTACATTATAGTTTTTGTAATTGCTGAATATAAATAACGTTTTAATTTTTTAAAATATTTTAGCTACCGGACAACGTTTTTTCAATAAAATAATACTTACGTAGAAATAGAAGAGTGAAGCCTACATGAATTCTATCAGTGAAATATCAACAATACTTGATTTAGTATTGGTTGTTGAAGAGATATTAGAAAACAAAATTTTGTACATTATTTTGTAAATACTATAATAGATAATATTAACCTTTAAGAACACAGAAAGCAAGGAATATTCGTTATTTATCGAAAATTTTTTTTACGACAAGCTATAATTTTATGATAGATTAAATTTACGTTTTCTAGGTGTATTATAAAGCGATCATAGACTACTTTAATCAAAATTGAATAGGATGACTTATTTGATAAAAACTGTACTAAGTGCAAATATCTATTAGTCTAAATTATAAGAAGATCTAGATCGCTATTGAATCGCGTTCAGATATCGAAGTTGCAAATTTGCTATATGGGTCATTATACGGTATTGGGTACTCTGATGGGCATTGAATTAAAAAATATAAAATTAATGAAATTATTGTTATTTTATATGTAAATAATACATAATAGTATCTTTTATTTGTCCCGCAGAATATTCTATTGATAAGAATGACAATTTTGTTTACATAGACGGAAAATAGTACTAAATGTATACTCCCCTGGCTGGCCCCATACATACATTTTACTATAATTATCACATTATTTTTTAATTATTTGACCATTATACAGTTTTTCAATGTAATATTATAACTGAACAAACAACACAATATACTTTATCAAAAAAAGATAGTATAGGTCTTACAAAAGTGTCACCTCCTCTGGCTCAATTTAAATTTCAAAATTTTCCGGAAAAACCGCTTACGCGCCTCATTGGCCTTGAGTAGCGCGCGTTGGACAGAGTGAAATTAGATACTAACCAATGGCGTTGCACATAATTTGAATAATGTTATGTCAGTTACCGGTGCACTGGTGAACAATGTGTTTTTGCCAGTAGTTACTGAATTTCCCCTGGTAAGTTTATTTTTTTATATATTTCTGTTATGTATGGCATTAATTATACAATGTATTTTTAAAAATGAGTAGATATCCAGTATTTCGTATTATTCCAGTATAAAGTGTGCGTGGTGTATTTTTTTAGGTTATATATTATTTTGTCACCCCCCTGGCGTCACTCCTCTGGCAGTTTAAGTGCTAAGGGAGCCAGGCTAGTGTCGACAACAACGCGACGACATCATGGCGATTGGGCCGATTATTGGGGGGAAGACATAAATCTTCTGGCCCTTAATGATCTGCTCATCTTAATAATGAATTTCAAATCAAAAGGTATTTTTTTTCAAGTGGGCCAAGAAAAATCCCAATAGCGTATATTCACCCATATACACACTATGTAAAACATTGATTTCTAGTAAACAACATTAAATTTATTAATAAATAAAAAAATGATTTGGATTGGTATACTAATTAGGTGATTCCATCTTTAAACGTTTCTTACGTTTTAGGAAATTCAAATATAGTATTCATTAATATAAGACTAATACGGTGAAAGAAAAAAAGATTCAAGTGAAATTGGATACAAATCAGAGCCTCCTATAATTACATTTTAAAGAAAACCGTTACAGGAAATTTTATAATAATACCATAGGTCAGTTTGATAACAAGTTACCTATAATAAAACCTTTATTTTAATATTTACTCCACTTTGGGCCTTAAATAATTATTTGTCTGAGAAGAAATTATATAATAAAAACAAAAGGAACTTTCCTGGATTTGATTGCATAAACAAAAATATATACATTGTCTCTGAAAAATCAAGGAATGCGTTCTTTCCACTAGATTTGAAAAGTCGCTAAAAATAATTTAACACTTTATTAATTAGTTTAACACATTTAACAAGGGTTAAGCTATTTTTTTAAACAGATTTTATATTCCGCTAAGTGTCAGATTCTACATATTTTTATTAATTTTGATGTTACATGTGCGTATATATTAAATATAAATTAATCATCATCATTGTATATTTGTAGTTTTCTTTTAAAAAGGGAGAACTTGGTTCCGTTTGAACAAAGTCTGTGTAGCTAACTTTGATGAGTTATTGGGATCCGAGAGTGCGGCGCTACAGTATTCTGGACTGTATGTTGAAAAACTTCCGTGATACAGATTCAGATATGTACAGTACTGGGTACTTTACATATATATATTTAGAGAAAAACATGTAACATATTAAAAGAGAATTTGTTTATCAATGAATTATTCCATATTACTTATTTCAGTAAGATATTGTTGACATCATGAATTTGTTATTTTATACGTGACGTTTATTTGTGGCTAAAAAAACAGAGTTGCACTTGCTAGAAGTTAAAAAATGGGAGAAGTATAATAATGCGAATAATTTTGTATATTAATTGGAATAAACTGGGATAATAAATATTTTCTTTGTTTCATAAAATTGCATTGGTCTATTCAGCACGATATTCCATTGGCCGTTAATATATTTATGAAGAAAAAATCAAAATCAAAATCAAAATTGAATCGCTGCATCAACAAATATATATTTGAGATTAAAACGAAATCGGATACTTAGTGATTTGCGATTCACTAATAAAAACAAAATATTGACAGATTATCTTTGTAAATAAATCTAGAAAAATAATCTGTTCGCTTCTTTGATAATCTGTGTGTAAAGAAAATGCAAAAAGATTATTTTGTAGAGAAAAAATAATAACTCTAAAAACGGATACGTAATGTGATTTACTGTTTACCGATAAAAATAAAATACAAACAAATTGTATTATCTGTTTAGGTATATATATTTATCTGTATTTTATTTTTATTCGTGTGACGTAAATTATTAACATTAATTTCAGTTTGGTGATTTGACACTCATACTCTGACTTAGTCCATTTTGGCCCACCATATAAAATTAATATTCTGTGAACCCCTTATTAAAATTGAAACGGGCGTTAATATATGTACCTTGACTGTAATCAGTGTATGGTGATTTTATCTTTAATCGCGATACCTTTGCCGGACGTAATGATATGCCAAAATCTTACTTCGATTTTTTTTTATATTCGCCTAAAAATGAAAACCTAATTCTTCCAAACCGTAATAATTCAGTCCTATATTAAGTAGTAAAGGATTATACTTACAAATTAACACGTCATCCCCTAGTGCACTAAAACTGGAAAATGTGATAACTTTAAAACTTTGTGAGATTTCAAATAAGGAGAGACAAAATCAAAACGCGATACTATTCTCTGAAAACTTTGCGGCAGAACGACCAAGTAAGGGCAGAGAAAGTACGGATGCGGAGACAGCTAGAGACTGGCGGGCGCGCCCTGCCGAGATGTGTCCCTAACTGAGTCAGAGGGTCGGCTCTTTCAAACTTTATAGGGGCGAATTGCGTCGAGCACCTGCGCACTGGGCCATTACACCTTTGTTCACCAATATACCAACACCAACCTGGTACAATCTACTAAGCAAACCATCTGACTTATGTTACACGGTCATCTTTCTTTTAAATAGCTTTTCAAGCAACAATTTTTTTTATGTGCATGGTCATCTTCAATAAAATTCCGTATTATTTTACTACCATACTCGTATATATTTAAAAGAAATATTTCTACTTTTCTTGAAATGAAGTAAGTTTCAGTAAATAAATAATATTTCTTAATAAATATATGCCAGAAGTATACAAGTTATAATTTTTATATACTTTAGTCTATTGTAACAGTACTTTCTTCTAGTGAGTTGTTACTTTAACAGAGTTCAAAATACCGGTAGTTAGGAGACTCAATTACGTTGTTGAATTCTTACAACATTTTTACATTAGTTCACGAAAACGTAAGTAATTTAAAGTTTTAGCAATCAGTTATAATCTGTTGAGTATATAACTTTACGAGAACGAACAAACGAATGAACGTCCTGAAGAATTAAATGTATGATAGGGTGATATAAAAAGATACAACAATGTTGTCATAAAAAAAAAGTATTATAAAAAATGGAGGTAAGCTCTAAATCAAAGCTAGACAAACATGTTAGTGCAATCGCCTGTAAAATGCTAAAGACATGCATAACATTAAGACGTTGTTTACATACTAAGTGATGGAATAATTATATGTATAAATTTTATTATATGGGGGAGATCAGTAAGTTGTTTAACACATTTTTAGATTGTAGGTTACCTACTAGTATTTTAATTATTTTTTTACATTTTTGGTGATCTTTAAATAGTATGAATTTGACTCATATTTATCAAACCTAGTATTACAAAAAAGTTAAACAATAATTTATTTATATTGTAACATTCGTAGACTACTTATTTGAGTTGTCTACGTTCAAAGTTTACCTACGCCGTAGACGCATCATTGTAGTACTCGTACTAGCCGTCGTCGATGATTTTAAGATAAGCTTAATGGATGCAGACCCAAAATGTCACTGCAGGAAAAAACAGTTTTCCTTCAAAAACATATAGAAAAAGCTGAGAATAGTATATGTTATTTTACAAGACATGCCAGGGATTGTAATTTTTAATTTTGTTACGGTAACATACAGCAAATTGATAACAAGTGAACAAAGCAAATTAATTTTAAGTTAAACCATACTTTCTATATATAAAGTAAACTATATTTAAGATTGTTCCTTTTTATAAGTGTCATATTCATTTTGAATTTTAATTTTAAATTTCAGACTATACGCATTTATTTTCATGCTAAGGCCTCTCTTACGGGACGAACGATGCAAAGTTATTGAGACTACTGTATAAATAATATTGTTTCACAAGAATATCTTCCTCTACCAAAATTTTGTTCTAGCCATAGAGCACAGAGTATTATCACTTATTCATTACTATTTTATTTGACACTTTTAGTCTCGATTATATCTATATACATTTCGATAAATACACGAAACGGTATGTTATGTGTACTCCGTACCGCATATAAGTAGTATTTTTAAATAATACAAAATATGTATACTGAACATAATCTGCGGTAAATTGTAAATACAACAGCCAACATATGGAATTGCAAAAGTAAAATGTCATGAGCATATATTTTACTCGTATACCTAACTAAACTATTAAATTGCGCTACAAACATGGCACTAAGTTTTTATGTTCCACCAATGATGTAACATAACTGTTTATTACACAAATGTTCAATAGGCGGCCTTATTGCTAAGCAGCAATCTCTTTTAGACAACCATGGACCAGGGAAGTACTAAAAGAAGATATAAATAGGGAATAGGTGCAGTAATTGGACTGGAGAAAAATAGGCTATAACTATTTTAAGTTAAGGAATTATTGATGTAATTAGTTGATATTTCTTATCAATACTCTGTAGATATGTTATGTATTATTGCTATAACAAATTTGAGAAAAAATTGGATAATGTTTAAAAATTCACTAAAATTCCTTAATATATAAGAACGTATTTGCTACTACTGAATCAATTTATACTAATAAACCTAGATATATTGAACAGAATATATGAATATCTATTATACTCGTAGATTAGGATACACTCTAACGTTAATGCGACTGTATATTAACTGAACACGTGTTGTAAGTCATATTGTTTTTAATGCTATTGTATTCGACTAATATTTTGATAGTTGTCCACATACTCAGAGAAACTTTAATACTATTTGCATATTGTAAAGTTATTTCAACTCCATGAAATAACTTAACAGACAAAATAGTTCCAATAATTAACAGTGTAATAATCTATGTGGAATCTAATCGATACTCGTAACAATGTAAGGAAGTTTCGCACATCAGTGTTCTATTTTATACCAGACAAGCAATTACACCATCTGTATATTATATATAAGTTAATGTATAATATATATAAGTTACATGTAGTACATGTCTTATGAAGCATCAGCAAAGTTTCCAGCATCTCTGTAGGTATTGTAAATATGATTGTCCCGCCTTAAAAAATTGTTGTCATTAAATACCTTTTCAATTATAAGTGTGGCTACTAAAGCAAGACACTGGCTTGATAATTGTATTCTGAAAAATGCACTCTTAAAATCAGAATATATACATATTCAGAATATTTATATACAAATAACTTAAATAACATAAATAGGATGAATAGAAACTTTAATTAAACAACCAGTTTTAATTAATAAAAACAAAGAATGCAAATAATTACGAAATAAAGCAAGCATCTCTCCGACACTCACAGAAGTAACCAAGGCTAATCTTTTTATATCCCACTTCTCTGTTAAATCACTGTAAGGACCGCAAGCACGTGATGCATAGGGTTGAGAATCACTAATAAATAATGGCTTTATTTAATGTTTTGTTCGATTTTTTTTAAATAATTGCTAATCAATGACGTTAATTCTCCCGGTCCTACCAATGTAAGCATTGAGCACTGATGAAACAGTAAACATCAAGATTTGTATCAAGTCACTGTATTTCAACCATACTTGGTACTATATTCAATAGTATACTACGATTGCATAATTTTTTTATTAACTTTGCCAGTCTGTTAGAGTTTAGGTCAGTGATTGAGAAAGTTATGCTTGCATTTTCAAGAAATTTATAACTTTAAATAATGGTTTGGAAACACAGATACGAGTATATTACATATAATTATATGCAATAATTAATTGCATTTATCACAAAATTAAGTCAAATACTAACAGCCTGATAATGTAACCAATACTTGAAAATGTAAGACCAGCTGTTGTTTTTTGATGGCCGTGGTGCCGTTAAATAATAAATAGAAATAAAGGTTATTATTATTACGCAGGGCTACACCATCAGATGGGCCGTCATTTACTATCTTAGGCATAAGCCCACAGAATTTAGAACGTCCCGGGGGTGTGCTAATTGACCTTTTACACATTTAATTCGGTTCACATTTTTGTTGGTATATCATAGGATATAATTATTCTTTTCTCTGTTATAATTTTAAATCAGTGTGTATAACTCAATTGCAAACTCAACTTCAAATGTTGGTTACTAAACTACACTAAATATTGACGGGAGACTTCTATAGTTTTACTATACATCAAATACCTTGAAATGGATTACAAACTCATTATTGAGCTAATGATGAGAAAAGTTTAATAACAAAGGCTGCTCCAAGAAACTCTAGAACTAGAATGAAAAAAAAAATACTTTATTTCTGTGTATGTGTTAAATTTGCATATGTTAATTCATATTACAGTTTTGTATATAATTCCTTGAAATACAGGTATATGCCAGTGAAAGCTTACTGTTTTATTTATATCTATATTATTTACACTTTATTACACTTTATTATAAGTCTTTTTAATAGAAAAATGATTGGACCACAACATTCTAAAGTGCTTAAATATATCGGTCCTGGACGGACTGTCTTAGACATTTTAAAGTGTTCGTTCAAATGAAACACAATTTCGCCACCCTTTAGGGAGGTTTGTAGAACAATCACGGTCGCCCGTCAAGCTTAGTAAATTGAAACGCCGATTAAGATTAACTGAACTGTAAAGATTGTTGTAATATATAGATTCAAAGTGACTTATGGTCGTTTATGCAAGTAGCACAGTAAGTGCACATTTTTACCTGCGGTATAAGGGAGCAGAAAAGTGAATAGGACTTACTTTTAAATTTTATAATTATTATCATTGATATTAATAATAATATTAATCCAAGACGCACCTTTTGATACCCTTAGTCGTCCACACTACTTTTACCATATTTTCCCTTCCCTTTATTTTTAAAGGTTTATTAGCACACATTTTCTGTTTGCTGTTATAGATTAATTTTTAATATTTATTTTATTCCGTGTAACGATAACTCTTTCTATGTATTTTTTTATTACAAGGAATATACAAGAGTCTGCTCTTATATCCATGGTACACTAGAGGATGATAAAAGAACATACATATATCATAAAAATTACCAATGGTCCGTATTACTAGTACACTAACACCAGCATGCGGTTTCATACTGCAGTGTAAGAATCCCATATTTCACACATCTAATTTGAAGAATCTAAAATTTACTAAAAGCAATTTATATCTACCTAAAACACGTTATGGAAAAATATTATAATCTCTTACTATGTAAAATGTTGGCTACAATATCTTGTAAGTATTAAAAAAAATCATGACTAATTTCTAAACGGAATAAGTTATTCATAAAAGTATTTTAAGTTCTTAATTGAACCAGCAGGTACCTCCACTGGGCCGTTAAAATAAGGCGTTAAGCGAGAGCTGCACTCATATTTTCAAAGTTATAAGCGCTGAGTTAAACTTTTACTTAGTTTCATAATACGCTCGTATTACAAGTTCCGTTTTACAATATTTCATATACTTCTCGATACATTAAACACCAGTTTATATATAAGTACCAACGTATTATATACACGTAGATTTAGTTAGTTAACAAATACATATTGATATATGGCACTGCCGACTCCGTGTTTGGCGTTTAAGCCTATATGAATAATAAGAAGTAACAAAAAAACAAGTCAAGTCACTTCAAAGTAGAAATTTAAAAAATATTGATCGTTAAACAAACCCTTTATTCAAAATGTACCGCGTAAATGTATCTCGTAGGATTAAATTATAGAAAAAAAAAGGTTGCCACGACCCATACTGATTAGTTTAATATTGTTATAGGGTAGATAACTACTAGACGCCACACTCTTAAAATCGAACTTAAGATGTATCATAGTTAATATAATCACATACCTACCTTGCTTTAACTTTACGGGCGACGGGGGGTCAGAGTAGCCGCGTCACCGTCGCCGCTCCGCGCCACCAGTCTATACTGATCTGTGACCAGTCTGTTCGGGTCACTCGCTAGAACTGCGTGCGTTCGCGCATCGCGTACACATTGTATCCAAAACTGTACATTTTTACGTAAGCAGCAGACTCGCGTCATTATTACAAGAGGACCCAAAGTTTTCGTCATTTTTGGCCACCGTCTATGATAAATAACGAACCTACGAAATACGTAACTACTAAGCCGGACACGTTTATCAAGGACAAGATTGGCGCGTATGCTGCTCTTCAGTCACCTAAGGGGCCTTCGGACTAAGCAAGCTGCAAGAATTCAGCGTCTGCACCAGAGATCTAGCCCGAGGGAAGTAAGCCTGTTTCCTGCATTCCTACCTATTACACGTAACTATTTACCTGTTTCTATTTTTGTGAATAGCCCAGTTGGTTTCGCTCGAATGTGTTTGGTCAGCTTGCCTAAGTTTTTATAATAAGATTCCTAATTTGCTTACTACACGTGGTGGGCAAGTCCATTTTTTTGCTGCTTAGTGGGCGAGTCTATTTTTTTTTGTTTGTGCGTGCGCTTATTGGCGTGGGTCTAAAAGCCTAGGCGTATACCTAAAACTACAATCTAAGCACTAAAAAATGTGATTACGCTACTTTAAAAGGTATTTGTTACATAAGTTGCACTTCGTTTATTGTACACACGTGTACACCTATAATTTACGCAAATTGTAATGCGCCTATGTTACAGATACAGATTATTCTGCACTTGATTAATATAGCAATTCTGTCTGGGAATTAAGCTTCAATAACTTAAAAAATTTTAACCTTGAAGCTTTATTTAAAGTCTCGATAGTGCAACCTAAAAGTGACAGTTGTTTCACCAAAGCTTGCCGACTATTTCCAGGTGCAGTGGATGTGCATGGCATAGGTTAAGCTTAAACTTTGCTGATCTGCTATCTAGCTGCCTGCATGTTGAAGGCAGTGCAGAGCAGGCGCCTGGTGAGTGCTGCATACTTCGTGCTATCACAGCTTCGGGTAAACCGTTAGCCGTTTTGTTTAGTTTAGCCGTTTTGAGTCTTAATTACACACTACATATTGACTTACGTACCCAAATCATTGTTTGCCTATACTAGAGGTTAGATTTTAGAATTAAATACCCGTAAATAATTATTTCATGATGGATAATGAGTTGAATAAACAAAAAATGATTGACGATGAGCAACTAAAATTTCAAAGTTTACTAAGAAAACGTAGTTCTATAAAGGGGCAACTAACTAAATTTAAGGATCATTTGCTTGAGGTTTCAAAGAGTCCAATCAGTAGCTTGCAAGTCAAAGAAATAACATTGAAAATTTATAAATTTAAAACTTTACTGACTACTTTTGATGTGTTACAAAAGTAGAGGAAGTCGAGTAACTAAATGTTACCTTTGTTTATTTGTTTGTCTCACAACTAAAGCTGTCCACTTAGAACTTATCAGTAACCTGACTACCGTAGCTTTTCTAATACGCCTACGACGATTTGTACCAAGAAGAGGTAAATCTTACGAAATTTATTCAGATAATGGCAAAACATTTGTAGGGACAAACAATGAGTTGGGTCGAGTCCTCAAGGCTAGTCGCGATGCTGTGACGGAGTATGCTAGCACCGAAGGCATTAAATTTAAATTTAGCCCTGCATATTCACCTCAGTTTGGGGGTATATGGGAGGCTGGGGTAAAATCATCCAAGCACCATCTAAAAAGGGTAGCAGGTAACGCTGCCTTAACGTTTGAGGAACTTTCGACGTTGTTCACACAAATAGAGGCAATCCTTAACTCGCGACCCCTATCTCCTCTCTCATCAGACCCATCCGATCTCCTTCCCCTTACTCCAGGGCACTTCCTTATCGGGCGGCCACTTGCTTCAGTGCCATCTCTAACCATTGATAAAAAGAGACCCAACAGATACGAAAGGATAGAGCAACTACGGCAGGAATTTTGGGAGCGGGGGCGTCGAGAATACCTGGCTGAACTACAACAAAAGACTAAGTGGTTTAAATCACAACGGGAACCGAAAGTAGGTGACTTAATTATATTGAAGGAAGACCTCCATTATGTTAGCGTCTAAGCCACATATAAACAGTGTATCCGGGACGAGATGGCGTCAGCAGAGTCGCTGATGTGTACACATCGAGAGGAACAGTGAAGAGAGCAGTACATAAATTCTGCATTATTCCAAATAAAAATAAAGAGGAACAGGAAAATGAGCTAGATAGCTGAGCAAGCTATCAAGGTGTGGGAGGATGTTGACGCCCACTGTGCCTCAAGTATGACGGACGCATGCCTCAAGTACGGGGGGGCCGAGTAGCCGCGTTGCGTCGCCGCTCCGCGCCACCACTCTGTTCGGGTCACTCGCTAGAACTTGCGCATCGCGTACACATTGTATCCACATGTACATTTTTACGTAAGCAGCAGACTAGCGTCATTATTACTAGAGGACCCAACAGGTTCAATTAGTCAATTTTGATTTTCTGTGTTTCACGCACAAATATATCAAACATGTTCGTACAAAGAATATTTACGCGGTAACCTGGTACTTAAATGAAAGGACTGTTGGATATCAACTGCGAGATAAACGAGAAAACATATTACGTGGAATTGTATGAAAATACAGTATCTATATCAGAATAATTATGATCTCATAAGAACTTTCAGTAAATATTCAATATAAGGATTACATAATATTCACAACAACATGATATACATACAATCAGCAACACATCAATTCTTATATTTGCATTAAGAAAAACGCAGTTTTTACGAACAACACGTTGTTACATATACATACCTGACTCCAATAGCGATTCAAGTATATTTTATGCAAATCCCAAGAGTATTGGAAGTTTCCAGATATAATACCAAAAAATCTTACAATAACAACAACGTTGATTAGTCGGATGATGTTTTTTGCTAAATGCAATTATGCTATCACCCTTTGTTATGTTTATATAGTAGGTAAGTATGGTAGTATAGATATTTCTTTTTGTAATATTATTATGTATATGTGTAGGTATATAAATATATATATGTATATATATATTCTCTTATTTATGTGATGCTTATATATTTATTTATATCTATTTTTAGGTAATATTTACTATGTTTAGAAGGTAGGTACACACAGAGTCTAACTCGTTATGTTCACCTGTCCACCCGGGTCTGCAGGAAGAAATTTCTTAGGGAAATAGGCTTTTGCTCGATATTTTAAAACAATTTTTCCTGTAATGTATGCGTGTGCAAAAATTAATAAATAAATATGTTTTAGTAAATGGCAATCAATTAGGTCAAAGAGGCAGTATTTTTGATATATTATATAATAAATGTTCAATATTTTCTTCAAACTAAACGTAGATAAAAGTAAAGAGAGAAGAAAGTATTTGGTAATAATAGAACACAAATATGTGTCTTACTTTTCACTTTTTATAATACAATTTATATGGAGAACCTAAATGAGTCTCATCATTTACAAGTCAGACGATAAATATGTTGAAAAAAGAATTTACCTAAATGAAATCATTCTCAGTCTTTCACTCTATTCCAGAGTCGCGAGTTTGGATGCCTGTCATTACTATTACTTTCAAGGCAACAGTGCTGATATTGCTGTATTTCAGTTGACAGACAGTTGAATGACATGAAATTATTGGATACAGTGACTTAATATTTTATGTCACAAGTTAGTAACATACACTGTAGTTCTTATGGGAGTCGCAGATTTCCTGCGAATCATAGGAACTAAATGTGTTCTAAGTATAAACACATAAAAGCGCCATTAGCTCGACAGTCTACTTGTCACATAGAACGATACATAACTGATATCAGTGTTATTGCGTTGCATCAAGAATTTGCTCGTCTATAAACGAAATAAATTACAAATTGCAGCAAACTAATATTTTGAGGAAGATTTAAAGAGCTTTAGGCATGTAAGGTGCGTGCGGCACGCCAACATGCCGCCGGCACACGAGCTAATCTGCTATTGATGAACAACTTCGCAAATAAAACAACAAGTATAAAAATATTTCGGACAAATCGACAAGGGGCTAGTGAGCTGGATTTATCACACTTTTGTACTTCTGCAATGCGGGATATTACATTGTCTTGATATATTTATTTTTGTTACGACAAACTCTACAGCTTGTTCTCAGCTCAAGATTTCCAATAATGTATGAAATTTAACAGATAGATCTAATTATTTAAAAACAGTATTAACACAGACCTATGATTTCTCCTTTTATTTCTGATACCTATTGGTCGACAGTTATGTATGTAGTCAACTTATAAAGTACCAAGTTGATCCCTTAATATTCATATTAGGTTCATTGTAGTTATTAGGGATTAACCGACAATAACCATTTTTCATACTGCCTGATGTCTTCGTTAATACTGGATATATCTGAATTAAACTAAGCTCTCAGAATTTGCACCTTTATTTATGTTTTGTTGATTCGGCGAACTAAAATTATAAGTCATAATATATAGCGCGCATTAATAAAGATGTGAGGAGTGCCGGAAAATAATGGAAATTTTGAGTGACTTCGGGCTTCTGCATACTTAAGAGCTCTCTAAGCTGTGGCGAGTCAGACGCAGTCTTTAATCTCATTTTATTTAAATCGGTTAACTATCTTAAACTTAAGAAAGAAGTATATATATTATCTCCAAATCATTGATCATCGCCGATTTTAATAAGTTACTATAATCGTGTCATTAAAATCTTAAAATTAAGATGCTATCAATTCCTTATAAACAAATATTTTTAACAGAGAAATCATCGCTCACTTCCTTGCAATATCCGGTTCTATATCAAAGTACGAGTTCTGATCATTGACTATATTTAAATTTCAATTTCACTGACGTAGTTACTAGTTTAACTTTCATATCATAAATGAATTTGCCATGTAGATGTCTCGCAATCTGGATAATGAAATCTATAAAATTAAAGTACTTCCTTACTCAGGACTTATAACAGGACACGACTTTACAAGACCTGAAGAAGATAAGCTGATTATAAACATCCACTCTGACACGGCTCGAGAGCAACTTAAGGTTCTCCACAACTCGACCGAAAGAGATAACTGTGTATGATGCTGTCGCAAGAAAAATGATTAAGTGGTGTGTAAAAAATTAATATAAAGAGTCATTAGAGATAGATAAAAGGTGAGGGTAGTTAACGAGGTACCTGAGAATCATTCACGGATATTTAATTTTTTTGTTTGACCGATATTCGACCTTGATGTGTTAACAAAGTTATATTTTAAATCTATTATCATCATTATGAGACCGAATTTTTGTTATCATATAGCGGAAGGAAAGTGTCTGCAGTGAACATTGGAGTTGATACTGGAACATTGGAAATTTATTAAGAGGAATTTTATTAATTTGCGTAAAGGATCTGCTAGGAATGTATTTAACATTATAATTATGCATTCATTTGACACCGAAGATTATCAAAACTAAATTCAATTTTTTTTTTACCAAAGTACAACTTTTTTTTTAATTAATGATTTATATTAATTTGCAATACCTATGTTAAATGACGCAATGAATAAATATTAAGCATTTGCTGATAAAGGTTAGTGACGTAATTCGTATATTTTTATATAAAAACTATACCTACAATATTAACATGAAAGTCCAAATAATTTTACGACTAAACCAGGCGTCAGTTTTAAATTCAATGGTGCCTAGTTGGAATCAAAATCATAACTAATAAATAGATGTTCCACTTATTCAATGTTCAGAAATCGAATGGACGATGTTACTTTAAAGAGTCGCCTGTTTCTTTGACAACATTTCCAGTGATGAGCTCGATGCTACAATCGAAACTTGTACTATGCTCGCGACAGTTCATATCACATCCGTCCTGTTTCACACTATACCGAATGGGCTATACTAAAAAGTATACTTTACGAACTTTATTGTTTTAGTTCGTGGCAATAATAATTAACGAAAGTATGAAGGAACCGATATAGAAAGCAGTGCAGTCATTATTGGTAAGTAATGCGAAAAATTTTCATATTTCATATATGATTTTTTTAACACAGTTATTTTAATAAATATCAGTTTGACAAGTTAAATACCATCATTCGAATTCTTATTTTCTTCACATTTTTTCAGAACTAAACTAAAGTATTAAGAATAGATCAATGTCGAGAACAATTTTGGTTCTGTGATTTATTTTCATATTGAAGAATCTTAAATCTAAGAATATTAATTGAGTAAATAAATCATAATAATTATGATTTCCGTACTTTATATAAGATTCATATTTATCTAATTTGTATTAAATAAGCTAACATTTCACAGATTGTAGGCGAAACGGAAAAATTGTTTGTTGCATTATCCTAAATAATATTGATTTGTTTACATTTAATGTTTACTTCACTTAACAAATATTTACAATATTACACCACACCGTATATTAATCCACCACGTTCTTGTTCCACTTTGATTATATATTTTTTTTAGTTTAAGAAGAGCTTAATATAAATAATCTTCAAATCTATTAGCTTATTACTCATTTGTACTTTTCTATCAACTATATTATTAACGTGTAAAATCAACTATGAACAGACTCTATGTTACATGTGCCGCTTCTTGACTACAAGTAAATTAAACAAATATATATTCGGCATGCACTCCAAATTCATCTATTCCTGATTAAATAGATAAAGTAGTGTTACACAAACTGTAATTAATTTATAATTAAGTCGCTAAAGCAACTGTTATCTCATTCCTGCCATTCCCGTATGTGATTAAATTGCAAACACTATTACCGTACGGCGTCCAGCAAAATTTTCAGTCTTCATCAATTCAAATTAGGTACTTTATATCCGAAATACTAAAATTATATATAAATAATATACATAAAAAAAACTGTGTTTTTTTGATGATTTCGAATAAAAGTATGCAATCATGAAAACCATTTAATACTTACCTGTAAATTTTCTGGAATAGTCTTCTTCCTTAAACTGGTATCAAGATATCGGACGTGCGACGGGGCGGGGTCTTCTCCAGACACAGCTCTCTGGTAGGACAGTCTCCGTCCTTTGTTGTCAACTTTCGGTACTTGGTACGATTGACAGACCTGAGCCTCTTTATTCTTCTCGTCAGCAATGACTCTACGCAGGTAGTTTACAAGGCTCTCGCTGCCAAGCCAAGTGACTCTGAAAGGAAAAAAAATCGTATATTAAAGCGATTTATGGTTATCAACCTGAAAAGCAACGAATGAATTTTAAGTAACAAAATTAAACTTAACTTATTCAAAAAATTGAAGTTAACTTTTCATTGTATAATATTTTATTTATTAATATCAATCAGTTTTCATACTGGACTATATAAACCAACGCCACCGACACGAACTGAAAATAAGACGCCGTGGTCTCGTTCAGCCAATAGAGTATGTGTTAGTCCTGATAGTGTTCTGCCTGTTCAGAACCTAAGCCTTGTATATTTTGCTCTTACGATGCACTTAATCCTTTAAACCAGGATTTTCTTTCAAATCAGAGACAAGGGCGCCAAAACAAAAATGTTTCAAACATAGTTTTCCTAAAATATGAGAGGAGTTTCCTCAATTCTGACTACAAAGTATGAGAAAATGATGATGAATGAATGAATGGTGATGGAGAAAGATGTGTTGTAACAAAAACCAAAATATATATATTTAGTGATCCGATTTCATTTTTGATAATATGACTCGATATATTGGGAATATGTTAATAGATGTAATATATATTATTATATACACTATAAAAACGGTTTCATTCAAATGTCTGGCTAAAAATTGAGCTTAAAAATCATAAATTCAGTAAGTACATGAAATGTGCAAGTCAGTAAATATGCAATGGGATCATCATCAAAACTTATGTGTTTGTGTCTATGTTTCTTTGAATTAATAGTGTCTAATCGTTGTTAGCCGTATACATCTGATAAGCACTTAGTAAATTTTTATAGCTAGACGAAAACGTCTATCTCTTAAAAACGTCACACCATAAGTTATTGAAATACTGCTTTATATCGAACCTAATGAAGTAGGGGTCTCCATTAAAATTTTATGATAACAATACCTTGTCGTTCCACTCAAATCGGATTATGGCTGCTGGATTAATTCAGAAGACAATTTATGGTTAGGTGACTGGGCAAATAGAATCGAGTGTTGGTAATGTTCTTTTGATTTTATTGATAATGGATTTCACAGAGCAGGCTCTATATCGAATCTTATTCAGATTTAATGTTATTGCTTATAAAATATATTTAAATCGTCATTGTAGAGCTTAGTATGTACAAGATAATTTTTTTGATTTGAAGGAAATAAAGAAGTTTACAGTTGCTTAGTAACTGGCTATTGGTTTAAAATGTAATAAAATTACCAATGCTTAACAAAACTGACTCAAGAAGAAATCAATTCCATGTCAACGACAAACCAAGACGAAGTCAGTCGTAAAGATTTAAAATTGATAATTGAACGATCAAAACCCTATTCTGAAAGAAGGCTGATTTCAGCTTCCAATTCAAATTCGTAAATAATCATCGCAAAAATGTTAAAACCAAAAAATAGGAGCACCAGCGCTATTAAATTAATTTTTATTTATTTGAAAACTTGAATATAGTAAAATAAATAAATAGTACAACTCCTTCTTTCGCACACATACTATAGGATTATAAATTATTATCAATAAATGCAAAAATCCGATGTAAGTACATATGTTATAGCTTTTTAATTATTGTAATAATTCGTGACGTCCAATTTCATTATGGTTCACGATTCATTAATGCTTTACAAAATCACAAGCTATTGTCAGAGTTGCAAGCTTTTGTAAGTTCTATTCTGTCTTCAAATACGCATTAATAGAAATACTTCAGGGCGAAAAGATAACTATTGCTGATATGCTCGAATCCAAGGTAAAGCCCAAGGCTGCTACGCGTTTGAATAAATTGCTTTAACGATGTTCGTAGCAGAAATGCGTGTAGGCAATCGTTATGAGCCTCAACTTTGTAGTAGTATTATTTGTTTGTGCAGTTAGCATAATTACAAGTGTCTCACACTAATTAACCTAGTCCAAAATAAGCATTTTATGACTTATCTTATAGGTAGATCCTGGTATCCAAAGGCATCCTACAGCATAAGCCCCTACCGAATCTACAGAAATACACCTTAAAACCTGCGTACAGACCGATTAGCCACGAATATCAGTTGTAAAACTGTTTTTATCTTATTGTCAATGTTGCGGTACCGATGAAGCAGATTAATTTGACAGAAACAACATGTGTAATGTACAACGGTAGAACTAGTTAAATTCAACCTATTAAAACCGGGATTAATTAGAGTGTATTTTTTGTAATATATATTTCTGTGTTATTTTTAGTACAAGTTGGAATCGTCATTTTAACATTTTAAGTATCTGATCTTATTTTTATTTAAAAAAATTATTGTTTAAATATTTACTCATTCTAATGCATTATATTTCATCAAACATATATCTACGATATGAAAGTGGGTGAAACATTTGTTATACTACTGCGGATCACTGATACATTGACTTAGCCGTCATCTTGGCAAATACAACATAACCAATTACATTATAACATTACAACAACAATATAATATTTCTAATTTTAGTCATCGAATAAGGATGGCAGTATATTTCCTGGCACAACTACTAGAAGTTGGTTTGTTAATTTTGCCAGTAAACAGGATAATGACGACTATTACGATGGCAATATAATATATATACTCGTACATATTAAGTACACACAAGGCCGAGCTTACTTTGTAAGAATATAACAATGTCAAAGCGAGTCGACCCCTCCACAATACACGTATGTGTTATTACACTCAAACTAAGTTTAAACGAATAGTGAATTATGGAGGAGATGTTTTCTAGAGCAATGTAACTTTCGATAATGAATAAATTAATAAATAAATGAACAAATGTTTCTTACACTTACACCGAAGTAAGCTTTGTAAGACCTGTGTAATGGGACCTAGGTTAACGGATAGACATACATACATAATACAAAAATAATTATTTTTGATAGAAATACCTATATATTAACAACCATGACTAGGGTACCACATTTAGTACCCACATTTATCACACAAACAAATGAAAGATATTCAGAAGAGATAAATAATAATACTTGTTGATGCGTAATAATTTCAGAATAACACCTGTATTAATAATTGACAGTAGTTGACACTACTAATTGATTCATAAATTGATTCCAATATAGAGCAAATGATCAAATTAAAATTTCATGAGAAACCATTTTAAATAAGCTATGCGGAACTCCTAAAATTGATTAATTTTATGGGAGTTCCGCCTGTGATCACAGGCTATTTTATTGTCGCTTTATCTCTCGCTATCGCTGTATCCCTTAATCAGACATTAATAGAAATTTCAAAAGGTATGTGTAGGTTTTAGTTGTGGTGACCCGTTTATATAGTATAAATGGTCCTTCGAGTATATATGTATCAATAAGGTTAATACTTAATCTACTTTTATCCTGATTTCTAGAATTTCTCTAGGCTTATATTTTTTTGTACAGTACAGACGTGATGCACCTTATTGGCGGTGTATAAGTGACAAAGAATCTTAAGACGGGCATAATTGCGCCGGAATCACTAGGCGCATTATATCTCTTATACACCGGCGAGTGTTGTGAAGAGCTTTTTTCCCTTCCGTACCACCCTCTTTTTTTTGCGACGGGAAATGCTCCTTATACACCATGACACCGCGCTGGCAAGGCGCGGCCGTGTGTGGGGCTCTCCGGTTTGAGAGGATCGGCCCACCCACTGAAACCCTCCGGTGTTCTCTGGGCCCATGCAGGGCACATGGCAGGATCCGCTTCGCGACTCCACTGCCACTTCCGTACCACCCTGCGGTGTCATATACAAACTCCGGATATCACGCTAGCGTAAACAAATAATTTGGCAACTCATTTTAATGTCAAACAATAAAAAAATTGAAATCCAGTATGTGTGTTTCCCCTTTCTTACAATTCTATAAGTTTACATCTTTATCATTTTTACATCTAATCAAAAGCCAGTGAAAAATTGTTAATATTCTAGCTGAATAAATGTACAAAAAATAATACTTATTAGAAAATTTTAATATCGTGTTTTTTATATTTATCTAACAATAGTCTAAAAAATAACTTTATAATGACGATACTTCCTTATAACCTCTTATAACCCTTTGCAACACTTTTTTCATTTTGCATTTATAATATTAGTAAGGACAGAAAATACATAATAATAGATTTCATTAACTAAAAATGCGTAAGTTCATTTTTTTCATATTAATATACATTTTTTCGTTAACGGAAAAAAATCTTATAAACATAACACAAATTATACTTACATTGGTTTTGTTCGCATCGTTCGCGTTATAAAGCGATATACGAGTATCTTGATAACTTCGTCTCTGACTTTTGTCAAAAAAACGTCCGCAACAACAATATACTGATGTATATATAAAGAGTAAGGCCGTTTGTCCACCACCGCCGTTACCGGACCGTCAACGAGATCGAAGCCAAGATCAGGATAACGCGATGGCGATCGTTTGTCCACTGCAACGACCTCGGTGGTTCAGTCTGTTTCTTGTAGTTGTCGTGCGTAGTAGTGCATAGAAATATAACTAAATAGGACAACTTCTCCTCCTACTTTTGTATATTAGAAGGCGTAGGCGAAGCAAAGAATTTTGGATTCATTCGATAATACGTGAAAGATACATCACAGGAGCGTTTTATGTACTTCACGACAAGTTGCAGCAGCATGACGAGAAGTTTTTTAACTACTATAGGATGTTTACAACTACATTCGATTATATCCTGTATAAAATAAAAATATTTAAATGTCTTGGCCATTTTTATTTATTGTACGTCATAATACGTTTTTAAATAAATAATCAAAAGCTACAATCCGACAACGACGCGGTACCGGCGTAGGTAAGTGGACACGTAATGTATTGCCGCCACTTCGGCCCGACTAAATCTCGGGCCGAGTTCTAGCAGAAGCGACAAACTAAGCGATACTTCGGCGGCCGGGATGTCGGCGCTCGGGTGACGGTCGTGCGGTGGGCACACTGCTATAGTAAATGTATGTATTGCTAAATTGGCGCCGTCATGACGTCCCGGTAACAGTGGTTGGTGGACAAACGGCCTAAATATAGTATTCTATTACACGTTTCCGGCGAATCTTCGCATTATGCATGCCATTTGCAGTGGGCAGGGTACGCTGGTAACAGGACTAATGGCATACAGGGCGGACAAGTCCTAGGGTGGTAACCAGGGATCATAAAATGTAATGTGTCATTAGCTATATAACTAACAATTTCATGTCTAAATTAACTACTTCCTACTAGGGACATAATAATTGGCCCAAAAATTATGCATTTTTTATTAGAAAAAGTAGAATTTGCATGCAGCGGCGGCGCAAGACCTTTTTTTTTTTGTTCCCCCTGAGGAAAATGGATTAAGTTGCATACCCCGGCTGTGGCAAGCCGGCGGTTATGTGGGGCTCTCCTCCTCAGAAGGCGGAGGCCTACCCACTAAAAACCTCAGGGATGGCCTTCCTCAGGCATGTAGGGAGCCCCGGGAACACCAAGCTACTTCCGGGAACTCCCCCGCCGATACAGGGGAGCCCTCCTCGGGGGAGGCTACAATACGTCCCCCGATCTCCACCACCGACGATGCCCCTCAGCCTCGGAAGGGGCGTGGTCCCTCCCGGGTCGCCGTATCCGTGGGCGCGATTACCTCGAGCCCGCCGGCGACCCGCGGCAGCGCCGCACCGAGCTCGGCGCCGCCTCCTTCGAGCGGGATCCCGGGACCCGCTCGGCGGCCTCCTTCTAGAGCATCACTGCTTCACAAAAGGAGGCTACAGCTCTCCAACCTCCCTCGTCCGCCAGCATTGCCGCAATCAATACCGGCGGAGACAGATATCGCCCGATCTCTGCGACCAAGACTCGGCGCTCGGAGGCCCAAGCGGGGCACTCCGCCAGCGTGTGCTGGGCCGAGTCAAGGTCGGATGTGCAGTGGTGGTAATGTATCGATCCCTCCAGTCCTATTCGACACAGATACTCATCTGAGTCAATCGGTAGGTGACTTCCTCCTTCCCGTGGAGCCAAGCATCGAGGTGTGGGAGTACGGCACCGACGACCCGCTGGCGCGCGCAGATCCGTAGTTCGAGCTGCGCACGCCAGGCGCACTCTGTCGGTGCCATTCCCGCTTAGGCACTTCGTGCGTGGGTTCCAAGGCGCTCCCCCATCGTTCCCCCGGTCGACACGCCGCGACGCATACGTCGCCGCGTACATGTCGGCCAGGATGTCGAATGGGGAGGAGCGTCCGCCGCCGCCTCGTACGAGATGGTGCGGTAGCCTCGTACGATCCGTATGGCCATTATCCGCTGCAGGCTCCGTAGCAGAGCTCTGCAGCGGGGGGACCTCATGCAGTCTTGCGACTACACGGGAGCCCCATACATGGTCACGGATCGCACGACGCCCTCGTACAGGCGGCGAACTCCATCCTTCGGTCCCCCGAGATTGGGCAGCAGGCGATGCAATGCGCCCGCCACCCTTTTGGCTCGGGGGATCTACCGCACGAAATGCTCCTCGAAGCTTCAGCGGCGGTTCAGGGGAGGCCCAGGTACTTGATGTACGGCCCCACCGGGATCACCGCGTCACCCACCCGGATCCGGCAGCTGGGTGGTTCCCGGCGCCTCGGAAGGCCGTGGAACTATAGCGCCTCGGTTTTGTGAGGCGCTATTTCTAAACCCAGCCGGCGAATCGCCCGTACGACACATGCCACCCTAAGCTCGGCAAGCCTGAGCACCGGCCCGAAGTCGGTCCCAGTCGTCACGACGAGAGTGTCGTCAGCGTAGCAGACTACACTCACGCCGCGAGGAAGGCTGGTGCGAAGGACCGCGTCGTATGCGAGGTTCCATAGCAGGGGTCCCAGCACCGACCCCTGCGGAACGCCGCATTCGACCCTCCTCGGGCGGCGCAAGACCTAAACTTAATGTGGGCATGGTACATTTTGCGAAGCCTTCTGTCGCAAGAAGGGAATATAAAATAAGATTTTCCATACTTTTTCAAATATATTTTCGGCTGTGAGGCGCGAGGCCTTTTGCACCGCGAGGCCGTGGCCTTACGCCGCTTCTGTTTGCATGTTTTAAACCGGTTACATGCTAGAAAAAAACTGCAATGGATTAATATAAAATATTAACTAGATTAATATAAAAGGTAGATATATTTATTATTGTTCGTTATTTTCGTTTAATGTATATTTGTTTGGTTATCTATTGAGAATAAAAAAATTACCTTTAGAGAGATCTTGCTTATTCTTCTCGAAAAGAGTGTCCTTGTTGTTTTGACTAAAAAATTGTTTTGACGTCAATAATCGTCTGCCATCTTCAATTCAATCTTATTCAATTTTGTTTTACTAAGAATACTATAAATAGAAATCATATTTGTAAAATATCTTAAGTGCCGTGTTTTAATAAATGTAAAAAAATAAATAAAATCTATTACACTATATAGTATATTAATACTATAAGTATACTATATATTCTACACCATTGGCGCTAGCACCTTTCCGGTACCACTTACAATTATACTCAAGTTAATCGAGAGTAACCCGAGACTTCACCGCCCTCGCCCTTTGAACTTTATCGTGAAACATTTAGTTTACCTTGAGAACTAAAGGCTATTTTCGTCCGAACCTTTGTTTGTTTCTGATTTGAAATTTTCAAATGTAAACTACCGCATAAATAGGTTTTTTTTTTAGCTAACCAGGTATTATTTATTTTGTCGTCAATGCTGACGAGATGGTGTCTTCAGATTTTTTTGACTACGCAAATTAATCCTAAACGAAGTAAATGAATCACTTACAAATTAGCTAGTGTCTGCCATTTATCTCAAAATGTAAATAACATTGTTATGAAATTACTTTATTACTTACGAAAGCAATACACAAGCCAAATACTTTTACATATATATCTCTCTTTCTACTGGGACAGTATGGGGAAATCCGAAACCATATATAGAAGCTACAGGCAAACTATCCTACCATCCTTATTGATAAAACACTTTTGGCGTAGTAATTTTTTTGGTCATACCTGAATTGTTCATAAAATAAAATAACAGAAAGGAATATATAATACCTTATAGTACATAGCATATTACTACAAACAGTTAAATTAAACAAATATGCAAGGGCGAACTCTAGTAGAGATATCTTCCAGGCAACTTAAGCAATAGTGCGGTTACTGTTTACAGCGGGATTACAACATATAGAGATTAAACAGACACATCTACACTAATATTATAAAGAGGAAAGATGTGTATTTTTGTATGTAACGAATAAACTCAAAAAGTACTGGACCGATTTAATTCATTCTCTTTTCATTAGAAATCTACATTATCACTGAGTAACATAGGCTATAGAGAGTTCTGTATTGGTTCACAACTAATAATTTGTCTTTAAATTCTAAGAAAAGAAAATGTATCAAATTCTCTTTGCCCAATGTAAGGCAGGTTGATACTCGTTTAAATAGGAATGGTGATGTCATTGACTTGGTAAATAATACTAAATTCTTAGGCATTATGATAGATTCACGACTACAGTGGGATCCACATATTGAAACTTTGGCAATCAAACTTAGTTCAGCGGCGTACGCAGTAAAAAAGATTAGACTTTTAACTAATGTTGAAACGGCAAGAATTGTTTATTTCAGCTACTTTCATAGTGTTATGTCCTATGGACTGCTGCTATGGGGATCAGCGGCTAACATTGAAAGTATTTTCCTTTTACAAAAAAGAGCGATTCGTGCTATTTACTGTTTACGGGCTAGAGAATCCCTAAAAGAATTGTTCAAAGAAATTAATATTTTAACTTTAGCTAGTCAATATATATATGATAATTTAGTTTTTTGTATATAGAAACTATAATAAATTCAATAAAAACAGTGATCTACATAATGTGAATACTAGAAACAAAAATAAACTTGTCGTTCCAATGTTCAGACTCCATAAAACTAGCTGTTCGTTCTTGGGGAAATGTATATCTATGTTTAACAAACTTCCGCAAGGTGTCATTGATTTGCCTTTATATAAATTTAAAATCCATATCAAAAAGACACTCATGAGTAAAGGTTATTATAAAGTAAGTGACTATCTTAATGATCACACTATTTGGGAATAGGGACACTATTCATAGAGCCATGTTTGGTAACAACATTATTTATAATATTGTATTATTTTATATGTGTATGTAAACATACATACGACTGTAATCGTATTAGGTATGATTGTATCTTATACTATATTGTATTTTTATATTATATTATTATAATTATTAACATTGAAAAGAGGAGATAAAAAATAGACCTTCAGAGTTTCTTGCCTGTTCTTCTCGAGAAGGCTCTCCCAATTTCCGAACAGGTGTCGAGTCAATATATTTTTTCTTTTTTTTTTCCTTATTCGTACGTACGGACAAGGTTTTTGTTTTTTTTTTTATTTAAGCTTTTTTTTTGTTTTGTTTGTTGACGTCAATAAGTGCCTGTAAAGGTCTATGTTGAATAAATATTATTTTGATTTTGATTTGATTTGATATATTTAGTACTAGATTACTATAGAAATCTTTAGAAATTCTCATCAAAACCAACCGAAGGTGTAAAAAATTTTGCCATAAAAAGTCTTTCATAGCATACGCTGCGAAGAGTATTAATGATAAGACAAAAAAATGTTCGACAGTATTATACAATATGTCAATATCTACTAGTCTAAGAGCCAGTGGAAAGCTACCTGTATGTATTTGACCAGACTTGGGGTTTTGTACAGTGAGGCCCCTATACCTACTTTATATGAGACGGGGTCTGCAAGCAGTGGACACTTATTGAAATCGGACATTCCATTCAAAAGATATCATGATATTAAAATAAAAATACATGCCGGCGGCGGCATGCTTATAATTATAACTTATCTATTTATCTATTATTGTCTATCTATTTATGTCTACCCGTGCAATACCGGGACGGGCCGCTAGTAATAAAAAATAAAAATCTAACACTTACACACGAAATAGTTGAATCATATATAGACATATGATAGTACTAACTGTGATTTATGTACTGTAAATATCACAAGAAACTTATAAACTTATAAATGTATATACATGCATAATGTATACACATACAAATAATTATACATAATATAACAAAAAATGTTTCCTCTTATACCTCTCTTAATACAATAGATAGATAGCGGATAGAAAGCGTAAAAATTCTTTACTTTATAATTGGGACTATAAACCACTATAACTAAAATCTTGTTATGGTATATACCTCCAGAATCAAATGCTCAAGAGTGCCGTTGTACTCACTTCGAGATTTGCTAACAAAAGAATTTTATATTGTTTCTAAGATATATCCAAACATCACCTGCACCCAAAGCGGTCCTTACGCAAGTGTTTATAGTGATACATAGAACAGATTGAAGGAGGCAATGCGGGTTCCAAACAAGATTGAGACACTAGAATAACATCAAATATGTCGCTGCAGAACGTTACAACTTAAATAAGTTGCATGAACTGGAATGTTTGAATTGTTCAATGAAAGACCATTAGTTAAGGATACAATAAAGATAGCATTGCAAGTGACGGTCCACCAGATAAATAATCATCATTAATAATTAACATCACAAATAAAAAATAAAATTATATAAAAAGTACTCTAAAAGAAATGAAAACTTATAAGCAATGATAGACTCTAAATCAAATCAATGTGCATTAGATTAACGCATCAAATTAATAAAACGCAAAAACACACTATTAGAAGAACACATATTATAAGGAAATCGAATGAATATTAAATGTTCCTCTAAAACCCATTTACTCACTGTACTGTTATGAGCAGTCCTGTTGATAAAAGATATTGTTGAAGGAAATGCTAGCATCCACCTTTATCTTTGGCTACATTTAATATATCGCGTTTTAAAATTTATTTTCTATTTTAATACACACGAAATATATATATATATATATGATGGAAATGAAGCCATTTCTCAACAAAAAAGAAAGCTAGCTAACTGTAGATGCCATGATGCTCAATACTTGTAGATGCTGCGAAATATTACTCATGCGCTGATGTAAGGATTTCAATGCATAAAGTCAAAAACAGTTTCTATAGTTTGTAACCGGATAAAAGTAGCTAATTTTAATGAAATTCTAGTCAGGTCAATATTTTTTTTTACTTTTGGAGTCTAAGCTCTCCAATCATAGGTTAAGAATGGCGTTGGCGGAAAATCAGTTATGCAAACTAATCTGACAATGTAATGAATCTGAGTGTATCCATTAATCACAAAATGAGAAAAAAATATGTATATAAAAATCTAATAATAAAAATATGAATAAAATAAAGTGGTAACTTAGAATTGAATTACTAATAATAACCTGTGTAATGAAATTACCTGGGTTGTTAATATATTAGATTTTGCTACAAATTGATAATACAAGTTGGAAAGCTGAAACTTCGACATCAGTGGTGAAGCAAAGGCAAGTTAAGCTTTAAGCTTAACTTGCCTTAGCTTCACCACTGATGTCGTAGGTTGAGAGTAACTTATAGAGAAATACGATAAAACGCGGGCGAAGCTGCGAGTGAAAAGTTAGAAATATGTATTCTTTTGCAAAAACGGCAATTTCCATACCAAAATTCCTAGGAATTTGAAATATGTATAAACGTGTGATTGTGCGAGTTTAATATTTTATATTACGTAGGTATATATTAACTAAAATGAACACGATAATATTTTTTACATGATTACATTTTTCAATATAATATAAATATGCTACGCACACTATATAGCTTATTGGATATACGTCTGTATTTTTGACATATTTGTTGAAGTCTGACTATAGTGTCCGTAGTCCTACGTCCGGGTATAAACCCAAATTGGTTCTGAATTATTGTACTCTGCTCTTACATATGTCTCATTTTTACTGTCTCCATACACAGTAATACACATAGGCTTATTCTTTATTCCTTGATAGTTGTTTGATATACAGAATGTCAACGGTGGACACCGGCGAAATGCTGCACAATTCATCTAGGTTTGCTTCATCTAGCAACTACTTATTGAAGAATGAAATCTACTATTTAGAGCTAAATGGGTTCGAGTACGCCTAAATTATTTTCCAGAAAATAATTAGTAAGCTATTTTAATAAATTGAACGATCTGATTGCAATAATGTGATTGTGATTTTAATTAAATTCATATTGACTTTGTTATGTACTATTCTGTCTCAGATTATTATATAAACATCGTGAACTGTAAATACATTTTCCTTCAGATTAACAAGATTACAGATAAATTACAGATTACTTCAATACATCACCGCAGATAGGAAATAACTTGGCATTTGTAAACGGCAAACATTCACAAATCCTCTTGTATAATAGGTGTCTAAAACTGTGTAGATGTAGTTTACAATATGGTCTCTATGTTAATTTGCATTTAAATATACTAAGAACTAATGTCAATCACATCGGAGTAGGACTGATATGAAATGACTACGTGAATATGATAAATGAAATGATTATCGAAAAATATATTTCTGTTAACTTGAAAAATTAAGTACATAACGAAATGAAAGGGGAGTAACATTACATTGACAATATAGAAATATGTATTTTAAAGCTCTACACTATCAAACTGAGTAATGCGATTTATTATCAAACGCCCGCAAAACCACCAACCAACCAAAAGTAGTGATCAGCGTACGTTCTAATACTACGAGTTTAATAATAATGATGTGTACATGTAAGAACTACGAGTATATGACATGGAGAGAGAGACGAGTATTTTGTTAGTCAGTTAATGAACACTCTATCCAAATATGTTACTGGAGCTTAGCGCATAAATTAGAGTTTCCAGTATATTTAAACGCTGCAGCAGTACACCACTGTCCGAAATAAATTAAAACAGGATTTATATCTTTTGAAAATACTAACTCAATTCGTTTCGGCTGGCGGGAACGTATTGAAGTAGATATATTCCAACGTATTGAATTACAATATTCCGATATCTCAATATTTTTTATAAGTTTATTGATATATATTTTTTAAATCTTTTTAAGCCATACACAATAATGGTTGAGCCGGTTATATAATAAATAATAATCTTTTTGCTAACAGTTGCACAAACTGCTTTAGATACAACAGGGTCTGCATTTTTATAGACCAATTCGATTTTTAATCTTATAAAAAAAGAGAGTCGTCTGATAAATCACACCTACCAGACGATTACTCTTTCGAACCACTAACCTAGCTGTGTCAACTAAGAATGACGGATTGATTCACTCTGGGTATTGAATAGTTTATCGTTTCAATGACAATGTTGGGTTCGCTTATTATAAGATTTCATAATTGTCTTGATTACGTATTTTTGACATACTGCTGGCAAGAAAGCTTTAGTAAAAACTTTGATATTAACGGCTTGTCGATTGTGATAAACCGACGTTGGATCGTTCTCGTGGAAAATGTGCAAAAGTTGCTGAAACACAGCAATAGAGGAATCGCGCCATTTCGGTTCTGACGTCCACCATTAAATCACTAGGTAGAGACTAGAGACCGCTATTTTGTATCAACGAATGCTTTTACTGTATTATGTATTCTGTGTTTGCTCTTGTATGTATTCTGTGTCATTACTATGTTTATGTTGCAATATTAAGTAATAATCTTACCGTAAATTACATTTGCCTTAAGATAGGCATAACTTAAATATGATGTTATTTCATTTATATTAGAAGGTTAAATACAGATAAGGTAATGTTAACATGATAGACTTTTGGAAACTTGATGTGGAACACCCTGAAAGGCTTATAATAACTCTGATATATTCCGGCTTTGATTCTAATAATTATGATCTCACATACTGAAGATTTGAGTCGTAGAATGAAGACAGTAGATATCAAATGCAAAATTGAAACATTATTATGCCAGAAGTAGAAAAGTAATATATTATGAAAAAGTATGAAAGTATATTACCTATTTGCCCTGGACAATTTCCGCCTCATTGTCCCATGAGCTGTATCTAATCCGGAGTTCATAGATATAGCTCGTGAGCACAAATTATTCTCGTGAATGAAAGATTCATTTAAACCTGAAACAAAAATAAAATATCTTAAGTATGTTTTAGTTAAGACTATAGTATAGGTAGTGACTATATTATAGGACTATATATATATATATTCTACACTATATAGTTTTATATTCATTACGAAATCTTTATTAATTGTTTAATAATAATATAATAAAATTATGGAAATGATAAAATATGCAGTATCTGCTCGAATATAATTCTATTTTTCTAAATCCATTTCAAATACAAATTTAATGCTTAAAAATGGTCGTAACTGAAACAGTTGAGAAGTTGAAACAGTTCGGAACTGAGACTACTATCAGTTTAAATGCATCTGCAGCGCATTTAACAATGAACCTAATAAATAACACTATATTGATCAATGAACTAATAGACAGGGAGACGGACATAAACAACAGCAGCGCTGAAGGAAAGTGTTCTAGATTTATTTAGAGCACAGAAACTTGTTTATATACATTATTTATAATCCGTAAATATTTATAATTAAAGGAACTGGTGAAAAGAAAGAAATATAATAAAATGGTAAAATAAATTACACAAATTACAATTTAAACAATAAATTTACACAGAGCAAAACTGGTAAAGACACTCTATGATGGAAGACAATGTATTTAAAAATATTCATCTTGAAATATACTGTCATTGGAATACTAATTGTTTTTATCTGATTTACTATTTTATAATTATTATTTGATATTTACAAGAGGTTATGGGCAAATTCGTCTATTCAAATAATAAATAGTATCAGTTAAATAAGTATACATAATAAAATATTTTCATAATGGAAAAAGAAGTTACGTCATGCTTTTCTTCGTTTGAAAAACTAAAAGGAAGGGAAAATTATAACGATTCGTTATGAAAAATAGCTTAATCCATGAAAATCTGTGGCATTGTATAATTGGATATCCAGAAGGTGATAGCACTACGGCCGAAACTCTTAAGAGAAAAGATGAAAAAGCATTATCTAAAATAAATTTATCGGTCGATAAATCGTGCTTTCCGTATTTAATAAATGTAAGTACTGCCAAAAATGCATGGGATACACTTGAAAAAGTATTCGATGATAAAGGATTAACTAGACATCTGCAATTGCTTCGTAAGTTATGTTCCGTACAATTAACTGATTATAACTCAATGCAATCATATGTTAATGACACTATTTCGATTGGTGAGCAACTACGCGCTATTGGTAAGCCCGTTGATGATGAGTTCCTTGGCGTTGTTTTACTTAAAGGCTTGACTACAGAATATGAACCTATGGTTATGGTATTGGAGCACTCCGGTGAAACCATCACGAGTGACTTGATAAAAATCAAATTATTACAAGATACTAAGTGGAATGGTAATAAAAAGGAGGCGGAGACATGTCTATATTCTGGAGATAAAAATAAGTCAAAAGTTAACCAAAAGAATAAAAAATGGTGTTGGAACTGCAAAAAGGCAGGCCATACAAAACAGGAATGTTGCTCAAAAATAAGAAACCTGAAAAGAAATCAGATCATCCTAAATCATTATCTGCTTTATCTGTACATGATAAAAATTATGAAATATGGTATATCGACTCGGGTGCAACACATCATATGACAGGTCGTAAGAATTTGATTAAGGATTATATAGTAGATACCGGCTATTGTCTTAACTATTGCAAATGGTGAACAATTAGAATGCAAGGGAATTGGTAACGTAGATATTAAACTATTTAATGGTAATATAAAGACTATTTCTAACGTTATGTATGTACCAAATCTCTCAGTGAATTTATTATCTGTTCTTGATCTTGTTAAGAAATGCTATATTACTTTATTTGACTCTGAAGTATGTAAAATGTTTAGTTCAAGTGACTGCAAAGTTCTGGCTCGGAGATAGGAAAATCTTATCAACTTGACATTTGTCATGAAAATGCCAATATTACCAAAACTGTAGAATCTATTGATCTTTGGCACTGGGTCATTTAAATATTCATGCTATTAAACAATTACGAGATCATAAGAATAATATTAATTTTACAGATACATCAAAGGTAAGCTTTCAAGAGATCCGTTTGTAAATAATCCTAATAAAGAGCTAGCTGCAAATAAATTAGATTTGATCCTTACTGATCTTTGTGGACCATTACCGGTCCAATCTAATGGTGGTAAAAAATACTTTTTAACTTTTATTGACGACCATAGTAGAAAGGTATTCATCTACTTTTTAAGAAACAAATTCGAAATAACTTCGAAGGTCAAAGAGTTTGTTAGAATGGTTGAAAACCAATGTTCAGCAAAAATAAAAATTATTCGGTCGGACAATGCTAAAGATTACTGCAATAAGAAATTAGAAAAATATTTTAAGCATAAAGGTATCATTCATCAATTGACAGTTCCTTATACTTCCCAACAAAATGGAGTAGCCGAACGCATGAACTGTACTATAATCGAAAAGGTTAGATGTATATTGTTTGAGTCAAAATATAATTTTGAGCTATGGGCTGAAGCAGCTCATACGGCAGTGTACCTAATAAATAGATCGCCTACTAAGAAATTACATGGCAAGGTTCCTGACGAAATATGGTTCAACAAAACTGTCAACTACTATATTCTAAAAGGTTTTGGTTGTGACGCATACGCTCACGTTATCAAAAATAATCGAAATAAATTACAGCCAAAAAGTAAAATGTTTATGTTTGTAGGATATGACGATACATCTAAATACAAATAAAATAACAATATCTCGGGATGTTAAGTTTATTGAGAATCAATTCTCTTTTACAAATAATAATGCGAATGTGCATGATTTGATACCATTTCACTTCAAAGTAAATAATGAATCAGATGATGAAGAATATGAGAATGCTGAGGGTCAAATGGAAACGGCGTCAAATGACAATTCATGTAACGACATTAGTGAATATAACAACAGTACTACTGAAGAAATTCAACCACAAGGAGATTCGGCTAGTACGAGTAGCGAGCAACGAAACCGACGATATCCAGTACGTATACACGCAATGGATCCAGTACACAAAATACAACAAAAACCATATTCACAAAACATTACTTATAAAACTCAATGTCCATTATGTACAAAAAATCATCCTTTATATACATGCGATAAATTTCGAAGCTTATCTGTAGAAGATCGTGTTGCATAATCAAAAGAATTTAAAGTATGCTTAAATTGTTTGCGCCCTGGTCATTTAGCAAAAAAGTGTAGGTTGGCGCATTGTAAATATTGCAAGGAAAAACATAACACGCTTTTGCATGACGAGCAACTTCATAATATACCGCTTTGTAGTTATAGAGATCCTATGCCTAGTAGTACTAGCGTAGCATTACCTACAAAATTGTCTGAGTCTTTGCCTCTTAACATTCCAAATAATGTCGTGTTATCTAATGATGTTTCTATGCAAAGGACTACTTCTTCGCAAATTTTGCTTTCCACAGCGTTGGTGAAAGTTAAGAACTGCGACGGTGAGAAGTTCGACGCCCGAGTCTTGCTGGATAACGCTAGCACAGCAAACTTTATCACTCTATCTCTTTGCGACAAACTGCGGTTGCCTAGGCGCAGCACGAGCTCCACTATTACAGGTATTGACAACCAAACCTCTTTAAGTACACAGTTTTGTAGCCTACATATTGAATCTTGTACTGGGGATTATAATACGCAAATTGAGTGTTTTGTTTTGCGAGAGATAACAAAACGTTTGCCTTCTAATATCTATATAAATAAAAATGAATTGTTGTTCGTTAGTCTGCTTAAAACTCGAGAACGGCTGGGCCGATTGAGCTGATTTTGGTTTTAAAATGTTTGTCGTAGTCCAGGGTAGGTCTAAACGGTGAGCAAATAAGGAAAAATTGCGAGTAAGATAGAGTAAGACGACAATTTCATTTTCCCATATAAAAGTTGATCACTTACTTTCTGTCAAACATTTGACGGTATTTGTACTCTCAGTTCCACTCGAATTGAAGAACGCATTAAAACAAGACTTTTGAATCGACAACATAATATCAACTTTGCTTATAACATCGTGTATTTAAATTTCAAAATATAAAAATAATTAATGTGTTGACATATTTGATGGGTGCCAACCTTACAGTGTTACTAACTCTCAAAAATATTTTTATTATATTGTTTTGTCATCTCATGTAAAAAGAACCCGTGTATCCGAACGTTCCATTGTTTTGTCCATATAGACCAGGTTATAAGCCTTTAAAAATAATAAAAAGCGAAATGTATTAGTAACTCTTTATTTCCATCAACTTGGCTCCATCTACTTGGGAACCACTTGGCTCGCCAGGACATGATGATATGGTGGAAGTACTAGGCGACTCGTCTGATTCGATCAGAACATAATTATAATTAGGCGGTACGAAGTTCACCGGGTCAGCTAGTTATAAATATAAATAGTATTCCTATTCCGACCAACATACAACTTGCTGACCCTAATTTTAATATTCCGTCAGTAATTGACATACTAGTTGGCACGGAGGTATTTTGGGATGTCCTAGGTTCCGTATCTATTAACTTAGGCAAAAGTCAACCAAGATTGTTTGAAACAAAACTCGGATGGATTGTGTCAGGCCCAGTAGCTCTTCCATCACGTCCATCCTTGTCTCATCAATCTCACTTATGTAATAGTGCAGTATTAAGCGATTTACATTCAAATTTAAGTAAGTAAGTAAGTAATTTTGGGAACTCGATTCTGTGTCTTCTAAGTATCGTCTTACTAGAGACGAAAGGGCATGCGAAGAAAGTTTTCGTCAAAACACTACTCGTGATGAAACTGGTAGTTTCATTGTCACTATTCCCTTAAAAGATAATCCGTGTGCTTTAGGTGAGTCTTTCGATATAGCTAAGCGCCGTTTTCTGTCTCTAGAACGTAGATTTTTAAGAGACCCAGTCTACAAAGAATGTTACGTAAGTTTCATGAAGGAATACGAACGTCTGGGTCACATGACAGAAAATACTGCATCATCAGCTCCGTACTCGATCGACAAAGTGGAATATTTTTTGCCACATCATGGTGTTGTTAGAGAGTCAAGCACCACCACAAAACTTCTTCTTCACAAAACGTCTTCGATGCTTCGGCTGTAACTACATCTGGAGAATCGTTTAACGATATTCATATGGTCGGGCCCACTGTCCAGGATCAGGTCACCCCAGATCAGCGCTCACATCAACAAATAATTTTCAGGTCTGATGCAAAATTACCCTTAAAAACTTATACCTTAAACACGCTAACTTATGGCACAGCCTCTGCTCCATTTTTAGCTACTAAGTGCTTAGTAAGTTTAGCTTCCACAACCACAAACACTGATGTTAAGCGGGCAATTGAGCATGATTTTTATATTGATGATTACATATCTGGGAATAATAGTATATCTGGCACAGTACAGTTAGGTAAAAAGATAGTTTCCATTTTATCATCTGCCAATTTTCACCTGCGTAAGTGGAAGTCAAATTGTCCGTATATATTAGACCAAATTACCGATCAATCAGATAAATCAGACAAAGCTCGAATTATGAAAACAAAAACATTTGTTCTAAAACCCTGGGCTTAATTTGGTCATGTGATACGGATGACCTAGTTTTTTCTGTAGACATTAATACTGATTTACCAGTAACAAAACGCAACATCTTGTCGGTAATCAGTCAAATTTTCGACCCGTTAGGTGTTGTGGGCCCTTGCGTGATCCAAGCAAAGATAATCATGCAGAAACTGTGGTTAGTCAAGTGTGACTGGGATGAATCGGTTTCTGAGGATATACTTTCTTTGTGGCGTACCTTTCTTAAAACTCTTCCTTCTTTAAACACATTAAAAATATTATAGGTGGGTTCTTTCAGGCAATGCAAATATTTATGAAATTGTTTATGTTTTCACAGATGCATCTGAACTGGCCTATGGTGCTTGTGTATTTAAGATCGGTCGATGAAAGGGGACCAGTGAAGGTACAATTACTATTTTCTAAAAATCAAATGGCGCCTATAAAGCCTACCACGATACCTAGGCTGGAACTATGTGGTGCATTATTAGGAACAAAACTGTGTACTAAAGCTTTGGAGTCACTTACCTTACCTATAAGTAAATGTTATCTGTGGTGTGACTCAACTATTGTTTTGGGTTGGCTTTCAATGTCATCAAAATTATTAAACCATTTGTAAGAAATCGTGTAAACGAAATACAAGAAAGTACTGCTGATCACACCTGGAGCTACGTGCCGTCCAAAGACAACCCGGCAGATATTGTTTCACGGGGCCTTAATGCTGATCTTATAGGCAACTGTGACTTGTGGTAGCCAGGACCTCGGTTTTTGTATCTCAATAACTCACAGTGGCCACAAATGCCAAAAACATGCACGAAACAATCTGCCGGAACTCTCAGCAAATATAAGCCATTTCACTCAATCATTTAATGTAAATTATAATAATAAAAAACAAACAAATTCATTCATCAATTCATTATTACATAAATATACAAAAATTAATAAATTACAAAGGATTGTTGCCTATATACTTAGATTTAAGAATAACTTATTACAAAAACATAACAAAATAAACGGTTCATAAAATTTGCTAGAATTAAATAATTCTCTAAAATTTATTATACATCATTCTCAGCTTGAAATGTTTCAATCTGAATATTTACAATTAAAATCTGGGAAGAATTGTCTAAGAAAAATAGGTTATTATCATTAAGTCCCTTTATAGACTCTGATGATATAATTCGTGTGGGCGGAAGGCTTGATAACTCCCCATACGATTATAACGTCAAGCATCCTATTTTATTATGTAGTAAACATTTTATAACAAAACTTATATTTTTAAAATATCACATTGATTTGCTACATTCCGGGCCACAACTACTCCTAGCAAATATTAGGCAGACTTATTGGCCTCTTGGTGGTAGAAATCTATCTAAAAGTATCGTCAAGCATTGTTTAAAATGTTTTAAATTTAAGTGTCAGAATATGCAACCCATTATGGGGCAATTATCAATTTCAAGGACACAGTTAGAGTTCCCTTTTCTTCACTGTAGTGTTGACTACGCTGGGCCAGTATTGATTGCCAATCGAAAGGGGCGAGGGTGTCATCATCATCATCATCACAGCTCATATACGTCCCCACCGAGGGGCTCGAGCCTACCCTAACTACGTTAGGGGGATTAGGCCTTAGTCAACCACGCTGGCGCAGTGCGGGTTGGTTGACTACGTACACCTTTGAATCGCTTCGCAGATGTACGCAGGTTTCCTCACGATGTTTTCCTTCACCGTAGGAGCGGCGGATAAATGTACATATGAAATTCGGAACGAAAAACACATTGGTACACGGTGGGGATTAGATCGCGGGCCTCCCGATTCTATGCGGAGCACAAACCAGTGCCGAGACCACAGCGCCACCGGCGAGGGTGTAAGCATATAAAATCATATATATGCATCTTTGTTTGTCTTGCAGTTAAAGCAGTCCATATCGAGCTCGTTACGGACCTGAGTAAGGAGTCATACATTGCCGCATTGAATCGTTTCGTTGCCCGTCGGGGCAAGACTTTTAGCATTCTATCCGATAACGGGACGAACTTTGTCGGTGCATCTAACGAGCTGCAACGATTCTTACAAGAATCGAATATTTCATTTGATATTGCGCAAACAGGTATCGAATTTACTTTCTCTCCTCCCTATTCTCCTCACTTTAATGGCATCGCTGAAGCCGCCGTTCGATCTACGAAATATCATTTAAAAAGGTTACTCCAATCATCAAATTTCACATATGAAGAAATGGTTACATTTTTGTACCAAATAGAGGCAGTTTTAAACTCTCGACCTATTACCCCATTATCCTCTGATCCCTTACACTTCCAAGCGCTAACTCCATCCCACTTTTTAATTGGACGGCCACTCACCTCTGTTCCGTATCCGCAGGCACCTGACGTCAACATCACCAGGCTGGAGCGCCATCAGCGAATCGAAAATTTGAAACAACATTTTTGGCAACGGTTTCAATTAGAGTATGTTTGTTTACTTAACTAAAAAACAAATTGGATGACAACGACAGAACACCTGACAGAGGGTACACTTGTACTTATCAAGGAGAGAGGCCAGTCGCCATTGCTGTGGCTCCTGGGACGTGTTACGAAGATCTTCCCAGGCGCAGACGGTGCTACGAGGGTGGTGCAGTTGAAGACCAAGAAAGGGACCTTGCTGCGGGCTTACAACAATATCTGCCCACTTCCACTACGTTGAAATCTTCAACCCGGGGAGGATGTTCGGCCGTGGCAAGCGGGGGTCTTCCGGTGTGCGAAACTGTTAAGTAACTCTTGCGCATTGATCGCGGACGACGACGCTTCTAATCAGCAGTTGATTATTATCAATTATTATTCAGAACCAATATATATTAGTCATTACAGTCCACTAGTTTTAATTTAAAGTCCTATTAGGTCAGGACCCTAACAGTATATTAAACAATTTTTGACTGAGTTGTTAAAGTTTAATAATTCTGTTATTATCTACGACTGTAACAAAGATATAGAGCTGTTTAATGACAACCAGTCTGCTCAGAAGTTAGCATATAATCCTATTTTTCATAAACGCACAAAACTTGTTGCCGTACGTTATCATTTCGTTAGAGATGCTGTAGCACAAAATAGTATAAAGATTTTGTATAAACCGACAACGGAAATGATTGCTGATATTTGTACAAAATCACTTTCTTATCCGAAGCATCTTTTTTGTGTGGATGAACTACTTTTGATAGATAAGTAATACCAGTAAAGTTATTATTATAACCCTAGACTAATGTTAGTTTAAGGGGGCGTGTCAAAAGAGTATTGTAAACTAAACTATCATTACTCTATGATGGAAGACAATGTATTTAAAAATATTCATCTTGAAATATACTGTCATTGGAATACTAATTGTTTTTATCTGATTTACTATTTTATAATTATTATTTGATATTTACAAGAGATATGAAGGCCAAGGGCCTTCCATATAGTAAGTTAATGGAAAATCAATAAACTTTTTTATAAAAGACAATTGATCAGCATCATTGTCAGTGCCTTACTTAAAAAAATAATTGGGCAACAAATCGTAGCTCCCATAACCTATACAATGAAAGTAGTAATTTCTTCTTTAATAAGGATTCTTCTTCTGGCTAACCGTTTTCACGTAGACTGAATAAATGTAAAAAACTCAGTTGCTTGTAAGTTTTTGGGCTCAGTAAATGAATTTACAACAAGGAGAGCTCCCAAAATGATAAAATATCCATCACGTTCGTCTCATATTTCCCAATCTTATATCCTATATTAATTAATAAGGTATTACTTACCTAATTAAAAAATATTCTAATGAGCAATTTGGGTTTTAAGTAGTTTTGTACTGTTTTTATACTCATAACTTTAATAATACAAAACAATATTAATTAAACGCTTGTGTCTTATAATACACTAGCTTTCTGCCCCCGGCTTCGCCCGCGTGGATTTCGGGAGTGGGTCTATAGAGGGTTAAGGGTCATAGCTTTTGCCCATAACTTCACATGCGCGGAAGTCGGTTTATGGCGCGAAGGTTTTATCGCGCTAACCGTGGGAATATCTGTTTTTCCGAGATAAAAAATACCGCAAAACCTTGCTCAAGAATCACTCTATTCTATTTTATACTATTCTATTGATGAAAACCGCATGAAAATCCGTGAAGTAGTTTTTGAGCGAAGCCTTTATTGCGCATACCATGGGATCTGTCGTTTTTTCCGGGATAAAAAGTAGCCTATTATTTAATCCGGTCTTTTATCTTTACGTCTGAAAGCAATCGGTTCAGTAGTTACGGCGTGAAAGCGGAACAAACAAACAAACTCACTTTCCGATTTATAATATTAGTAAGGATTACTTATTGTGACACCGTAACTTATGAATATATTATGAAAGATGATATAAAACTATTTCAAAGCATACATTTTATTCATGTCTCTGTAATTCCCAACGAAGCGTTATTTTTGTTTGTTTGTAAACAAGCAGATTTTTTATTTATTGGTACTGATACATATTTTATTTATCAATACTATTTTTATATATTATATATTCAAGCTATATGACTTGAATTTAATCTCAAACCTAGAAACGAGCTCAAGGTCACTAAGAAAATATCAAATGGTAGCGTACAATTATCACTAGTGTAAGTTGAAAAAATAGGGTGGTATAAAAACGGACAAATAATTATATAATTAGAAATAAAACTAAAGACAGCCCTTGAAATTGATACATTCCACATGTAAGTAATCAATTGATGATAACAAGCATCGAAAACAATTGAAACATTGAAAATCGACTCTGCTTGACAACAACGGTTTCAATATTACCAAATTCATGCAATTTGGCGATGTACGAACATTTCAAATCGAAACATAGGCAATGTTTCAACAACAAATTACGAAAACTTAGGCATCATTTTTTCGGCCACATTCATATAATTATTATATCCTTACCTATTATCAAGGTAATGATACAAAGAAAGTAATAAAATAAAAATTGAAATGAAGTTGTAAATCTAGGCTATTCAACTGATTGGGTGGTTATAAGAACAAAAAGAATCAACATATGTAATACGTATTTTGAAAATCTTGAATATCAAAAGAATTTATTTTCTTCAATAATGGATTAATCTTTAGTTTACTTCAACTTCTTAATTACTTCTTAGATTGCGTTAAGTGCTTTACACCGATATATTCTTATATCAAATTTATATTAACCATTAAACAGATCGCTTAAGATTAAAGCTACCGCCAAACGAATAATGCGATAACAATTTATCATACAAACTCATGTAATTAAAAATGAATTGGGTTTGAAATTAAAGATTTTTAGTACATTTTTCTAAACTCACCCATCATTTGCCCGATTAATTTTTTTCATTAAGTATTTTATTACTTAGCTAAAGCTCGATGAAATAATAAAAAAAAATATTACCAGCGGTGAATCTATTGGGTATAACTAATAATTCAAATAAACATACTTTTCTTAAGTTCATAAATAATACATTTTATTTATATCACCAATTATTGGTTTCCAATGTCGATTCTTTCTCTGCCATTATTCGTATGTATAATTTATTATAACATAAACACCAATGTGTGAAAAGATTGCTTACCGAATATAAATACCGAATATTATTATATTGTCTTTGATATATCGTCGTTCATATTGCAATTTGTTCTATGTCAGAAATGACAAGTTTACAGGAGAGTAAAAAAACTGTGTACTGAAAAAAAAATCTATTATAACACTAAAATATTTTTAACTAACGTTTCATAACGCAATTGCGTTCGTCTTTCGGCCGCGCTCAGAATTATTATCTAAGCATACCTCAATAATAATAAAAAATACCAATTTTTGACATAGAACAAATTGCAATATGAACGACGATATGTTATTATTGTATTATTTCTGTGACATCATCGCCGTTACTGACATATCGTCGTTCATATTGCAATTTGTTCTATGTCAGAAATGACAAGTTTACAGGAGAGTAAAAAAACTGTGTACTGAAAAAAAAATCTATTATAACACTAAAATATTTTTAACTAACGTTTCATAACGCAATTGCGTTCGTCTTTCGGCCGCGCTCAGAATTATTATCTAAGCATACCTCAACAATAATAAAAAATACCAATTTTTGACATAGAACAAATTGCAATATGAACGACGATATGTGTGGTTTATTTCATATCTTGTGTTAAAACGTATACTAAAATACTTTTATTGGCACTATTGATTGAACATCAACTCTTTAACATATATAGATATACTTTAATGGCTCTACTATAATACTCTACTGGTAAATTAACAAATTATTAAAACAAGTCAGCTAAATTGATGATTTTATATATGTTGATATGAAAATAATATCAGTTTATCAGCTCATTTTTCAAATTTTATTTTAAATGTATATAATTCCTGTATGTGCAGTCACAATGAGTCCCACAAAACAAGGCATAGTACTGTCTTGCCTTTAAAACGGAACACAGAAATACAAGCATTACTGCTTTCGCGCTAAAGCATATAAGAGCTAGGTACTCAAGGAGGGAGAGAACATGCCAAAATCATCTACTAATGTACGTACTTTTACTAGAAGTTGAAAATGTGATAAGTGGATCGGATAAAGTGAACGAAAATGACTATTGCATTTATAGCATTCTTCATCTATAGTTGACACGACACGTAGTCACGAGTCGTATTTTTCCTATATCTAATAACCGTCTGCAGTCATAATAAATGAAAAGGTATTAAAATACTTTTCTCAAAGGAATATTACATAACCTAAAATTTGACAGTTAGTCAAGTAAGACAATCTTAAAGTCATTACAATTGAAAATTATTATTTACTATGTATGAATAATCGTCTGTTAACTGTTTCAAATGTGTTAATTTGTAAAGTAAGTTATTGTAGAAATAGTTGCATAAATAGGCTAATTCAGGAGATATTATTGTCCAGTCAATTGCAAATGCATCTAATTGTCTGAACCTCTAGTTCTTGTCTCAGTAATTTAAAATTATTATTGAGAATATTTTCGTCGATGACTTCCTCCTTTACTCCTCCTTCCCCTTTTTAATTCCCCTAAAATAATTCAATACTACCCTAAAAACTTTAATTCCCTAAAAAATTATGATTCCCCTTTCATTAGCTAATAGCTAATGAAAGGGGAATTATAATTTTCCACTTTCATTAGTTAATAAAAATGATAGATATAATTCATTCTACACTATTGCGCCTCAAATGATAAGCCTTTAAGTAATCATATACAAAATATCCACAAATAAATCATAAGGAAATGAGAGAATTTAAATATCAAATGTTCAAAATCTTGTCATTGAACATGCTGTTCAACAAGATTTTGAACATTTGAGACTAGTGGCAAATAGACAAATGGGAATGGCAAATAGGATAACGGCGTGCCTGGTAGTGAATAATCAAATCAGTAATCTTTAAATGTGTTTGATAATAATAGTTTCTGAGTAAACTTTATTTTTAATATGACGTTGAATTCCCAGTAAAGATATTAAAATATGTATATTATCTATAAAAGTATCTCGAAATTGGCCAATATTATCATGAAGTCCGAATTCAGACGTGTATAGGATCGCAAAAACCTTAACATATATGTATGAGAACTAAAACTTGTGGTTTTACATTTACAATTTTTATGGTGGTTAGGTATAACGTCATGGGGACATTGTGATACTAGTGCTGTTATAGAAGAAAGAGTATAAGAGTTAAAATTACAGGAGATGATAAAGAAATTTCGAACAATGATATGTAACGAACCATCGTTAAGATTGAGTTTACATAACATATAGTAGGGTGGAAGCGTGCAGGTGATGTGAAAATTACATTCTGTTCGCTTTGTTTTGCCAAAGGTCACAGCGCGCCACCTGCCCCTGGCACGTGTGAGGCGGCTTTGCAATTGCATTCTATTCTAGTTATAAGGCCATATTAAAATTATTATTGAAACCAAGACTGAGCTAACTTTGTTTTCGTCTTGTATTTAGACCTAAATAACAAAATTTAGCGCTTTGTGGTTGAGTACTTTAATTGATGATTTTATTACGATGCAAGTGTTATTTCAACGTCTTATGGAAACTACGAGTTTCCTTAATGTATAATTTAAACAAATCTCTCTACTTGGAGAGCTTCTACTTGGAGAGCAAGTTTATAATATTCAAATTGACAGCAAAGTCAATAAAATTAACAATAATCTTTAAACTCCTTTACAACAAGGGAAGATGAGACCTCAACCTCATTAATGTAAGTAGATAGCATAGTGTTCTAAAAATTTGAGACCGATATTCAATCAATGTAATGTTTATAACATTGTTTTTAATTGGTTATAGATAAACCATTTTGTAATTAATGGAATATCCATTTAAACTTTATATTATATAATAATAATAATAAAGCTTTATATTTTTCATACATACTCGAATCGTATAATGGAAATAAAATATATATTTTTTTTTGCTCTTATCTCAAGTATTATATATAAATACGTTACAATTCAGCAAGGTGGTTTCATAAATTACTGAACGATCGCATTCACTTGGAAATTCTGTGTGATTGAAATCATTCCTTTTCATACATTAGCACTTCTTAATGTTGATGTCGGAACAGTCTTGACTTTTTCGTCCTTTACGCCTTTTTTTATCAATTCACTTAGGTACACGTTTAAGTAACCATAAAACTAATGATTACTTAAATGATAAGAGTGTCTAGGTTTAATTTTTATGACTTAACAGTTGTGTGTAAAATTAACAGATGATACAATTGTTTTGTTCCGAAAATATATATAATATTATAATGGAAAGTTGGGTTCAATCATGTGTTCTGAAGCCATCTTCCAACTGATGCACACTTATGATTAGATTTTATGAAATTATTAAGTATTATGAAAATGCCAAGTGGAAATAGGTGAAAAAACAGACGTTCAGAGTTTCATTCTTATTCATTTATAAAGCGACTCTCCCAAATTCCCAGCATATGTAGAATCAAAAAGCTGCTGCTATGTGTATTGTGAAATTTTTTCATTTGTTTTGATCTCTGTAAGTTATTGTAAATACTTCTGTTAAATAATTATGATGTTAATTTATGATTTAATTTGAAGTAATAAACGAGTACATTCTCACAATGTCTACATACAAGAGCATCTGAATACAGTCTTGGTATGTATGACAGCAATAATATACTCGACGCCCATCAGGATTGATCACCTTACTCCAAATGTGTATGTAAGTGACATAAGAATGAGCTCCCTGCCGAGGTTTTCCCGCAGGGCTACAGTATGGGTTTCTTCAAAAGGGGAGTAAATAGGTTTTTGAAGGGTCGGCAACGCGCGAGTGACACCCCTGGTGTTGCAAGTGTCCATAGGCTACGGTAACCGCTCACCATCAGGCGGGCCGTAGGCCTGTTTGCCACCATCGTGGTATAAAAAAAAACATCCCACTAAACAATCCCGTAGTTTCTTGTTACCTTCGCGGTCAATGAATCACTTACTGTTTGAACTTTGCGCTGATTGTATTTCTTCCGATTGGCTGGGGCACAATGCTGGTTGACTACTGGTCATGCACGCTTGGTCTTGGTCACTAGTGGACTTAGTTTCACCATGGCTCAGGCTGGATGTGCTGTGCCCGAGAGTTGATGAAGAAAGAAGACTACCACTGCTTTGATGGAACTAAAAATACACATAAAATTTAACGAATTTCTTATTGCATAGTCTTATGTTCTGAGAGAATAGTAAAGGAATATGTAATGTAAACAATATGTTAATATTGCTAAGACGTAAAGGTAATTTTACCTAAGTTTTGAAACAACTACAAAAAGTTATTTTATGTGTGTATAAATAAATCATTTTGATTGTAACTCGCATAAATTATAAGGAAGTTACATCAACTAAAATAAATAAATAAATATTTGTTACACTTACACCAATTAGCCTAGCCCAAACTAAGCTCTGTAAGGCTTGTGCTATGGGATCTAGGGTAACGGATAGACATACATATATTATACATATATAAATAATTTTTATTGAAATATATATCAACAACCATGACTAAGGTACAAATGCTCGCATTCATCACACAAACATCTGCCCCCACCGGAATTCGAACCCGGGACCTCAGAGATGGCGACACCTTGAAACCGGTGTATTATCCACTCGACTATGGAGGTCGTCAAAATGTTTATACTGTTTTCCTAACGAGAGGTTAAAGTACATATATTATGTATAAGCAGCATTAAGTGTTAAATTTAAGTAAATTTTAGTGTTTTTTGACAACCTGATACTCTCCTTGCCACAGTTAATCCCATTGATCCGATCCTCTCATCCCTATCGTGGAATTACATTTGTTCATTTTTACATGACGATATTAAAGCTGCAGTCCCGAATTAGCTTGACGATCAATTAAGTATTTTTTAAAGAAAATCAACAACAAATTCAATATTTGAAAGTAATATAAAACATTAATCAATCAATTAAATCAAATAAAGATATAAACTTAATCATCTCTAAACCTGAACTTTCAAATTAAACCTACACATTTGAATTATTTATAACAGATACAGCAGTTGCTTTGTTTTTGCTATTGCTGTTAATATCACGGATACCTACTCGTATACGTTCATATTTTTCGTCTAAATATTTTATTAAGGCTAACAATCTGCCTTTGAAATTCAATGCCCCAAACAAATAGACGCAATAAATTAGTCAGTTTAAAAATTTACATTCTTTTCCTGGAAGTAAAGAGCAAGAAGTATTTGCAAAATGTTTATATTTATTTCGTTATTCTTTATATGACTTGATATTGACGTATGTAGAGATATCTTGAGTTTTAATGTACATATGTATAATAATATAAAGATAAATATATTTTCATATATAGTATGTATATTTTTAGTATATATATTAATATTTTCACCTGTTGTAAATATTTTTAGAATTTTAGAATTTTTTTTAGGTGTACTAGTTATATTTATATTTGCGGACCGTTGGGATTCGCCATTGTTTGCCCACTGGATGCAACTGCATGCACATTAAGTGCAGTTGCATGCAACCAGATAGTGGGGTCACCTACTTATATTATATTAAATTATTAATTGTTTATGTTTGTGTTTATTTTATATCAATATTGTATCTTTTGTTAATATGTTTTATTTGTGTATTTTATTATAATTTGTATTCATTTGTAATTGTATTTATATTTTATTGATATATTTAGTTTGTAAATGTGTAAGAATGATTTTATTATAATTCTGTTGTTTTCTTTTTTTAAAAAGATGAATATGGACTTTATGGACTTGGTCTGAAATAAACGTTATTATTATTATTATTATTATTATTATTATTATTATATCTGGCTGGCTTCAATAAAATTAAAAAAGTTGCATTTGTTGATTAGAAGAATCAAATGAATATAATTTTATTTATATCTATTGTTACTAATTTCATTTTTATTAAATGATTAGTTAGGAAAAATCATTCGATTATTTTTAAAAGATACAATAACGGAAATGAAAATTTACGTTTGTAATTACGACCTATCACAGTGTCAGCATGAGTAGCTCCATAGTTGGTTAAGTGACAATTTGTAAATTTTGATATTAAAGATTAACCATGTTCTATTCACATAGATACGGATAATAAGTTGTAGTGAAGTGTATTATTTTACAAGCTACCTGATTGCATTGACAGCCTTAAAATAAAAGAATATATTATAAATTTACAGCGTATTCTATAAATTTATATATAGTCTTGTCTGCTAGAGATCTATTTATGTACAAAAAAGGTTATGTAAACAAAAACATATATATGACCCCCTCTAAAATAAAGAATCAAAAAATTACCTTGACCAAATTAATATTTTAATGTATGTACCGCGGCTTTTTGTGTAGTTGGATTATACTATTATTAATACTTTGGATAATCTGATAAAAAGATCGAATGATAAATTATACACCATTATAAGAGATTCTAATAAACTCGATCTTGAATTATCAGATAATAAGTATTGAAAAGAATAAATAAAACAGCACAAATGAAACTATCATGCAAAGGTGGCAGTTATATTGTTACTGATATAAATTTTATACTATACTGATAGATAGAAATACTAATCCTTTTTTTTTTTCATTTCATACCTACATTTATTCGAGGTTCCGGCGATGAAAGAAAATATAACTCAAAGGTGTGTGAACTTTGGTGAGAGTTAACCAAGCAGTACAGTGATCAAATATGGGTTAAGAATAAAAGCATGTAGGTTTCCTAAAAAAAATCCTAAAAATATATATTGTTAGTTCGAAATGTGTCCAAATCAAGAATAGGGCACACTTACCATTTCTGCCGGGACCGGAACAGTAGGCTCAGTTTCATGTTTTAAATGTTCATTTAAAGACTGCAGTGACAAAGATAATGAAACCCTTCGATTTAATTCTGATCGATTCGAAGATTGACGTTTAAAAATTTCTGATGTGTTTTTGAAAAAGCTATCTAGTTTTTTTCTAAAAAAGGATGACTTTCGTTCTAATGGCGATTTACCGATAGAGTGCAGATCTTGTTCTGATTGAGAGAAACTTTTTCGTCTACTCAACATTGTTTGATCTAAGGAAAATTTTCTCTCTCTGGTTGTATTTAATATATCATCATTTAATTGTAAAGTATCTACAGATATTTTTCTTTTAGAATTTGAAGTCTCATCTTTATTATCAACAATCACAAATTCTTCTGCATTCGTGATTGGCTGATCACTAATATCTAAATTAACTATAGGTATCTCCCATCCCTTTACACTTTGATAATCTTCTTGTGTTGTACTGCTATGCTTTTCATTCTCCTTATTATTATGTGTTTCTTCAAATACCTTAACGCACGCCACATTCACAGTATCTACAGGGGTTATTTCGTCGTTACCAACCATGTCTGAACTTGAAATATTTGTTATAGGCTCTTGGCTCACATCTTCACTTTTGGCAATCTCGTCAACTTCGTTATCGTTAAAATATTTGTCTTGAATGATTTTGCTACCCCGTCTGCCCTTTATTCGCATGCTGCTATTCATTTTCACATTTCTTAATATTTCCTTTAGTCGTAGGTTTTCTTTAATTAATTTCACGTCTGTTGAAAACAAGTGTTTTTCTTTACCTAGATTTTTAATGTGAGTTTCTTTCTTTGTTTTTTGTCGAAATCTATCCATTTCGGCGTAAATAATATTACACTAAAATAGAACTAAAGTTTAAAACACTAAACATTAAAACTGATACACAATAGAAACACATCAATCAAATTACACTACAGCACTATGTTTATCACCAGCTACGCCCTATAAGACACTTGTACAAATTAAAAGTACTTTAATAAGATAAAGATACGAAAACGAGCAGTATTTTCCTGCGACCACATTTTAATGGTATTTGCGCAATACACCTGTTCACATTAAAACCAACCGATTCCGCTACAATGTAGTCGTATCATCGTTCCTTTATTTCTGTAATGAACACCTGATGTGTAGTTACGGAACACGACCAAAGCCATACGAATAAAAAGTAAATAGTCGAGCTAATTGTGATTAGCGTGTCGCGGTAGATAGTGCGGTTTTGACTTCGACTTTATCATCAAAAAGATATCTCGAGGGCCAAGATAATGCTTGATTATTCGCTTAGTATCTTGGGTTAGTTCATGCTTATCGAAAATTCATGGACGTAAATATTTTTGGATCAAAGTATCTTTTTTCTATTAAACATATTCACTATTAAGCATTATATTACGGCAATATAATTATCTCTCAAATGTAAGAAGTACTAATAAATGTCAAGATAGCGATGTGATGTGATAAGTGTAGTGGTTTAGTGACAAGTTCTGTAGCTTCTTGTAAGTAACTGGATGCTTTTTATCTATACCATGCAAATATTGCGCTTATCATCAAATATATTATTTTTAGCTAAATACACACTATCTCGCTTATGAAGGATAACAATAAAGTAAATTATACATCATCGTTACTACTCATATATTTCGTCACCTAAGTGTAAGTCTATCCTAGAGTTTGTTAGTAATGTTAGTAATAACATCTAGGTCATACAGTTGTGCGGATTAGATTTCATGCTTAGATCGATTTGTTGAACGGCTAATGCTTTGTGTCGTTATACAGATTATAATGCTTATTCACGGTTAGATAACTATTTCATGCACAAATTCAATATAATGTTCGAATCGCTTTGTACGATTAATTTAGTCCAGGCAACAAGTCAGTTAAGCATTAAGTATATATATATATATGAACTGAAGCTGATTGTAATTCCTGTGCGTATTATTTGTTGCTCTAACAAAATTATATATCCTACTGATGGTTACAGGTGTAATATTTTATGTCGTACCCACCATGTCATTCGAAATAAACATGGCATTAAGCCTTTCCACATATTTCTATATTTTTAAACTCTATCACCTGTTATTTCTTAAATAAAAGAATATTTGATGTATTATGTATGATGAATATTACAGGCTTTAAGACTAATCAAATCTTAGTTCACCTCAAACACAACCAAGTTTGTTATTTATATTAAACTTATAAATAAATAGGACGTTTTCCCAAGTTTTATTCATGATAAATTCCATCTTTCAAGACAATATGCGATCAATCATTTCTTGGTCGGCATGTCTGGTACGTCGAACTCGCTGACTTGAGCGTCTACTAGCTGTTTACTGCGAAGTTTCACTATTGCATGGCTCGGCACGTTCGGGTCCTCCATTTCGAATTCAATCAGACCTTCAACAAGAATGCATATTTATAATAATAGTAATTTATTATACTAAGATCCAATGTGTTTTAAGGCTTATTACGAATAGTTATATAAATTATTTAGCTACACATATATATTAAATACTTTAAAATAGATTCAGTATCCTATAAACTGCCTTGCTGAAACATGTCGATTTAAAGTTTTCAATATTATTAGAACTGGGCTCTCTTTGAATTGAGTCAGTTTTGGATAATAGTAATAACCTACTACCGCACGTTGGAAAATGTATATAATTAAATTGATCGCTATAATAACATTGTATGATGTAAATGTAGACAAAAATATTATACGAGTATATTGTCAACAGTATCAAATTTAACAGATGGGCATGTGGCGGCTTCATTAAGAGTTTGATAAGGGACAACAGACATTTGAACAAATCAATATTGTCGAACACTTTTAATGTCACGGCACTTACTTGCTGCCTCAATCTTCTTTTAAAAATAAGTACGTGATACAAGTAGCTTATTATAATGCCTTCGCAGGGATATATTTTACGAATTATTCAAAATGTGTAAATTCAATATTTTATGTCCATTGTATTATTACATGTATTAATTGCTGAAAACTATTTATGACATAGGCATCAAACAAATGAATTTTAGAGACCACCCGTTCGCTTTTTTCTGTTTGCTAGGATACTTACTACAAATGTATAAGTTTCAATTCTATATTTAATTCAGCTTAAATATGTAATCTAAAATATCTATAATCTTCTATTAAATTCAGCATTTCAATTTATGTAGTCTGAGTTTGACAATACTTACTAAACATATGATTTTAATATATATGAATATATCTGACCAATAGCACATTTTCAACTTTAAAAATTTAAATAAACTTTAGCCCAGTAAAATAAAACAGCTTAATTTATTAGGAATGTCAGTTAAAGCCGGCATTAGAATAAAGTATGAAAACTTTGCTATTTTAACTTTTTGTCTGAACTCGGGGAGATTTTAATTCCTCATTAATGTTAATCATTACATTAATATGTAAATTATACTCGTAGTTTCCCATTTAATTAAAGGTCAAGTTTTATCTTATTGCATCTTAGGTCATAAATGCATTAATTTATATGAGAGAAGTAAAGTAGATTAAGTGAAACAATCAGATTTTAATGATACGCAAAACATTTTTTAAGTTTTTCCGATATTCGTTATTTCATGCTAATCGCTAGAATATTTTAATATGACCATATAACTTATTATAAGTACTGAACTAGGCAAAACTATAGCCGAACTATATCTAACAGTAATACAAAATTATAAAAGCATCAATTTAAAAAAAAGTTGATACGCCTTCCTTATTGTATACAAAAATAATCTGTAAGATTTTTATCCTATGAAATAGATGCAGTTCCAAATATATAACTGGAACATTTCTGCAGGTGATACAAAAGTTTGTCCCATGCGGGAATCGATCCCGCAACCGTTTGCGCAGTAGATTTCACACATGTAAAATCGTATTATTTGCTTTGGAAACCTAATACTACATAGTTTATTCTTTTTCCATCTGCAATTTTATATTTAATTTCTACAATTTCCTGTAAGGAATAAAATATTTATTCAACATACAGCATGTTGAATAAATATTATTTTTATTTAATAGACATTTATTATTCGTATCATTTTTAGAAATGCCTATATTCATTTTATTAAAATCTGAACTGCAATCTAATATAATATATAATTTCTTAGCTTAGTTACACTTCTCCAGCAGTTGATTATGCTTCTCCATGAATACACTAACCTCCTTCAGCCACAGCTTCATCCTTGTAGTTGTCGCACATGGACCTAGCCAGTATATTGTGATAGAACATATTTGCGTTCGCCTTCACTTCTGCTGTGACATTCATTTTGGACACAGCTTGATTCAGCACATTCAGCTTCTGTCGTGCTGTTACTAGCAGCTTTTCAACTAAAAACAAACATTGAGAATTATACAAATTCAAAATTATATATCAGGTACTATTTTAATGATAAATTATTCAAAGAGTTTAACCATTTATAGATGAAAATTGTGACAATTGGTAGACCCACCTTCAAAAGACCTGATGCTTAATTACAGTATAAGATAAATTGAAATAAGCAAAGGTAATTTAAAAAGACTAAGATAAATAAAATACAAAGCAGTTACGTAAAAAAGTAGTCAATCAATCAAAATCAAAATAATCTTTATTCAACATAGACCTTTACAGACGTCAAAACAAACAAAACAAAAAAAAAAAGATTTTCAAAAAAAAAACAAAAACCTTGCCCGTACGTACGAATAAGAAAAAAAAAATATTGACTCTACACCTGTTCGGAAATTGGGAGAGCCTTCTCGAGAAGAACAGGCAAGAAACTCTGAAGGTCTATTTTTTATCTCCTCTTTTCAATGTTAATAATTATAATAATATAGATTATAATTATTATTTATTATTATATTATAATCTATATGCGTAGGGAAGTGACGACCCCATCGCCCGCTGGTGGGGCATTTAATGCCCCTTGACTGCCATAAATGCCCCATCAGTGCAGTCAGTCTCCCTCAGGGCAGCTTGTGGCGACCTGTCGGTGAGTTGCGTCACCGAGGGTACCGATGTGCTTCAGGGGGGCGTATGCCACCCGCCTCTGTCTTGCCTTAACCAGCCGGACAGAGTGGAGTCGCAAGAGCAAATGCTCGAAGGGTGGAAGTGTAATAATGTCATAACGCCGACGGCGTCTCGATCGCTGTCGCAGACACACCTCTCTATTGGTCTGCTTTTTTGGAGGGCCCATTTAGTGAGCGGCGAGTCACTACCTGCCATATTTAAATCAATTAGGAGGCTTTGAGAAGGCAGGTGACTGGAGTCTCTTCCATAGCCCGGTTTTCATTACCACCTAAATCGAAATGCAATAGGCCACAAACGTTTTGACCACTAATGACAATAGTTTCTGTGCATCTAACTAGGTATAGTCTTTGGCTGCATTTTTCATGGTGCAGATAGAGATTAGACCCAGTTGGTACACCCCACGCACTTTCATTAAATTTCGCTTAAATGGCCTCTACGCGTTGGATCTGTATCCCCGCGCAAGCCTTATAAAGGACCGTGTCTTATAAAGATACGTGATTTAAGCTACATAATAATATAATATAAAAATACAATATAAGATACAATAATACCTAATACGATTATTGCAGTCGTATGTATGTTTACATACACATATAAAAATAATACAATATTATAAATAATGTTGTTACCAAACATGGCTCTATAAATAGTGTCCCTATTCACAAATAGTGTGATCATTTAAATAGTCACTTACTTTATAATAACCTTTACTCATGAGTGTCTTTTTGATATGGATTTTAAATTTATATAAAGTCAAATCAATGACACTTTGCGGAAGTTTGTTAAACATAGATATACATTTCCCCAAGAACGAACAGCTAGTTTTATAGAGTCTGAACAATGGAACGGCAAGTATATTTTTGTTTCTAGTATTCACATTATGTAGATCACTGTTTTTAATATTTTGATATTTCACAAAATAATAACAAATACTTCATTCCTCGTTCACTATAGTAAGAGTTCTATAGAAACCAGCTATAGTATTAAGTTTAATTATAATTATCTTATTTAATTTATTGATGAAAAAGAAATCGTCGCATCCGTAGGGCTGTGGTCTCAGCGTATGATGTTCCTTAACACTGCCATTTACTAATATGTTTCTCGATAACATTTAGAAGCGTCGCTGTGACCTCCACCCTGGTTTGTAGTCTGATTAGAATCGGAAAGCCGGGGGTCGATCCTGCCGTGTACTAATATGTTATTTGTTTTCAGAATTTTCATATGCACATGCATCATACGGTGGAGGAAAATATGTGAGGCAAACTGCATAAACCTACAAAGAAATTCAAAGGCCGACCAATCTGCACGAGGTCAGCGTGATTGACTTAGGGCTAATCGCCTTAACACAACTAGTTGGAGCAAGCTGTAGCCCTGTGATGGAGACATAAAAGCTGTAGTGTTTTACATTTATCGGAGGCTTCTACGGTGAAGGTGACGTACGGTACTGGTGTTACGGTGTATGTGAAGCCTATCAATCCGCACTGAGCCAGTGTGGTTCATATAAGCTAATATCTTTATTATGATAGGCTCGTATCCCTATGAAGCATCGTATATGACGTGATACAATAACAAAGTGTGTATATTTTCTATTGTGTAAAAATTTGTAAGGAATTTTACACAAACGCGGCAAATTTAATTTCTACGTAATAGCTCATATACTTCAACAGCCCTTTATAAACGCTGCTCAAAGCTTTGTACTTATATAATTTTTCATAAGTAATACTACATCCCTGTTGACATACTTTGAAGGCGGCTTAGTAGGAATCTACTAGAAACTCAAAGTAAAGCTTTCTAGGCGACTCCCTTAAGTTTACAAAAGCATATAAATTTAGGGGTCGATAATTTAATTTAATTGTACTGAAAAAAATATATATCAAATAATAAATCAGCTTTATTATATACCAGTCACTATACTTATCATTTACGCGAACATGAGTCCCGAACGCTATTACGAACGGAACCGTTTTGGAAAATTTACGATTACACACCGGCCGCCATCTTGGGTTTTGAACTAAACTCGTATCTTATGTGTTTAAATAGATAATGCATCTCTTTCTTACACATCAACCCACAAAGGAGGCGGCATTTAAACCAAAACTAACTGTGAACAATGAGTGAGTCAGTTATTGAGTGGTCATCTAGCTTTATTTAACGGTCGTATAAGTTTGACTTTAGAAGCACCCTAGGCCTGAAAAAGGCCTGAAAATCTAATACTTTATGAGTTAACTAACTTCAAAATGAAAACAAAAACTTTTAGATGATAACCCTAGTCATGAATGAAAGAAATGTTAGACAGCTGTAGACGATTGCGTCTCAATAGTTTACTACGTAGTATTCCTCGTACGTACCTAATGTACATTCGGTATTAGGTTATTAGAATATTACTCGTATTATAGGTAAATTAGCAGTAATAAATACAACTGTCGTATTCAGTCTTAGTGATGATATCATACTTTCAGGCCTAGAAAGTGGAAGATAACAAAGTACTAGTGAAAACTAAATACAGAATCATTTTTAATACAATCAACTGATTGTGTTACGAAGACAAAAGTAACTGAGTATGTGCCCTTGGCACAACTAATTGCACAATCCAAACGTTTCATGGGGCCGAAGCGATCACTTATACACTCATTCATCAGGTCAGGGTGCTTACGTAGATGGCAAACATTAATTTAAAACCAATAGAATCACTTTCTATGAGAGATTGCAGCTCAGTAGGTAACAACAGACTAGGAAGCGCAGCACTGCACTCGTAAAAAATTTAAAAGTACAATACGTAGAATTAGTAACTATCCATAAAAAAATATTGGTATATATAATATAACATATAACTACTTAAGTAAATAAAATTCAAATAAAAGTTAATTAAGTTAATCACAAGCAACTGAACATAATTCAGATGCGTATTGTAGAGAAATTGTTGCAATTAGGCGATCGATGATGTGACAAATTCAGTTAATGAAATCAACAACGACTGGCTATTGCGTTGAATATACACACAAGAATAGCAAAGCTATAATCAAAAATCAAAATCAACTTTATTCAAATATGACTTTACAGAAAGCTCTTTTGAATCGTCCAAATTTTTATTTCCTACCACCCATCCATATATGTTAACTTAGACCTTGAAAAAAAAGACCTTGACCTTGACCAGAAAGATTACTAATGAAACTAATGAAAGTGAAGCAATATAAAATGTAAAAACGATACCAACCACATTAACGATTTTTTAAAGAACGGAACACCTAACTTTGTCTGACATCAACATACACACCTAACGGTTGACCGCAGAAATTATATATTTGACTGGAAGGTTGATAAGGTAACGTAGGGAAGGACTAAGAAAGGAATTTTCAAAAGCCTATTTCCAAAAGGTAAAACGTTTCCATGCAGACGACGCCGCGATCACAGTCAGTATTAGAATAAGTGTCTTATCAGGCATTTCGTAAAAACAAATTGTGTAAAAAAACAGTTCCATAAACACATCGTCATACACGAATATCGATCCTACATTATGATCTAATTGCATAGAGTAGTCGTAGATACTACACTGACACAAGCAATATTGGTGACTACGTCGACGGGAAATGTCAAGATTAGGCCAAGAGATTGATTAATAGCCTGCATTGGAGTAAACCCTGAAATGCTAACACGCGAAACTGTCACTCAGGATGTGAAAATTCGACCTCTGTGCCAACAATTGGTGTCTAATAAATTTGCAGTGATTTCAGCTTATACTTATATAAAATATACCTGTCAATATCATTTTCAGCTTTATTCGTGTTTATTTTAGAAAATTAGAAAATTCCTTTCACTAACTTCCTTTACAATATTTATGGACCTATAATCATGGATAGATTTGTATTTAAGTAGTAGCTGACTACAGCTTCGGCTTTAGATCCTAACAGGCCCCCAATCCTGGTGGATGTTTAGCATAAAAATTACCACCATGACAGTATCATACATGTGTTTCTATTCATGTTGAATAGAGATTGATGCAACAGAAATTCTCGGATGCTCATATTCAGCGTGTAACGTAGGATGATCGTACCATCGAACAGCCAACTTTAATACTCCGCTAAGTATTAATGAATGGCATAATTAATTAAGCATGCCATAGATATAAAGAGGTTTTTAAAAATATATAAAGGTCAATGTTACTGTTTCATTGAACATTCGAATCATCTCACTCAATCACGGCATTTCATATTATAAAACCCATTGCGATAAGTGCTTGCAAATAAACCATCGTTATCTATCATAAAGTCATTGTCATCATTATCATTACATCAGATACTCGTAAAAGCCGCCCACTGCTAGGCATGAGATACCCAAAGGATCGCCACAGCAATCAGTATTGTTTAGAAATCACAGCAGTTTCTCATTACGCTGGCCTTTGAGAGCCGTATTGGTGGTTGGCAGGGTGGTTTATATATATATATATTATATATATATATATATATATATATATATATTATCATACAATACTCACACTTGCACAAAACATGGAACAGCTGCTAATGGCAATATAACATTCCATTCTTATTCAACCAATGACGGATATCTTGGTACACAACAAAACATTATTATTATTCTACTGAATAAACAAATAAAAATTAAGTGTTATTTTCACATGTGCATATATTTGATGATCACAAGACGAAACAAATTATCGGAAGAACAAAAGAGAAAAAAGAAAAAGTTTATGAAGACAATCTTTAATATATTGTACAAGAAATAAGAAAGGTGTATGACACCTTTCTTATTTACAACGAATGAAACGGAGCCACACAACGTAGGACTAGTATGATGTGAGGTTCTAAAATACTTTCCTCTACTTCTGAGAGCCTTACGCTTATATGAGGCCGTTTAATGGCTACTGAAAGCATAATAAAATGCAAACATAAACCTTTAACTGAAATTAGTTTCCGATAAGCTTATCATTTTACTAGATCACAAACAATTTCAGCGCACACATATTGTGAGTTTCAAGTAGGTATGAAAACGACAAAACCGCACGTCTGCTGTTACCTGGAAGACAAGATTACTGATCGACAGGAAATAAATATACTCGAGGAGGGAAATTGGAAATCTATTCATGCAGCAACGAGGAAGGACGGGCTGGCGCGAGGTCGCGTCTCGCACCACGGTATCCGGATTCCGGGCAATATCAAGTGACATATGCATCAATTGAAAAACATTATTATCTACGTGACATCAATGTGAATATTAAGTATGTAGCCATTTCACATTTCATTTTAGAAGCATTCACATCGTACATATTTTGCTAATTTTCTTTGTAATATTTATACTGACAGTTACAAGATCCATTAAGTTATATAGATTAAGACTAAGCCTATTGCCAAATTGGTATTTTAACAATGTAACAAAACCATTTTTAACTATATTCATTAATGTTAACATACCTAAATAAAAAGTGTCTAGATGACATTCTTGTTACGAAGTCTCATAAAATAGAAATTGTATGGCCTGATTACCCGTATCACAACAAAGGCTATTTCTCAGAAGTATCTTAATAATATTCGTCGTAATAAACTGTTCTGTTCTTTTCTGTAAAGGCATATCCTTTCAAATGAACAGTCAAAAACTGTTTCTGTCCAAAAAGTCGCTCGACATTCCCGTATCCGGGAAATACATTTCTTATGAATTATAGCTCTAACGCGATCAATAATTACATAATATAACACCACGTCATACAGTTTCATAATTATGCCCCGTGGTCAAAAATAAAATGAACTACATAAATTCCGTCATATCTGTAGCTATATTTAGGTGTATCTTATAGAATATTCAAAATATTATTATTTCAAATATTATCGTTTCAAATCTTGCTTTTCTAGAGTATTTACGTTGTGTGACAAAGCAGTTTTGAAGTTATATCTATTTTTTTCGATTTGATATGGAGTGAAATTAAAGGAACTTTGCAACAATAACATGGGCCCGAGTCTGATGAGATGAGTTTTATTTTTCAGGACTATTGACAATATTAATACATAAGCGCAGTTTTCATATTTATAACATCATAAACCTAAATCAGAATCGTCTTTATTATTAAATAGTCTCGAACTCATGTGTGTTGATATCACTGCAATGTAGTTATTTGATAATTAAGGAATGCAGAAACAGAATTCAAATGTAAATATTTGAATATCACAGATAACATATGTTCTTGCTCCACTATCTACAACTAAACACCGTCATGTAAATTTGACAACGTAAATTTTAAAATGAAATGTACATTTAAAAATATGAATATGACAGGGAATTCTAAATTCAATTTGAGTTTGAAGGGTGTGATGCAAGTGAAGGAAGTTCTATTATTATACAAAAAATATATATTACCTACGTAATCATTTTGATGAATATTAAAAGTTACATATGTATTCTAAATTTGGTAGACGGTGGAAATAATAATTTACTCAAAATAAAACTTTAAATCAAGACGAACTTCTTTATTTCTCTACCTTTTGACCTTCAAATCATATTTAATATTTTGACTATACAGTGACAGGAAGACAATTTGTAGCAAGATTTATAAAAGAGACCTAAATTTGAATACCACCAAGGTTAAGTCTCAAAATTATATAATCGGGCGGATAATGGATATTGCTTATTTGTGTACGAAAAGAAGATACAGTCTTCTTGTTACAAATATGATGTATACCGAGTTCCTGTTAACAGTCTAGTTTTTATAAAATACATAAAGTGTAAAAATATATTCCTACAGCCTTTGAAATTACTTTGATACAGTTGCTTCACTACTCCAGCAAAGTATCAAGATAGCAAAGTGGTAAACAATTTAGGATGTTTATTAAATATTAGTGTTACCTATAATAGTTTAAACAATATACCTAAGATACGTACAAAATAATAATCTTACAATAAGAACTTATAAGTACTTACAGTCCGATTCAAGTTCTGGCACGGGCTGAATCGATTGTTCGAGCGTGTATTGCATTGCGGCTGGTACCCTGGCGTATGGTTGGGGTACGCTTCCTGTGGCTGTGGTAATATTATTTTTTTATATTTAAGTCACGTTAGTAAATATTTTGTTAGGTATTAGGGAAGTAAATGAAAACAATGTTCAAAGTTTCAAAAGCCTACGAAGCGATAATGACCCAGTCTATATTATAACAGTACTTTTAACACAAATTTTGCTATTCGATATTAAATCATTTATTATGACATATTTTTTGTTTCAACTGGATATAAAAATAATCACTTTAATGGCATGTTAAGGAAGTTATGTTAAAGGTTCAAAATACTACGGCGGAAACCTGCAAGGCTTATAATTATCCCTTTGTTGTAACAGCTGCAGCAATTGAAAGCTATACGTTGCCCCGGTAAAGTGATCACCGATACATATGAAAGCTTTTATTATTAAATTCATAAATACAAGGAATAACATAGTTTTGACGACCTCCATAGTTGAGTGGATAGTACACCGGTTTCAAGGTGTCGCCATCTCTGAGGTCCCGGGTTCGAATCCCGGTGGGGGCAGATGTTTGTGTGATGAAAACGAGCATTTGTGCCTTAGTCATGGTTGTTGATATATATTTCAATAAAAATTATTTATGTATATATAATATATGTATGTCTATCCGTTACCCTGGTTCCCATAGCACAAGCCTTACAGAGCTTAGTTTGGGCTAGGCTAATTGGTGTAAGTGTAACAAATATATTTAATATATTTTAAATATATTTAACAAATATACACTTTTATAGTAAATGCAGAACTTGTTACATAGAGAAGCAGTATATTTCCTTATATCTTATATCGTTTCCATATCGTGTGGTCATAATAAGGGGGCTGACCTAGGTTGTGCAACGATTGTGACATTCCTTTTGAACTACAACACAGCAATTCTGCAAAGTGATATTGTGCGACATAGCACTATTCAACAATATTAGTGTTGAACGGATTCACTTTGTTCGATAAATCACTTTACAATACTACTAGTGCTCGACAATTCCTTTGTGCGAAATCAAATTGGGCGAATCTGAATATGTTACAAACAATGGATGACTGTTTCGAATAGAAAGACTTGCACATAATTGAGCAATGAAGGGTATATATGTTTTTATTAATATATCTTAAACTAATTTGCGTCATCCTTATATTCCAAATAATTTTCTTTAATTTGTGTCATACTTATATTCCAAATAATTTTCTTTACAATTGTTTGTAATAATTACTCGTATGTTTTCCATTGCTAATATACGTTCCATTAAAGTAGAGCGTAATGCGAAACAGCGCTAAACGAGGCTATCTTTACTTGTAAATATTGGGGTTAGGGGAAGATGGCTAGGAAATTGGTTACGTATTAAATTTAAAAAGTATGTTGTTTTAATAAAAATAAAACCAAACATTTATTTCTTAAAGCCTAAATTAATATCACATTATTATTTCTTGCAAAAATAAAGCGAATATTCTAAAAAAGAAACAAATAGAATTCTAAGTCAGTTGTAGTAGCTATACAAACTCCTTGTAAATACACGATTTTATTATTGTCTTTGTCGGATTTTGAGATTTGTCAATTTTAATTATATGAAAAAAATTTATTATTTATGAACTTAAGAAAAGTATGTTTATTTGAATTATTAGTTATACCCGATAATTGGTGACCATCGGTAAGCAATCTTTTTACAAGTTGGTGTTTATGTTATAATAAATTATACATACGAATAATGGCAGAGATAGAATCGACATTGGAAACCGATAAAGTAAGTTTAAAATTTCTTTTCTCGGCCAAAAAGGCCGGAAAAGCCTGAAATATGGTTTTACTAATTAGATGCACAGTTCTCTATCCATAAGATCACTAATGACAACATAAAATTTAACCATTTGATTGCACAAATTGACCCAAAATTGGTAGAAAATTTGTGGGATATTATTTGTAACGACAATATTACAAATAAATACACACGAAGTAAGGAACGATTACTCACAATGTTTGATAGCGAGAATAAGCGCATGAAAACTTTACTAACTGGTATTGAACTAGGAGATTTGAAACCTTCGCAGTTACTTCGTAGAATGCAGTCGCTGGCAGGATCAGATATTTCTAACAGCGTCCTTAAGACGTTGTTGTGGCTAGACAAGCTACCTGATACTATCAAAAATGTTTTAATTGGCAGTGACGAAAATATACAGAAATTAGCTATAATGACAGACAAAATTGTAGAGATTAGCCCAAGTAATGTAATAAATGCTGTAAATAAAGATAACGAAAATTCCAATGCGATTCTTTTGTAGAAAATATCTAGTTTGGAAAATCTAATTTCTGCTATGTCTTCCTTTATGCGTAGAACTCGTTCATCAAGTCGAGAATCAAACCGAAATAGTAAGTCTAATCGCTCTTCGAAACAATTTAATCGCAAGGGCAAATATTGTTTTTACCATTTTCGTTTTGGAAAAAAATGCAAAATTGAAAAATATAATTAATTAAAAAAATTAATAATTAATTAATTAACTAAAATTAATTTAAATCAAATTTAGTTAGCCTTCCGCGTTTTTAGTGTTCTGCCTTTTTGTGACAAAGGCATCTAATGTTGTTTGCCTTTTTTTACTGCGTTGTTCTCTTAAAAATTCTTCATAAACGGATAGAGCATCTCTAACACCACGCCTTACTTTTGAGCTCCTGTCAAAGTTCGGATCATTTTCAATGAATGTATGCATTATTTCAGTTATGGTAGACAAACTCCGTAGGTTTAACCAATTTTTATACGCATCTCTGAACAGACTTTAAAGTTGTAAATTTAGACTTGTTTTTAGAATAAATATGATTTAATGATTAAAAATCTAAAGCTTTATATTATACTCAGTACAGCCTGGTGCTTTTGCTATAATATCTAAGTAATAAATAACATTGTTGTTATATCTAGTGACGTGTTAAAAAAAATTCAATAACACTGGTAGGTTAAAATTAAATTATAAAATAAATATAATTCTTAACTTTAAAAATACTGTAAAATTAAAAAAAAGTAAACCTGTTTTTTTAAATGTCTATTTAACCAATTCATGCAAATGGATCATTAATAGAATGAATACTTACTCAGTTATATGTAATTGTAAATGTCGTATAATGCTACCTATAGATATGTTATATAAATCAATTCAGTAATATAAATATTTACGAACATTTTCAGTTTCTGTTTACTTGATGTTACGAGAAAGTGTCGAATCACCGAGCAAAATTGATTACCTAAATTAATCATCACCTCCAAATTAAGAAATAATTGACTGAGAAATATGATTAACCGAAGTTTCGGCTAATTATTCATTATATAAGTATATTTTAATGATATTGTGATAATAACATAGTTGTCGAATGAATAATATGCATCAGACTTCTTTAAACAGTACGAGTAATTTACTGCGATCAAGTCATTTAAATAAGTAGGTATGTTTTTTTAATTTTAAAAAATGTTTCTATCAAAAACACAAATGAGCAATAAGAGTAAAGTGAAATATTGAGACTATTACTACAATGTAATAAGAATAAGAATTTGCCGACAAAACAATTGACATATGTAAAATTTTGAAATTGTATATAAAATTGTAAGTAAGTTTATAATATATATTTTTTACTACCACATCGCTTGCTATAGAACAAGCTATACAGCCTTTTTTTTGTAGCCCTGAGGAAAATGCATTAAATTGCATACCTCGGCTGTGGTGAGCCGGCGGTTATGTGGGGCTCTCCTCCCCAGAAGGGGGAGGCCTACCCACTAAAAACCTCAGGGATGGCCTTCCTCAGGATAACCTCCCTCAGGCGACCCGCGGCGGCGCCGCAGTTGTGCTACCGCGCCCGGCGCCGCCTCCTTCGAGCGGGATCAGCCATCTCCCGAAGTTATACAGCCTATAAATTAAGTTTACCAATTCGATGCGCAATAGCATTTCTGCTAGTAAAAAACGCATTTTAATACTCACATACACAGGAGAGCAATTCATTGATTTGTTGCAGGGAAGTTTTCATTTCAATAATTAATCTTCCTTTTTCGTCCAATGCTTTGATGAGTGTATTCTTTTCTCTGTCTTCGGCAGCGATTTGCTCCCTGAGTTGTTTTTTTTCAACGATATATCTATAAAACAGAAAAACACTACTTTACTAAATGTTTTGGAGATTTAGCTACAAATCATATAATCATGGTAAGGAGACGGGAAGTCTGTATCTATATTATGATACTAATTAACCTTAATATATTAAAGTTAGTATACAAAGGTACCAAATTAAATAGTGATTAAGTCATTTTTTCTATTCGACTACTAGTACAATTTTGCCACCATCAAAGTAACTACCTTCTGAAAGCACACTGCACTGAAGATGATTTGATTTATTGATTTTTGATTGATTGATTGTTCCATAGCAATGCCGATGCTGGGATAGCCTTCAACTGATCATTACAGTCAATTGAATGTTTCACAAAGCTATAAATACGCAAGTCAGTTCTTACAATTATGAACTGAGCAACCAGACGTTAAAAATTGTACACCGTTGGCACAGGCCTGATGAAGTTTAAAACATGCAGGGATTTCATCCATTTTACGCTTTGAATAATTTTGACAAGCAACGTCTATGTACTATTATATCATTCCTATACTGTGCATCTGATCACATTTGGTACGCCGATTACACGATGCTGATTGCCGAGTAGATTTTTTGTAGCTATATGTATTTTCTGACAATGATTTCTTGTACAACACCAAAAAATATACATATACATGACGGGCAATTTCGGATACTCAGTTACAATGCTCGTTACTTCATTACTACCTACAGTGGAAATGAAATGGTTAATAAAAAATAACAGTGAAATGTTTCCATTTCACATTTTACAACTAGAAATTTAATTAGCGATTAAACAAACTTAACAAAAATAAGTTTTTACTCATTAATTATAAACATTATCCACTCCTAGTTATGATGGCGTAATTTTACATAATATATCCATTCCATCCAAAAATAGAATTAGGGGTAGTAAAAAAATTAAAAACCCCATCTCTAAGTTATAGTTTTAGCACAGTAGGTATAAAATTTGCTTTGGCAAACTTACATACACATAAGAAAGTTGGTTAATAAAACGTCGTAAAAGCAAGAGTGCTATGGTGAAAATCAACCTAACTGTGTTATTTACCGCTTTTGCATCAATAATCGAATATTTCTTCGGCATCTGCTTTCCTTCCGGTACATTAAATATTCTTTGTTCAATTTCCGGCGTGTATAACTTGGCTGTACGTATGCAAGGACCCCGGAAATCAGTTTTACGTACCCAAAGGTTAGAACACAATTCAACGAGACGAAGATGTCTATTGTAAGCTTTGTATAAACATAAGTCAAGTACTTGACGAAACTTTGAGCACTTTTAAACAAAACTGCTCTGAGTATCAACCTATAAACGACAATTTCAAATGAAAGTAATGTTTATAAGTTAATATTTTAGGCAGAGTTTATTATTTAATTGTTAATATTCTTGCCTATTAACAATATTGATTAAACAGATAGGAACATTTTACAAAACAAGCGTCACTATAACAATTGTGCTGAATAATTTAACCAAGAAATAAAATTATAACACTCAGCTAGATGAAACGTTATATATTTTATCTAGTACAAACCAACTGTATCAAAATATGGATTACTATAATCGAAATATTTACAAACCGACGAATACTCAATAAATAGAAAGGATATTTTATTAAATATATGATATTTTGAACTATTAAGGAACAAGTAACATTTTTTAACATTTTATGAGCTCAAATTCGAAAATCATTAGCATTCGACTACAGCCCAAAAGATCAGGTGATAAATGTAACAATGTCTGGGGTTCTTAATCTGCCTACCTAATCGATAGAATAAACCTAATCAACAGAGAGGCCATAATTACAATGACCGCAGTATACCGTGATCCATGCTTTCCTTATTTCCTTGGTCGCAGTTATGCATCGTGGTAGCAAAGAACAAAATACTATATTGAGCTATATACTAACTGCACTCTATTCCATAGGATTTAATTACATAACAAAATTTTAGTAAACGTATACTTTTATGAAAGCTATATACACTAAGCGAATATTTTAAAAAGAAAAATAGACATATTGAAGGAAGGAAGGATAAGCTGGGAATGCAAACATTTGTAAAACCAAATTTACAACAAACATAGCGCAAACTTATGCAATGAATGCCAGATACACAATGTTATTTTTCCTGTGGAATTGGTTGAAACTAATTTTAAAATTGGTACATGGACATTGAGCGTTTACTAGTTTATCATTACACGTCAAAGCGGAAATTCAAATTTAAAGGATTGGTCCAGAAACGTTTAGTAAAATTACAAATAAATACAAAATTACACGTAACACAAATACTCGAAGCGCAAAGTATTTAAGTAACCTAAATACTTGGTAGAAGGCTGCTCACAAAAACTACAAGGAAGGTATTACATTTAATTTTATATTATGCGCCTCTGATGCTATAACATTCTATGGTTGAAGTCTGCAAAATGTTCTTCGTAAACTCTATCAAGTAACTTATAACGAGTTTTTTAGAAAAAAGACAAGCGAAAATAATCGCTTTTTCCTTTGCCGTGTCCTTATTGGTTCTAATACGACCAATGCGAATTTTCTGCTTCCGTAAGTAATACTTTCTGTCAGGGCTAAGTAGCCTGAAAGCTACCTTTAAACCACCGAGGTGAGGAAGTTTAAGATCCTGGGAACTTATTTATATGTGAACACCTTAAATCTGTTATACTGTTGCAAAGTCGGCGCTATACTAAGCAGAGAATATACATTCGTTCTACACTTTTGAATATGGGATAAAGTGTTCAATTGCCTGACGCATTACTTTAAACATGCTATCAGCGCAGATCTAACAGTACTTAAATACAACCCTACTACTACACTAGTAATGATCACAGTTTCAAGGATGAGATGTTCCAAAAATAGATCTTTATATGTACATATACATATACCATATGTAGTATATACTTATAAACTAGTTCAATTTCTTACGGGGCCCCTCTTGTAGTGATAATCTTTTCAACATCTATTGATCAGCTTCTGATCAGATCAGAAGTTGTGATAATTAAGCAGTTAAATTGTCTCAAGTAATTAGAGACTTAGAAAGTTTACAGTCTTTTCAAAATAGTTATGCTGTAACGGGGTCTTGTTGAAACGTTTTATTCTAAACGTCAAAATCGAAATGTATTCAAAATAATCTTTATCAACATACGCCTTGACCGGCATTTATTGAAGGCATATCATGAATCAAAAACCTGACAAATTGCGAGTCGGTTTCGCGCACCGCGGGCTCCGCAAATAAGTGAATAATCGCCTTTTATTTTTGTGATGCAACTACAAATTTAAACACTTCCTTTTACTATAAAACATTGCCTCTCGATGTTAAATTCCATAATTCTAAGTATGGGATGCGTATTATTTATCGTTTCTTTAATTTTAAGTATTTATTGGTTTTGATTACGTTGCAAGTATGAAAATATGCGGCATAAACGGAGCATAAAAGACCGAATATTTTGATTGCATCGAGTTACAATTTTGCATTTTACTGGTGAAAAATTGAACATTAACTTCAACTTGATACATCCATGTTTTTTAGAGAAGAACCTTGACAGACAGATCGTTTCTAGTACGAAAAACGGAACAATAAAGTAATAAAAAAGTGTATACTATATTCCACATAACATTTTTGGTTTTGCATAGCAAATTATTTAATAAGTAGATGTAATTTTTGTATTTTTATTATTATTTGTTTTTAGATTGATTTGGAGTTGTATTTTAAATTCTTGTAATGTTAAACGGAAGTTGCACTACATTTGCAATCATATTATACTAGCTTAACTTATGAATAATTTATTGGCATGATAACACAAATTAACTAGAAGCACTAGTCACACACTTATAAATACTTGTGAAGTACTAGTCGCACACACTCGCTACTCGCAACACTCACTCACCTATTGATATTCGTATCGAATGTCGTCTGTCTAAATACATGCCAAACTATGATTAAAACACACACAAATAGAAAACATGAAATCAAAATAAAAATGAAAGCAAGTATGTTTTCTATCATTCAATACTATATATATGCTACATAAGAAGTTGTCTACTGTACTGTAACGTTGCAAACTCCAAAGTACATGAATTTCCCGTGATTAATTAGCAGGTACTGGTCATCAACATACTGTTTTAGAAAATCCGGTTTTCAGGAATAATGATGCTCGAGTACCTACTTAGTATATTCCTTACATATTCCTAAAATAACTTGCTACAGTCTGAGCAAAAAGCAAGGCTTTAGGCATACCAAAATAATAATTAATCAGAAAATTCAAATAATTACTGGTCTTGTTCAGGTACTCTACTCGTATACTTAAAATTCTATTCTCATTAATCCATACTTAAAATAAGTACATATTTACATTGTTTAAATAATATTTTATGTTGTATATAAATTTCTTGATAATGCTGTATTTCGTTAAAATAATTTTATTAATTTCGTCAATCCTCACTGATTATGAAATTGAATGATTACATAAATCATTCATTTGCATTTGAAGCCTAGAAATATTAATATTATACAATATTTTTTTAAATAAGCTAATAAGTATGGCCTATCTCTACCTATTTTCTATTATGTGGGTATATTTAGAGGCTCTGCTCGCACGAAGCGGAAAGCCAAGGTAACAAAGTGACCTATTTGTTTTGTAGCACTTAAACTTTAAGTGCTTAGGAAACTATGCAGCTAAAGCTCTTCACCCTGCGAACTTAGTACCGCCCGTCAGTATTGAATAGCCTGATGCTTTTTAATTAAACCTAAATAATGATTATAATTAAGGATGCAATACAACTTTGCGGAGATCTATTTGTTTGTTAGAGTAACACGATTTATTAACTTCGGCAGATAGTAGAATTCTGGAAACTATTATATAAAAAAAAATATCTTCTTAATTTTTAATCCCAACTATTTCTAATATTTTAATAGTTATTCTGCTACTATTAACGAGGTGAAACCAAAGAAGTAAGTGACCTTTTAAAACGGTTGAGCTGTTCTCATGTTAGAAGTGATAGCACGATTTTGATTTATGTAAATTAGTAAAGTATTAAAAAATTTAGAGAAACTAAAAAATATCAATAATATAATGTTATTCTCAAAGTAGTTTCTATCAGCTTTTATAGAAAGTTTCATGTAATTAAAAACTAGTTTTTGAAACATTTTTTCCAGCTGCCGTAGATATATATAAAACTGTAATCGCATCTTTTGGCAACAAAAACTTTAACGTTTTCAATATAATTTTATTTTTGGATTTAAAAAATAAGCTAAGTGCTTATTTTTAGTACCGGGTCAGGACTATAATAATAAATTTGACCAGTTTAGTATACAGGATCTCCCTTCTTTTAGAGCGAAAGCTTCTGTTAGACATTTGATTATCCACCATTCGGCGTTAATACTGTTATAGTTTTATAATAGAACCGTATCAGATATCTCGTTATAATGAAGTAAGTAATGATCGAAATTTTACTTGCGCTTCTTGATCGCTTCTGTTGACGGTGGTTCCTTTTGAAACAACGAAACTGTCGAAAAATGCTTTTGTTGATTATCGATTGATTTGATCGTACTAATAAATTCATTTTTAGTCATACTCGATTAAATTCGTTTACCAACGCTAGATAGAGTAGGGCCTTCTGTCATATATAACACTTGAAATGGATCCAATGATTTGTTTAAGGCTACATTGAATTCATTAAAATCAACTCACAAAAATATTCCTCAATGTACTCGTAGATCCATATTTCAAACACAATAAGGTAGCTCTCTAAAAATGTGAAGGAAAATTAGAAAATTCATACTAGTATTTGTATATGTAAATAATTTTTTTTTTTGGTAATGTTTTCTGAGTGGTCTATGTCATGATGCCAATGGAATATGTTAACAAGTCAACTTTCTATAGTCGATCATAAGGCATAACTTGGATATAATTACCCTATAGCACGGTTACAGCAAGAATTCTGATTTAGACTTAAAAAGATATACGAGTACGTTGTTGTAATGCTTAAAAAAATATTTATATACTATTGTGTTGTTTTTATTGTTATGTATGGTGTGTAAAATTGTTATCCTGAATTAAGTGTAATGAGATGAAATGGTTCAAAATCACTGCCATAAGTAAGCCGTTGCACCAGTGTTTAATAAAATTGAATGCAATAGTAAACAATAAATAATCTTCTTCATAATTTTTTCTTCGTAACTGAGCAGCCTCTATATATGACCCCTACTAACTATAGATTTCATTTCGACAGACAAGGTAGTGAAATGCGAGAGAATAAAAAAGTGTATAAGCAATACATACGCGCGAAAAGAATAATTCTTTCTTGGTGACCGACTTAAGAGACAACCCTAAGTTAACTTAACCTTAAGTTTTTGCACATAGATATATCCTTTTCTTAGAAGATTCACATATTGCATATATTTGCTTAAAAAGGTTTATATTAACATTACGAAATGTAGATGATTTTTAGAATTCAGTCTGATGCACAAGCAGCGTTAGCTAGTTCAATCTCGTTATGCTAAAGTAGCAGATTGCAATCAAATAATCTTATACGGGTTTCCTTTAGCTTGCAAGGCTTCTTTAAGAACTGCAGCGCATATTCCAGTATCAGCGCCTCAATTTGATTAATATTACCTGCAAATCCACTTCGACATCTTATTACGTAGTTCAGATACATAAATTGCACCTACATATTCGACGATACCTTAAAAAAGTCTAATTATATTAATATATTTTAATTATTATTTTATTAATGTACATATTATTATAATTAAAATTATAATACTACATCACACCTTTGATAGATTTGGCTAAAATTAAACATTTTAATCAAGTCTCAATATTACAAACATGACAACTTATCCTTACATTAAACGTAGTTAGGCCTAAGACTATAGCACTAACACACAGAGTACTAGACACAGCGTTCACGGCAGGATCGACTTCAGACGTTCCGATAATAAGGCCAGTGCCAAGACTACAACGCCCAAACTAACGAGCAAAATAACAATAACTTTGGGTGTCAATTAAATGGTTAGCATAGTATTGTTATTTCTGTGAGCAGAAAAATATAATCGGTGAGCAGAAATAGCTAATTGGTCAGCAACTCATGGTCAGCAAACATTTCAAAATCAATCAGCAATTTATGTCATTCTGGATGGCTGTAATTATTTTTGTACAGCATATTAATTATATAAGCTGCAATCAGCTGCTCATGTTTAATAAAATTTTGGTAAGCACTCAGAGTGTAAGCAAAAAAATGCATTTTGTGCTGCATTAAGAGTAGCAAAAATACTTTATTTGTCATGCCTAACCTAACCTAACCTAACCTAAAATGATCATAACTTCAATTGTAAAAAAAAAAAAAAACCCTAACCTAACCTAACCTAACCTAAAATGATCATAACTTCAATTGTAAAAAAAAAAAAAAACCCTAACCTAACCTAACATACCAATCAAATATACTGCTTATAGACATGTTTTTCTGCCGCTCAATCATGAAATCTTGCCGCTCAAGTAGTTATTTTGCGGACTGAATGTTTATTATGCAGACTCATGTTATTGTTGGCTGCCTATGTATGATTTAATTTTTGACCATTATCAAAATTAGTTGCGGAACAAGAATTGCTGCCTGTTTTTTTTTATTGCAAACAAAATCTTTGTATGCTGACCAAATTATTTAAATGCTGCTTTTGGGTGGCTCGCCAAATTTTATAATTGCTGACCAATGTAATTACTTCTCAATAACTTTCTGTTATTTATTGATAGAAAGGCTATCACAAATATTTTTACCACCTCAAGTCTTGTAATCCTATGACTACAAAAGAAGTTTATCTTTGTCACCACTGCATTCTATTCACTATTATGCAAAAGTGTGACATAGAAAACTTCTGGTTTGTCGGCGTAGCGCAGTCCCTATTTTTACGAGTCTCGCTGTCAAACAAAACTCGCATTTACACCACATCAAAGGAAGACTTATTACGAGAAAATAAAATTAGGCTCGCACTTTTTTCAGACTTTTCCAATGTAGAATGCTGTGGCGCACCATACTTGTCGATGGAGAGTCAACAAACACATGGGTGACTCTCAAGGTGGGAAAAACGAAAGAATGAAAGAAAAATATACTGTAAGCGCAATCGAAAAACATATGGAATAACAATTGGCGAGTTTGTTACAATACTAAATTCACTAAAATGAATTAAAACACGTTAACATAGGCTAGATAAAAAAATACTTAAGTACGGTTCATAAAATAATAAATTTGATTTATTTATACTACCCCCAATTTTATTAAAAGTAATATAATACCTAGTAATAAAATGCCATAACATCATTTCATAAAATAATAAAAACAGCTTCATAAAATTCCAATAGAACAGTGTTTCCAGATGTCAATTACCGTAAAACATAATATGGAATTAAAATAATTTAATATAACACTTAGAACGAATGCTCATTATACTACTCTACTAGTCTGCAACTAAATCCTTCCTGGAATGTTGACAATTGTCACAATAAAATAATAAATGTAATTAATTTCACCATTCGCTTTTAATACGTTTGTGTAATGTATATAAATAAAATAATTTGCCCTTTTTTAACTATCTATTTTGAAAAAGAGATTCTTTCTTTAATATGAAGAAAAATGGTTGCTTAATGGAAAATCCTTTTTTAGGCGCTGAAACAATCTCTCTTATCTAAGTGAAGAAATTTAGTTTTGGAAATCGGTTTTATTTATATTAGCTAACATTAAAATCAATATTCAGATTATGGACAATATTACTACAAATACGTCTGAATAACATGTCACGTGGTACGTATTATACGCCACAAGAACCACAGAGTGCGTTACCAATTTGTCACTGATACACAAGCAGACACAGCCTACAGTGTTACTCACTGTTAAAAAATTACTTTGAAAATGTGTTCGATTTAATTAAATTAGAATACAGTAAACAAGTGTAAACTGAGTGAACATTTTGAGCCTGAAAATATCTGAAACCGCTGGAGGATATTAAAAACTTTACATAGAAATTCTCCGGATACTTAATAATATTAAAGAAACAGGCTTCAAAGGCGATGAAATTATGAAATTATTAAATCTAATTTAAGCTTTTTTAATAGAATTTATTTATTATGTAATATCTATTCAAAATAATTTCTTTACTAAAACATGTAAAAAGAACTAAAAAATTTACATTATATTACTTATGAAAGTTCGGTGGTTAACTTATAATTTATGATAAAACTTTTGCTATGTTTGTGTGGAGTAAAAAAGTAAAATTTTACTAATATTCCGTGCTACGATACGACACTGGCGATTCAATAACTGAACCGGTAAAGTTCCGTTAAGACCTACTAAATTATAAACTGTACCTGTGGCATGCATAATCCATAACTTGAGGTTGATAAGTTACTTACAATGCCTTCCATATACAGGTGTCCCAGGAGCCGACGTCAATCCGAAAGCAGGTGGTAGACTACCTCATATATGTTATCAGAAAAATTAAAAAAAAAACCTATTAAAAAAAATGTAGCATTTAAAAAAATCGATAAAATTTGCACCCTGTGATGGTTTTTACTGTTGTTGCTAAAATTCTTGACTTTTCTAATCATTTTCTTTTGTTTTGTAATACTGAATAGTGTTTCTGTATACTCTAATCTAAAATTTAAAGCCAGCTGCTGCAAATATATATATATATAAAGAAGAATATGCCATTTTTATCTAAATTAAATATTCAAAATTAATTTTTCACATAGATTTAACAAGCTGTACTGAAAAAAAAAATGTACTATGCGAGTTTGCCTAACTGCAAAAGTTGGTGCATTCAATAAAGATTCCAAAATAGTATGATACTTGGTAGATAATTTCTACTATTGATTGCAGACAATATTTTATTTTTCAAAAACAGGCAGCTTTGAACAAAATTTTCTTACGTTCTTAAAATTTATTTTAATGTACCCATGGTTTGCTTTAAGGCCCTTAGTTTAACATTCTAGTTTGAATGAGACCGGGAGAGTTCTTCTACGAAGTGTAAGAGAGACAGATAGTTAAATAAATGAAATACACAAAAATAGTTTAACATAATTTATTAAAATGTCAAGATTTACAACAGGTGTTCAAACTGTCTTCCTTCAGCTCTAATGCAGGCTCGACATCTTCTTAAAAAAGATCGGGATATCAAGCGGGCGAATCTTCCATTATTTACAAAATCATTTGCTTCTATTATTCTTTGCCGTAGTTCAGTTACAGTTTCGATTGGCTTTGCATAATCTTTTTCTCTCCCCAAATCCAAATCACCGCTCCCCAGTAAAAGAAATCTAATGGATTTAAATGGACAAATAATAGGTCCTTTTGAGCTGCCAGACGCCTTGACTGGTGAAGTTTATTTACATTTTCTACAAAATAATTTACCAAATCTACTGGAAGATGTGCCACTTACCATTCTAAGAGACATTGATGATGAGATGCTCATCAAGCATCCGACAAACATTGTGACAAAAATACTTTCATAGATACTTTTTTTTGTCAAACAGTTAATTTCATTTTCACGGCTTGAAGTACAACAATCTTATGTTATAAATAAGTAGTAACCTATTGACTATTAATTCCAAGTCCATCCACATACAAACAAATTAATAAATTATACATTTTGAACTTATACGCACCACGCAAATATGTAGATTGTTCCGCTGAGATAACACAGGGAGCTCGCGCTGAAATTCATTAATTGTTGCGGCGCGCTGGCAATTAGCAATGAAACCGGATATACATATACAGTAGTAATACTTCTGAAAGGTCACATTCTGACGATGTTGATATCACATTTAATAGAAATACTCATTATGAAATATATTTCCGACGTCTGTCTAAATTACTCGCTGGCCATGAAAACAGATTAAGGCTTGAGAAGGGAACAGGTTGTAAGCACGGTCGGCCAAAAATTGGTTTACCAGTTATGACTTAGTTCAGCAATTAAACATTACCATCGGGTTCATAACCAAGAGACATTTCAATCATACCAAACAAATTAACAATGTAGACAAGAGGAATAAGCTATATACATATAGATAATATGTGAGATGTGTGTGCTGGACATTGCACCACATCCTGCATCTTTCTATTCTTGACTCATGACTATTTTCCATTCTGTTACAAATATAAAGAAAGATATCTGAAAGAAAATAATATTTATTCCACCAAAAAATATTACATTGTAAATATTACGATTTACAAAAAGCACTGGAGAAAATACTATATAATAACTCAGAAAATGGAAAGTAAATTTTAAATCTAGTCCAATCCAAATGTAAAACTGAAACTCGGACACAAATAGACAAACACTGTACCTCTTTGGAATAAAAAAGACTCACTCGGATAGTACTCACGACTTATTAATTAATTGGACAAACTATACATTTTTGGTATGTTTGAATCATTTTAACAATTTTAATATTAAATCATGTCTTATCTTATTCTTTCTTATAAACATCTAAATAAATAATTACAAGTTTATTAGATGATTAAAATATGAAATAGGTATTTTGGTGGAGGTCGCCTGGAATATTGGAAAATTGTAGGCAACATTCATACGCATACGCACTCTCAGTGCGCCTTTCAATATCGACTTTGCAACTTTACTAGAAATTAGAATAGAGCTATATGTAGCTTTATAAAAAATTTGCTTAATTTCAAGTATTTACTGTGGCAATCTCTCTCGTAACAATATGCCGCTAATGGATAAAGAGTTTATTTTTATGACTTATCTCTACTTACAGAAGTCGTTGGCGCGGGACGACATCTATAATGTAGCTGGCGCAATATATCCCAGTTAGACTTACATATTACGGCCTTGGAGCAATTTAAGTAGGCCATTCGTCTCTAGCTAATTGATCGTTTGCCTCTTAGCAACTTGGTTGTATGCGACCCGCACTTGTCTAGACGTGACTACAGCAACAATTCTCATAAATATTATACTAAAAGTCTTTAGAAAAAGATCAAAAAGTTTTATCAATACTGTCATTGTATTATAAATTAGTAAAAGGTTTTACTAGCGTAACTAGAACTGCTTTTAAGAGCCGGGTTGATCCAGCGTCTGGCAATCAGCAGGGACGAGATCTAGGGTTTCCCAATATGGGTCAAGTTCTAACGAGTCACCAAATTGCCATAAACAGATCTCGAAACTTCAGTAAAATTGGTATGAAAGATTAAAAAATCGAACACAGCCTCAAACTGTATTACACGCTACTTAATGCTGCAGTTGATGCGTTGTATTTTAATGAAGGCCTTCACTAAAGGGAATGCTCCCTCCTTAGAGAAATCACATAATACTTATTATTAATATTATAATAATATTGATGTCATTTTTCTACAACTAACTACAAATAGACACAAATATCTATAATACAATAGCTACTTGTATATTTGTTACGTAATAAAATATACTAAGAGTAACATAATCAAAAATTTCAAAAACACTAATTTAGACAACGACCAAAATCTATGAGAAAAGTAGGTAGTTCTGATGTGGCTATTAGATCATTATTTCTGTACAGTATCTGTTAGTACCCTTATTTAATAACCCACATTGCTTTTCAAAAACAATCTAATGTTTCATCTGGCAGACAAACACTTTGACAAATAAACAATTTATTTCATTTCTAGATTTTACAATAACTACATTTGCTCAAAGGATTGCCGATAACCAATTGTTATTGTTACAATTATTCAAGTTAATTGTTCTTTAATTTAAAGACAGTCTTCTGTGCTAAGTCTTATATCACTGTAGCACTGGAAGACTAAGAAACAATCAATTTATTTTAGAAATTATTTTGTTATGACAAATCGCACGATATGTCCATCGTATCGTTCCAAACTTCAATAGATTACTTTTTTAGTTAGGCTGCTTCGCTTACCCGTACGAGCAGTTTTCTACGTACGTAGTTACTTATACGTACAACGAACGCTAAGGCTCTCCGCTCTAATAAAATTTTGAATTGAAATAAAACTTGAGATAAAATTTAATACTACGTCGCTCACATCTAAAACCAACAATACACACATAACATACATATACTCACGCCTCCTTCACAGAGAGGTAGGTAGAGGTCCCAGTTTTCCACGTACAACGATTTAAACATACTTCGTTGTGTTTCGCCGAGTGAGTGAGGGTACCGGATGCCCTTCCCCCCTTATTCCCTTTAAAAGGCCGGCAACGCATCTGTGACTCCTCTGGTGTTGCGGGTGTCCATGGGCAACGGTTATCGCTTACCATCAGGTGATCCGTTTGCTCGTTTGCTGCCCTATCCAGTAAAAAATCTTCCCTAACATCCTCAACTTTCATGAATACTTTCATGCACGCTGATCGGTTACGTGTACTCTTAAAGTATTAGGATTTGATTTAATATTTAATTAATGTAATTTTTATAAAAGTTAATACATTTCCCAAGAAATTAACTCAATCTAAACTTTATTCTTAAAAGTCACAACAGAAATTTACGAAAATTCCTTAGTCCTATCACACAAAACAAACAGTTCGGCATTTCTGCTTTAGTTAAATAGCCACTGCGGACATAAAATTTTGATGTAATAAAATAAACGGTATCTACCCGTCGATATATGTATATGTACAATGTTTGTCAATGCATCTTCTCAATTGTCCTGAGTATATCCAGTTGATTATATTCGAGCGTAATGTGAGCGAGTGAAATTGTAGACATTTATTATTGACGACCTCCATAGTCGAGTGGATAGTACACCGGTTTCAAGGTGTCGCTATCTCTGGGACCTCAGACCTCGGACCTCAGGGTTCGAATCCCAGTAGATAGAGATGTTTGTGTGATGAATGCGAGCATTTGTACCTTAGTCATGGTTGTTGATATATATTTCTATAAAAAAAATTCGTTTGGGCTAATTGGTGTAAGTGTACCAAATATTAATATTATATTTATATTTATTTAGTCCATAAAACTTTTATTTTTTTATCAAGCAACATATAATTTTATTAATACGCTACGCAGAAAATTATAAGAAACTTAAAAACGCTATGCTTAGGTTATATAGAGATAATTATAATATATTAAGTAATATTTTTCGAAGATAAAACACATTAAGAGATAAACTGGTTAGCTACACTGTGCTTATTGTTTTTTTATATATAAATTAGAAACTGCCTCAATTTGAATTAAATTATTCATTCTAAAGTACCAAAAATTCATGTGACTTCAGTCATCATGAAAACTCCCTCGATTGATGGAAACTATTTAAGGAACTTTTAAAAATGATAATTCAAATTCACACATTATTAAAGTACACCTGCAAGTTCACCTCCGTGAGAAACTTAACTTGATACGTTACGGATAGCATTAAGTATGTATCCAATTTACTTACTTAGCAGTTTCCTCCTGGCCGACGTTCTTCAGCGAGTCGAGCATAAGCAAAGCGTGCTGGCAGTTTTCCAACAGCGCATTTCGCTTGGCGCTGTTCACCGTCAATTGCATCAACAATCTTTCTGTTTGGTATTTCTGCTCTTTCAATCTGAAAAATATACGTGTTACACTAGGGCTACTTTCTAACATACAGAGCCTCACTGAAAAGTCTGAACTTCGAATAATAACGTATACAAGTAGATTTTTGAGTAGATTAAAGCAAAAATGACACCGCTATGTTAAGTCGGGGAGGATTATTTTAAGATTATTATGTCATATTGTGAAACATTCGCAAGCACACACACGAAAAAAGGTTTCCCTAGATGATAAAATATTTTAAAACAAGCTTATATTTAAATAAAATTAAACATTTTCATGCAAATCATTAATCATTTGCTTTACAAATAAAATTATTTTATTTAACCTAATATCAGCATCAATGCACTATACGTAAAACTTAAGGAATTTGGAATCATTCTCATACATTGCCAGATTTCGAAACTTTCGAAACGAATTTTATGGGCATTTTGATACCTACATTAATTAAATCATACTACAATCATTAAAACTTACCTCAACAGTATTTGCTCGAATGAAGATACCAGAGTTGAGTTCTGAAGCCTTTTGCATATTCCCATAACTTCCTCAAGCTCCCAATGAACTGAGTGGTGGCTGCCCACATCCTCGTCTTCGTATAATTCGTCTAAATTAGTAGCTTCCTAAAAGAACTTGAATTTGAATTTTATACCCTAGATAAATAAAGCGTAATTAACCAGTTCTTTTTTTAGCTCTTTGTTCACTTTCAAGTGTTTGTCCTGAAGACAATTTATACTGTGTTCAGAAAAAGATGGTTAGTACATACAAAACGAATAAGGAATTACTGGTAAGCTAATAATAGCAACATACTTGGTCAAATTCTCGAATAGTCCGAGCAAGTATATCAAATTCATAAATTATAATATGCTTTTCACAAAAGCCTCTATAAGAATGTTACAGTGAATAGAAAATGTTTTCGCTTCAAGGGACAATATCCGTTTTTGCTATCTCCCAAAGCGTCAAAGATGATTTCTTCAAGTAGTGTTACGCGTATTGAATAGACAGAAGTGACAAAGGCCGTGTATTTCTCTTTAACTCGTAGTTAAATAGCACTCCTTTTGAATTTAGTTTGTATCCACCAACATATTGGACAACTATTAAAACATAGTTATTTTCAATTGAAATTAAAACAATTTAAACCGATATTCGTCCTATCATTTATAATTTATTCAATAACTATTAGATATATTTAAACTGAATAAAATATCTAAAAAGTTGGATCCTTTTATAAAATATAATTAAATACTGATTTCTCTTTAACTCGTAGTTAAATAGCACTCCTTTTGAATTTAGTTTGTATCCACCAACATATTGGACAACTATTAAAACATAGTTATTTTCAATTGAAATTAAAACAATTTAAACCGATATTCGTCCTATCATTTATAATTTATTCAATAACTATTAGATATATTTAAACTGAATAAAATATCTAAAAAGTTGGATCCTTTTATAAAATATAATTAAATACTGGGAGTTTATATTGAAATGACTAATCTATAGTCACAAAGAGTTTGCTCATAACAAACTATTATAATTTCAAAGAAACCACGAAACCATTTATCCTTTCGTAGTCATTTTAAATTTTATTCTCGCAATCACGAAAATGTTACAGTACTATTATAGAATACAGAATACGGAGAAATGATAACACTGCTTGTTAAAATAATGTTTCGGTCCTAAAACTGTACAGTTAGTGTTGTGGCCTCGTGGAAACTCTACTAATAGTATAAACGCAAAAAGTTTGTAAGTATGGTTGTTTGTTGTTCGTTCACGTAAAAACTACTGAATGGATTTTAATGTAACATTAAAATAATATAGCCGCAGGAAAAATGGCGCACCTAAAATATAGCGCAGGAACCAGATAGTATATAATTATCATTATAAAAATATTTTATAAAAATATATCTGGTTCTTGCGACTTCGTCTGCGCTACTCGAAATATTAATCACTATATAGTATATGTATGCTTAAATCTGCTGGACGTTTCCTTATACCGAACTAAGATCGGCGGTGGGACAGTATCTAATCCATATAGAACTTAGAATCTAAGTTAAACAGATAATACATGAAAATGTTTTCTCCGTTCTCAGCACAATTGCTTTGGCCTTACGGGAGTCTACATTGTACCCTTAATGTTACAGTACGTACTCGCTGAACTATGTAACTGTGCACCAGTGTGACATGAAATAAAGCTGACGTCGTAAAGCTGACTCAAGGACTTCACTCTTCATTTATATTTTCCCTATATCCTCTAGTACAATTTTCGCAGTGAATTTATTGTACAGAGATACCTGATCCGTGCTTCGAATGTGGAGTGAAATACACAATAATAACTTTTATCCTAGAACGTTAAATGTATATGGCCCCTTATCAAGATTTATACTTCACCGGTATATTTTTATGAAATCCATCTGCTGCCAGGAAATGAAGTCTTCGCATAATAAGAGCTAGGCATCATATAATAATATTGGAATATTTGAAAATCGATGTTTATATAACACATTGTTTTAGTGTAGATGTAATAAATAATTTCAAAAAAGGTACCCTTCTCTTCTGTCTTATAAAATACCTATGTTTGTTTAACTTTTACCGATACCCCCCGCTAAATGTATCGGAACCGAACGACAATCTTATAACAAATAAACTAAATTTGTTAAACGGTGATCGTTCAGTTCATATTTATTACGAAACAAATACATCAACATACTCAAATGTCACTAAAAACAATGCAAAAACTGAATATAAATTTAATTTGAATATTATATTATTATCATGGAGCAAAAATAAAGAATGTTACTCACCTCCTTCCTTATTAAATTAGGAAATGAATCTGTCAAGTATGCGACCTCCCTGCGGATCAGCTTGAGGGTTCGATCTCTCTCTCTCATGTTTGTTTTTATCTCTTTTTCTAACTTGTTAAACTCGAATTTCCTATCATCCAAGTACTCCATGGCAAGCTGCCCCATCTCCGTCGCGCCCATAAGGCATTTGCCCTGTGCGCGGCAGTCCAACTTCAAAGCTTCCAGTACTACAGTAAAATAAGAAGAATCCTGCAAATGATTATATAATTTGAGTCTTATACATGCTGAATTAACAAAAAGGCGGCCTGTGACAGTCTGTGGTCCTGTAGGTATGTTTGTTATTTATAATTAATGAGTGAATTTTCAAGTTTTAAAACATTACTGCTGCATATATGTACGGGCGGCCCACAGGTAATAGCTACTTAGACCTATAAAACGATGCAGCAATGCCCGATAGAAACGAATCTCTACTGATCTGAGACAAATATATCAGCCGTACAAAGTAAAGGTATTGCCTAAACCAATGGGTTCAAGTCCCAGACCAATGAAACTAATGGACTTGCAGTACTTGTTTATAGCCTGAATAAACTAGCGTCCTGTCCGCGGTTATAAAGCACCGCTCTTGTGGGTACGTAATCTGTCAGTGAACGTTTGAGTGTATTTTCAAGATTTTTTCGTATTTTGTTTATTTTTGTTTACATACGCTATATCAAAAAATATACAAATGTATTATAAAATGCTAGATGCAATATTATTGGATGAAGCTGTGAAACAAGACCAAAACACCATATAATTTGCAGCAACTGTATTTTTTTTAACTCCGCAAGTTTTGATAGATCTCTATTTTTACGTTGTTAAAAATCACCTATTTAAGGATCAAAAAGTGTTTATTTTCATTGAATATATATAAAAATTTAAGGAAGTCTTTTGTGTAAAAAGTGCTGTTGCACCTCATGATGTCCTAATCGGTCACTATTCGATCTTTATTTAAAACTAAAGAATGACGTTTCCAAATATTTAACAAATTTTTGTGCCTACGAAACCTTTTTAATTTTCCAATATATTTCTTTTAGATTGTCTAGAGTAGAAAAAAAAGTAATTGACATTATTAGTATTGAAAATATGAATACAACAAGAAAACTTTTGTGTGCTCTCAACATTTTCACACATTATTAAAAACATTGTCAATACGGGCAGTTAACTACATTTATTTCAACTTCTCTTATTTATAAAGAACATATGATATTCCAGTAGTTAACAAATTAAAAATTATTCCAACAATGCGTTTTGCAGAAGGTGACAAGTGTCATTTTGCATTGAGAGTACCAATTGACCTTTGAAATTAGATATTTAATATATTTTTTAATTTTTACCTAGCTTTGCACCCGCAGCTTGCACCTGATTCTATCAGGATGTTAAATAGAAAAGAGAAATTTCTCGTGGTAAATTACCCTACGTGATTCTACCTGATTCTATCAGGATGTTAAATAGAAAAGAGAAATTTCTCGTGGTAAATTACCCTACGTCTTTAGCCGAGTCTACTTACTTTCATCAAAATAAGTTCAGTATATTCGGTGATGACGCAATGCAAACAAATCAGATGATATTCATTAAGTTCGAGTACAAGGTTGACCACATACTGAGAGATTTGATGGATCTTGAGTTGATCTTGGAGTCTGGAATGTCCTCCGTTCGTATTCTGCCCGGGAGAACCACATAACTCTTATAAAGGACGTGACACAAACATCTGGGGTCACGCCTAACAGGTATGAGTAAAAACTTTGAGCTCAGTGCCGGTAAAGTATTAAAAAATAAATAAACAAGATTGACCGATTGTTTAAAATGGTGTTTGTAAAACTGTTTTTCTTAATAAAAAAAGAAAATCAACCTTGGCTGGTTCCGCCATTTTAGAACACCACTGACTGTAGGTATGCACGCTTTTTTTAAAGTTTGTCAAAAAAGAGACGAATTTATATCGAGATTGACAGTGACTCAAAAACACAACATAGCGGAATCGGACCATCTATCCGATACTTAGATAATTTAACAATGTTTTGTCAACAGAGTCTATGCGCAAACTCATAAAATCTCTTAAGGGCAAACAGTTCGTTTCACACAATTACACAAAGATATGACTGATATGAAAAGCTAAATCTATGATATCAAGAAAAACAGCGAGATATTCAAAAAGTCAACCGAATATTTTGATTGTAATTATCAGTACCTAGAAAGGTCAATACAAGAATTGGAAGACAGACCAAAAGGCAAAATTACAGATAAATAAATAATAAATAAATAAATATTTGTTACACTTACACCAATTAGCCTAGCCCAAACTAAGCTCTGTAAGGCTTGTGCTATGGGATCTAGGGTAACGGATAGACATACATATATTATACATATATAAATATTTTTTATTGAAATATATATCAACAACCATGACTAAGGTACAAATGCTCACATTCATCACACAAACATCTGCCCCCACCGGATTCGAACCCGGGACCTCAGAGATGGCGACACCTTGAAACCGGTGTACTATCCACTCGACTATGGAGGTCGTCAAAGGTCGTCGGAGATCTAATGCATAAGAATATATATTTGGAAATTAGTAACCGTTCTTTAAAAAAGCGTATCATGAAAATTGAGAAATAGAATTGGAAATACAAATCGAAATTGTCCATTTAGATAAGTAGGATTGTAAAAACGAATAGCATACAATCTGCAAAATAGTACAGGAGTTAACATTGTAGTATGTGTTAATAGAGTACTTAAACAGCCTTGGTCCAACACGCGTTACTTGAAGAATTCGTTTACGGTATCAGCAACAAGGCTCCTGGAAACAATTGCCCGCAAGTATTCGCGACAGTTCATTCGTGGATGTTTTCAAGAAAGTTTATAACGATTATTTGCTTTCTACTCTTCCATAAACATTATGTATATGTTTGTGTTTGTATATACATATATATATATATATATATATATATATATATATATATATATATATATATAATATATATTAAATTATAACAAAAGTTACACATAAAGCTTTCCCGCACATTTCTTCAAGACGTCCGTTTTAGTTGGCTGGAAGAAATCTCTATTAGAGATAAGTGCACAATTGTATATTTTATATATAATTGTGCACTTTCTTCTTTCTTGTATATTTTATATAATATCTAATTGTACAAGTAATAAAGTGTAATATATAAAATATTAATTAAGAAAAATGAACAAGAAATTACGTTATACCAAATTAAATGTAAAAGCTATTTTCAATAATATATAACATAGGAAGAAATAGGGAATAAATGAAAAATGTGTACTTACTTAAAGTAATTTAAACCAACGTTATAAATATTATTTTAATACATAATATATAGTAGAATGCTTTCTGAAAATATCATCATTTTTTCAGCCAGTAAACTCCCACTGCTGAATAGGCCTTCCCTGATCAGACCAGTGTGCAGCATCTGCACACTGGTCGGTCCTACGCTTCTAGAGTCCGGCGTCTACCTGCGGTATAGATATTACACGCGAAATTGTCATATTAAGATGCATAATAACGTCATCAAAACTGTTCTGACTGTATCTGATCGCAAAATGCTGAGTGACGCCAATATCATTAATAAATTATGTGTTTTCAATAGGCATGCACTTCCAAATACAAATAATCTGATTGAGAAGCAGCCTCCGCAGATTTTTTTGTAGCATATATGATTGTGCTAAATACGTTATACAATGTGATACAACGAGGAAAAGCCCGTTGGTTTAGTAAAAAACTACAACTTTGAAAGTAAAAGTCTTGCCACAACTTAGGTGGCTGCTTGACTTATAGGTATTTGTCGTACTAGGACCTAAGACAGCAGTCATGTTATTTGTATAAAGTCATCAAATCAAATTTTCCAACTTTCTCATATAATGCTGCGGCTCTGCCCTTTCGTCTTAATATAGCGTAAAAGTGGATTTCGAACAATTTTAAAGCTCCAAAGCTTAACTACTTATAAAACACGATCGAGAAAATATTTAACTACTTTCGCCTGAAACAGGAATTTATAATATTCTTGGTAAGAATATAAGGAACTTTATGTTGTTATAGCGATAATCCCTACCGTTTAAAATAATAAAACAGAGATTTGCGGTTATTTGTGCATTCTTCTAATTACGGTAATATCACAAAATCAAAAAATAACTACAATTTAAAGATTATTTTAAATTCACATGTCTCACCTTGATAGGTGGCTTATCGGTTAGTAACAGATTTTATTAACCAATAAGCCACCTGAATACCTTGTTTGCTATCATTATTTAAAGAAACTAGCTAAAACTTATAACAAGTTTGGTTATTGCTATTTTTTTACACTAACCGATACAGTTATTTTGAATGAAAAATTATTCAAATAATATATGCTAGAACTAAAAACAACCGCGAAATATTAATTATTTCTTTTATAATATATTTATAATACACTATGTAAAGATTTTTGAACACATAAATTAATGTTAGCTTAATTTCAAAAAAGTAAGTTATCGATACGTGTCTATTACAATATCTATAGTGATTTGAAAGAAATTATGTATGTGTAACAATAGAATAATGAAGAGAATAACACTTCGAATCCGAGCGATGTGGAGAAAAATCACTAGTCAAAATTTATCCAACTGATAAAAATAAATCTATAAATTTATCTGACTAATAAGTTCTTAGAAAGAAGACCCATCGTTCTGAATATGCAGAGTTCATTTTTCGCGGCTTGTGATCAGTGGAAATGGATTTTTATTCAACTTAATGTACATAATAAATATAAATATAATTATGTATTTATTTGAATTTGAATATTTTGCCTCTCACCATGCTGGCCCAATATGGGCAGGTGGGGATAGGTTTATGTCTCTGACACGCGACATACGTTAATTTAATGCAGAGTGTATTAAAGAGCGTAACAAAAGCTCCAAAGTGTTCGCAAAAGTGACAGATATCTTGCAAACACTTTGGAGCTTTTGTTAGAAAGTCGAACTTCCCAAGCCTAGGGAATGGCTGAGTCGTTATATCCCGACCTTTACACAATGTCATGACAATCTGCCATTCACGCCTTAGACCCTAGAGCCATATTATCAGACATAACACTCCTACAGCTCAAAAACAACAAGGCGCTAGGTGATGATGTTATAATTATAGCCGAGCTTCTGAAGGCGGGTAGACCACCTGTTTAAAAAGGAAATGTTTTCGGAGGTTCTTCAACTTCGTCATAATCGTCGACAAAACGCCTAAAGTACAGCACAGGAGCACGCTAGCACAATTCTTCAAAAATAGGGTTATAAATAGGTTCAAAGTCACCCAAAAGCTAATAGAGAGGGTTATGCTCGGAATATCTATGCATGATCATATCAGAAAAGATGAAATCCGCAAAAGAACTCACTCACATTGCCCGAAGAATTGCGAATCACAAGGGGCAGGGGGCTGGGCACATAGCTCAGAAGCTGACGGCTGTTGGGGTGGAAAAGTTTTTGATTAACAGGCATATGCTGAGGCATATATATCAGGGGCAGGCCTCCCACAAAATGTACAGATGACTCAGTGAAGGTCGCAGGAAGGCGCTGGATGCTAGCAGCACAGGACCGACCGATATGGCCTTGACCGATTGAGATCCTTGGCCTTGACCTATGCCTGAGTGATGATAAAATAATGAAATTATATGAAAATATGTCAATCAAAAGAGTTGTAAGAGTTTTTAATTGATAGGCAGTGTGATCGTATTGGCATTTAGTTTGGTAACACGACCTAAAGTAGTGGTTGCTATATTTTTATTTATATATATAATTTTAAATTGTACCTACTATATATTAAATGTATATAAATTGAACAAAGTATAAAATCTTAATAAATAACATGTTAAAGTGATTAAACTCTTCGACTTAGACAGTTACTCGTACGAGTAAGAGGTAGCGTTTTTCAGTTGACAATATAAGTTGTGCTAAAGACAACTAATGTTATCATTTTATACAAATACTTAGGCGCCACAACCATTTTATGCATTTCTTGATAACAATTTGTAGACTAAACGTTATTCAGTTACCTTTTTCAAAATATCCAATATCTTCTTATACATGACTTTGATGGCCAAAGCAGCGTTCTTCTTGATGTTCGCCTTTTGTACATAATTAACAACAGATTGCTCTTTCTTCTCCGCAGGCAATTTGCCTCCAATCTCATATAGGAGCCGGTCCTTCAGCTCCGCTGTTTCTAGCTAGGTCAAAAATATTTCTAAATTAACTTCCAAGGCTACAGTTTCTCGCCTTATTAAAAAAGCAACAATGATTAATCCATGATTTAGATCAGAACTAAAAAATAAAGTTTAAACCTTGACTTTGAACAAATTAGATCTGTTCTAAAGTAATATTATTACGAAAGAAGTTCTAGCTTAGGTTTATGCAAGAATCTAAACTGTTATGTCTAAATAAACTAAGTTAGACATATTTTTAAATACACGAGCAAGCCTCTGACGTATGTAAACGTCTTAGTGAACGGACATTTCCATATATCGGATGACTGTGAAGAATTGGGGAAAATAACACACGCCTGCACGGCTGCCGACCATTGGAAAAATAATGCTATTTCTCAGAGTTGTTGGAGGAAAGGTACAAGTATTAGTGTGGGAGCCTATCATATCGCATAATTTGGGTGTGAATTGGACATGGATGTTTCGATCCCTACCAAGAAAAGATAGCTCGTCTGGAAGAAATATCGCCCCAGTATTATTACTGTAATGCTGATGGTATCACGGATGAACATACTTTATGTGAATACTCGTGTCCTAACGATCCCAGAGTAGATCTAGTTTTCAAGTGTCATTCTAAAAATGACATTACTAAATGTAAGTACAATATCTTGCAAAAGGAAGCAGCGAATAGGGAGGGAGGTAACAATGCGCATATTTGCCTTTGTTGTTGTGTGCGAACCAAGGTAATGGCAAATTCCTATCGTTTTTAAATGTTTAAAACCGGCCCGTAGCTAGCGGATTTGTTTTGGAGTTATCGGTAGGATTTTGCATTCCCGTCCCTGGATTGTCCTGATCAAGTATAACACGGACGGCTATATTGGTGTAGTGCATAGATCCTATATATGTGAAGAATTCCACACACGTCGGAAAAAAACTAACTAAAACTTATACGTACGTAATAGCATTTCGCAATATTGTAAACAAATTTCATCTTTAATTCGGACTTCAACCTCGATTTTTACTTAAGCCTGGCTTTAAAAAAAATATAATTATTATTTGTAATCACAACTCACATACATCCCTATCGAGGAGTAGACCCAGCGTTAAAATTACAGCGCCACCGACTGTTATTATTATTAGAACCGGCAAAAAAATATTATTGGGTAGTCTGGCGTGTCTGATAAAGTAACTGTACTAAAATTATGTCATTTGAGAATATCATGTTAAATTTAAAATAAGAAAATGGACATGGCTGGATACCATTTAACTTGGGTAAATAGAAGGTTCATGTTGATGTTGCAAACTTATTGGAACGAATTGAAAAAATGTCAATGTTTGATGTTTCATTCACTAGAAATAAGAATTGTATAAAAACAAATATATTGCGTTAAAACAATTAAATAAATTAAATACTTGTTTACTAGCAAAAAGTCAGCGTACAACAACAAACATGTATTTTAGCTTCAGACGAAGTTCCTCCGCAAATTCTTGAGTAATTCAACTCCAGCCGTACCTCAACCACAATTGCACCATTGACTGCTACGAGCTCTCCGGGCAATAGCCTTTGTCTGAGTGTGTATTATATTAATGTAAAGATCAGTACTACTCTCAGGGGATTGAACAAATAACAATTGTTTTTGTTTTAATATTCTAACCTGTGTGAGACGAAATCTTTCCATCTTCTTCTTTTTGGTATAACGAATGCGGTCCAATTGCTTCCTTTTATTAAAGTTTTCTTGATGAATACTCTCTAGAACTCTCTGTGAATAAAAATTATAAAAGGTGATTATTGAAAGAAATTTGGTTAATCAAATAATCATGTATACAAACTTCGTATATGGATCGTACCGTACACAAATCGGACATCATGAAAAATATCTTAATAATTACTTAATAAAGTATGTTATATAGTAAAGTATGTTATATTAAGTTATATAGCATTCAGAATGTGTGAAAAGCAGACAAAAATAGACAGGGCGGCCAAGAGTGATAAAGAGTTATGAATGTTCGTATTATTTTTTCTAGTAATTAATAATAAAATCGAAAATTTTAATATTGCTTGTTATTTTACGCGAAACAATTAAATACTTTGTATTAACTACAAAATTTAATGGGATAGACGAAAATGTTTATGAATCCATCGCGAAATTTGTAATCTTGCCTTTGTTGATTCTCTTAGGAGGAAGAACAGTAAAAATGTATTATCACGGGATATTTACAAAGAGCGTTTGTATCGCAGGACAATGGTTATTCGTCTGATGGATAAGGAGAGTTATCTAGTAAAACAGATAGAAGAAACGATTTTCTTACGTAAGTAGATTAAAGAAATTAAATTTTCACAGATCTTTTTGATTTTATTTCATCAGGATATATTTTAAGTTTATTTTGGAGAAACCATTATATGCTAATTTCGTTGGTTGCTTTTTTGATAATAAGTTAGAATTATAGGTATTATAATTAAATCGAGGATTTAATTGGAATACATTATTAAGTTTCAAATTATTAAAAAATTCTTGAAGACGATAATCTTTTATCATTAATTATATATTTTTAAGTAAATTGTTTATTTTTTGGGCAGGACTATTGTTATTGTATGGCAAGCATTTATAGAGACATTATTTAATGAAATAAATTTTGATTGTTTTGAACTAGATTTTATTGGAAAGATACTTCACTCATTAGCTGAGAAACGCTCTCTGTTAGGCATAGGCCTCACCCTAGGATCTCCACCCGACCAGAGTGTATTGGCCGTTCTTACAGATGCTAGCTTATTAGCGTACAAAAGATAGCTACTAATCAGAGATTATAGCTGACAGTAGCGCAGATGCCGTCGCCTATAGAACTAGAAATTTCTGAGTTAAGGTGTTGGAAGCGTCTGATAAGATGTGTTCAGATTAAAGTATACTTTGAAGTATGCTTTATTGGTCATAATATTTTTCCTTATAACCCAGCATCAACAAAATTTTCACTACCATGTCATATCTTCATATCAATAATTTCATCCGGCACACCTTTTTTTTTTTTGATGGGGGGAAATGCGACCTTGTGCACCATGACACCGCGCTGGCAAGACGCGGCCGTGTGTGAGGCTTTTCGGTCAAGAGGACCGGCCTACCCACTAAAACCCCTCCGAGTTCTCTGGGCCCATACGGGGCACATGGCGGGGTGCGCTCTCGCGATTTGACCGCCAGGTGTCCCGGATTCATCCGGCACACCTAACAAATTAATTCATAATCAACTTCCAAGTGGTTTTATTATCTACGAGTTGATTGACAAAATTCGCGTTGTGAAATTAAATTACTTATTATTTAAACTTCATACTTCAGCTGTTTGATACTTATTTGAAACTGGCCATTCTTCAAACACGTCATTATTCACATTTCTATTAAGTCGCACAGACATGACTTGAAAATAAAACTATTGTAGCGTAAAACAACATATAAGGTCAATAAGACCAAGGCAAAATAGAGAATACGCAGGTAGTAAAAATCTGACATACCTACCCTATGGGAGTTGTTCCTTCCAGAGGATATTCTGCCATTCCCTATGAGCGTAATACCAGTGGCGTACATTGGAAATCATGTTTATCCGTAAGAAAATTTAAGAAAACATATTTCTGTTTTATTTAAGTAAACTTAGAAAGCTTCAACTTAAAATCATTATTCAAACATTATAATTAACTAACACTATAATTAACAGTAGTTTTTTTGCTAAATCTGGAAATAGAACTAACAATGTAACTTGCATTTAATAGCAAATTTTATATAATTATACTTGATGGATGTATATATCTAGGCATAATAATAACAAAATACATCTTAATAATTAATAAAATTGTTTTTAATCTGCGAGGATAATAAAGATATAAAAAGTAATCAAGTTAATATTTTTATCAGAATCTTAGCACATAAGATATAAGAAAACTAAATAAATTAAGATCAAGTGTAGTTTAATTACCCAAGTGATTCAATTGCAAGTAAATAACAATGTAGTATAAGATCACGTGGATAATATCACTGGGAAGTTCCATACCAGAAAAAAAACATAAAAGCATGTTTTTGCTCAGCTCAACAACTATATTACATCTCCTTTAAAATTACAAACGGACCGTAACTTTGTCTCATCCAAAACTTTTAAAATAGATATCAATATTTATTTGTCAGACACGAGCAACCTGGTCTGTCACTTCATAATTATCCAAAATCCTTATGTGCCTACTTACATAATTCGATGCAACCTCCATCGTACACCCGCATTTATTCAACATGCTGATATAAATTGCCGAGGAGAAACACACACACCGTATGCATACTAAAATAGACCCTAACCTTAACGGTGTAAGGCTACAACTGGAAGAAAATAGGGTCGTAGAATTTTTTCAGTAGCTTTCGATTAATATCGCGCTATAAAAGTAAGGATGATGAAATATGGTTCTTCTCAAGCGAATTCTCATTTAAGCGATATTCAAATTATAACACGAAGAATTGGTAATTATAAAACGAACATCTTGCGGAAAAGATATTTGTTTATGATGTGACTTATTACAAAGTATTGGCAGATTAAGCTGATTCAAAAACTGATACCAAAGACGGCAAGTTAAGTTTAGTCTGTTCCAAATTAATCACACAAAGACACAAGTTTGCGCGTTCATTGCAAATAAATGCCCTTTAATGCATCTCCTTTATGTGAGAGGGTTCATAAGACTACCTTGCTCAGTATTTGAGGTACGAGTATATTGAGCGTAATACAAATAGATTCCGCGGAGATTTATTTCTAACAAAATAAAATAGTAAGGCTGAATTAGCCTTAAATAAACTTGGTGGGCTCAATAAACCAAGTTCTGGCTCACAACCGGTAACTCTATAAGGCACAGATTCGGCCACAAAAGGATTACTGTTCTCATCTTTAGGTGGAGCTCCCAAATATCTTCTCCCTCTGGGTCGCATTCTACGGAGAGCGACACGAATCGTCGCTGCTCGGATATTTTATATATGCTACTGCGTAAAGATATCTCGTTATGCATCCTCAATCTCATATATTACGGAGTAATTCGAGAAGAATCCGAACTTTTCCGAAGAATTGTTCAGATTGATCCCTACCGCTAGTTTCCGCCGTCGTTCAAAGCGACAACACATTTACCCGCATCACATCAACGGTTGACATTCTACAACAGCGCGTCTTTCCAGGAACTTTCTATATTACATTACCAAAATATGAAATAAACTATCATCTGCGGTTTTTCCGAACACATACGATTCCAAGCCTTCAAAAAAGAGCGTATATCCATATTTTCCAGATGGAACTGGTTTCTGACTAATTTCCAGATTAACAACAATATACATAAGTATTAAAGCTTATAGGTCTGGAAACAAAATAATCTAAATTACAATATTAAATACATCACACTATCTAGGTACAAGGTACAAAGAATCTATGAAGAAAGCTGTAAAACAATTTTTCGAAGAAAATCATATTTTAAAGGTATAAGGGCTTTTTCAACCCTTCAACTTGGAAATTAAGTGTAGTGGCACCATCTGTTGTCGAGTATTTGAACTTTTTTTTTAAAGGCGCTGCGAGCAATCTCGGCATGTGTAGTAATGGCGGAATAGATGTCAAACGGTAGTACTAAATGGGTACACTTCGTCCACACTATATCCCGTCAGGTGTACCCCAAGGTTATTATTATTGGGTCCGTTACTTTTTAACATATTTGTAAACGATATTTCAAAATATTTTTAATACTCAAAAATTATATTATACGCTGATGACATGAAAAGTCTTTGTCCGATAAATTCTTGGCAAGATTATAATTATTGTTTAGCTAACAGACTCGATTTAAATGTATCTAAATGTTATATTTGTTCTTTTACCCTTAAAACTTAGCCCATAACTTTCACTTATAAGATAAAAAATACAATATCAATTACAATATCTAATAATATTATTACAATATCAATAAAATGATCTCAAGAGTCGTCGATCTATTCGTGATTTAGGTGTTATTTTTGATAGCAAGTTGATTTTTGAAGTACATATTAATAGCATGGTAAACAAGGCTTTCCGTACACTTGCCTTCGTTATTCGCTTGTCTGCTGATCTCAAACTTATGAAAACTATAAAAATTCTTTATTGTGCCTTAGTTAGTAGCCCTCTGGATTATGCTTCACAAATTTGGAATGCTATGTATTATATTTACATAAAACGCATAGAGCGTATTCAAGAACGTTTTCTGAGATATTTACAATTTAAATCTAATATTTACTTTTCCAATTTTCTAAACATTGCTTAAAATTCCACATTCTCCCTCTGGAAGTGCGGAGGCGAATAGCAGACATAGCATTCTTATTAAATATAGCAAATGGTTCCGTCGACTCTCTGGAATTACTTGATAAAATAGGTCTCAGGGTGACACATGATCCATTTAGAAGGCCATGTTTACTTCATGTTCCCACAGTACACTAATTATAGGCGAAATGTATTCCTACTGAGGGCGAGTTAAAATTTCAATGTGGAGGCTGTATTGCACGGCTTAGACTTGTTTACAACATCGATTACACAGTTAAAGCGAACATTAAGTAATGTATTGTGCAACAAGTAGTGTGTTATTGATACTCGTATAAACTAATATTTCTTTATTATTTTGCATAATAGTTTATAATTTGCCTTATTTGTATACTTATCTAAATTGGCTTTTGTCTAGATGTTAACTTCCCAAAAATTAATAAAATATAACAAAATAAAACTCCCGACCGAAGTCGAGTATCATAAGCTAGTACATAAATAAAATAAAAACGGATGTATATTATTATGACGAAGATTGATTGACTTCGTACACTTTAACATTGAATGAATACATCTCAACAATTAATTCTCTGTTAGTGATAGTTACTTAGCAAGAACCTATGTTCTAGCTATGTATAATGTACTATTCCTTATAACATTTAATTTCAACGCAAAATTTCTACCATAGACGCATTTCTAGAACTATTACTGAACTTACATGGTTCTTTTCTAGGCTTGTCAACTAAATTATGATTACACGACCAAATCTGATGAGTAATCTAACTCGATTGATTCAATTATAGTTTTTATTTTACTTTTCTGTTAAAGGAAAACAAGTGCCACTTCTTTCACCAAGTGGCACTCATCGTGCACGATATCAACGGCTAAGCTAACGAAGTGCTCTGTCACGCGTATCATACCCTGCGGGCTATTTCAACAAGACTTCAAAAACAGGACTGTGAAAACATGCTTACCAATAAAATGTATCTGTTTTTATTTTACTATTCTTTTCAATCTGTATTTGACTAAAACTGTCAATAACAAACCACAGTCCCATGGCTTAAAAAAATTTAGTCTTCATCTATAGTAATGGCAAGCGTATTTGCAATGAAATAGCAAAACGGTGGCATATTGTGTGATTGGCCGAATTACAAAATTTGTTTCTGTAAAAAATGAAGGCCGCCATCACTGATTTTGCGGTTGCGATGATGATGATAGGGTCCCAGGCCTTCCGCCCGACCCAAAGGCTGTAGGTATAGTGTTTAGTTGGTAGGCTGGCCTTCTACTAGAGTCCAACATAACCATCCGCTGTAGACCGGTTGCGGGTAGTATCCGGTGCGAGGTCGTCCAAGCACCAGGGGGTTGTCATAGCGACCACTGTGGTGGCGCGCCCCCTATTCACTACCATCCCCATTCACTACCATCCCCCGTGGGAAAAAAAAAACAACCAGCACGTAAGTCCAACATGTAGAGTACTACTTGGCGGTAAGTTGGTAATTAGCGGTGGTAATAGTGGCAGTTTTTTGCCAAACTGTGCTTACGTCTTATTCAGTCATAAATATCCTCGTGTTGTCGGTGAGTAACATTGAATTATGTTGTCAACGTGAACAAGCAATGAGATTTTACAACTTATTTAAATACACCGAGATGAACATATAATAACATATGTAAGTCATAGCATAGGTAATATTGTGTATGCTTTATAAGTATAAAAACAAAAAAAAAAGTATTATTATTCTTTATTTTATTGGTTATATCACGTGTTTTTATAAAATACGATCCTTTATAAGGTGTGCGCAGGGATACAGATCAACGCGTAGAGGCCATTTAAGTGAAATTTCATGAAAGTGTGCGTGGAGTGTACCAACTGGGTCTAATCTCTATATACACCATAAAAAATGCAGCTTAAGTCTATGTCCAGTTAGATGCACTCCGTTAGATGAATCCGTTTTTTCTGCTAAAATGCTAACTTAAACGATGTCGCGATACGTTATTGTATGTGAGTACAAATAAAAATTCTGTCACAGCATTAATACTCTTTTACCCTATATAATTACCCTTACCCTATATAATACCCTTATACCCTATGAAATAAATCAAAATCTCAAAACACTATACAAAAATGTTCATAAACACACAACAGCTAAACAATTTTTAATATACGATAAAATCCCTGCAAGACAAACACAATATAAATTACATAACGCACCATATTCTCGGCCTACGGATAAGCCACAAATTCCTCGGAGCCTTGAAATTTGGCAAACTAAATTAATACACCTAAGATCCCACAAATGTTTTCCAGTTATCGGTATATTAATTAGAAACTATTGTTAAATTAATTTCAACAAAGGAATGATGCTTAGTGAGTATATATCGGTCGTGGTCGCGGCAAAGGTTTGCTCACCAGTGTAATTGACGTAGACAATATAAGCTTATTTCAAATCAATTGTTTCACTTATATTAAATTGATGTGAGCTACTAATAGACGAAATACCGGTTCAGGCATTATTTAATAAATAGATATGGTATTGAAATTATTAAACGTTTCGGTAAAACTTGCTTTACAGTTTTAGATATTTAAATTCAAATACATTAGAGATACATCGGCACTGACATTATTTACCAACCGTTAAATTTATTGGTTTGAAAAGATGAACCAAACACTACTTACTAATCAACTACTTAATTAATCTGACCACCTTTATAATTTGATTGCTTTTAGTATAATTATGTTATATTTAAAAAATTGATTACAAATATAGTTCGCTACGGGTTGCCACGTAACCCACAAGGACCGTATCAAAAACCACTGAAATTATAACTTCTACTTAATACACATATATACATAATTATACAAAGTAACTTACATCGGCCTGGCTATTCATATAAGTGAGCTGGAGTCGCTTGTGCTCCTGGAAGGCATTTCTCAAAAACTGCTTATCGCCGTGAACTGCCACACCCAGTTCCTCGCGTTTCGAGGTTATCTCTTTACGAAGATTACGGATATCACGAGAATACCGCTTCTTCTGTTTGAGTAAATCACCTTCATGTATTTTTCGATCACGTTCTGTGTAAAGAAGAGTAATAAATATATCCCAAATTTAAAAAGAAAAAACATTAAAAATCAATAAGTATTATAGAATAAAAGTTTGTATATACATAAATATGTAGGGCTTATGTCAATGTTTTATAAGTTTGCGACGAGATAAATATTAGAACTATTGTAATGTAAAATTTATGAAGCCAATACAAAATATGAAACTGAAGTTAATGCGAGTAAGAAACTTGCCAAATAATTAAAAAGTCGCGGGCATAGGGAGTAATGCATAATTATGTAGTTATGTAAAAAATTGCACATATGTATGGAGTAAGTTGATTCTAAATAATATGAAAATCTATTACGGAAATACCTATGCGCTAGACGATATCGTTTCGCTTCTAATGTTTCGGACATTGTGGAACACCTAACAATACCAAGACTGTTAACAATACAATACCTTGCATTTAACATTCAAGCTTATAATTGATTAAAAAAAAGATATAGATAGTGTGCACTTAGTTAAACATATAGTAAAAGGCAGTATGTTAGTCAAGAGATTTTTATTACGCTTGGCGACTTTGCCCACCTAGTGAGTGGTAAGTGGAAATCATCATTCATGGACATCTGCAATACCAGCGGCACAGCTAAGTCAGTGCCCACCTACAGAGAAACTTCCTTTAAGCCTCAGATCAATTAGTGCATATCGTAGCGCTCAGAAAATATCACAGCTGAGAACTCATTCGTTACAAAGCATAAACTCTACTACTGTGACTAGTGATATGATGGTAAGAATGGTCAATTGAAGTTTGTTGTAAAAAGGGTAAGTAAATGTCGCTAGCAGTGGGAGCCAACCACTGCTACCACTTTATCGTCCTTGCGGGCATCTCATATACTAACAGAAATCCACCATTTTTCACTGTTCTCCTCCCATTACAAATTAGAACGCACGGGAATCTATTTATTCAAAGATGCTGGCTATAGGGTCTTTTCTCAGTGAGGACCAACAAGCAATCCGCGATTTCCGATGTGCCTGCTGTAATAGTAGGTGCCCTGGATGGTAGTCAAGGACTATCCTGTAGTATATTATCAGCAAAATGAACTAGGTCCGGTGGTAATTGACTTTGCGGCGAACAAAGGTGTAGAGAATGTCGGTGGTCATAGGTCGCAAACAAAGGAGTGAAATCAAAACGTACCATGCAGCCAAAAGATACCACCCCGAAAGAAGCTATCATAACTAACATCGCCTATGAAAAAACTTTTCAGGTGGCAAGAATAATAGCTATCTAATTTTGAAATAAATATTATTCGAAATTTTATACAAAGTTGTAAAGGTTAAACATTTTATACTCGCCATATAATTTAATAAGTCCTCTATATTGATTTATTTTATCCTTTATGACCCAGTTTTCATCTTGCATTCCATGGATACGTACTTTTGCAGCTGAGAGCATTTTTAATTTTAATTGTTTCAATATTGCATATCATATATAACTTTTATAAACATACATTATTCTGACATCAAAAATGTCATTGTTAAATTAATGTCATTTGTATAATTTAATGTAAAAAAGGTTTCTTTTTAGATTGTCAAATCCCAATTTTTAATTTTAATCAATGTTATGAAATAAAGAGGCAATACAATACACATACAAACACAGACATATCAGACTTTAGAAGCGAAACAAAGCCCACAATTTCTTATAATGGTATATAACTTAACCAAGAAGTGAATATAGCCAGATGAGGTTAATGATTTATGATGAATATTTATTGGGAAATGCAACCAAATTCAAGTCGGTCTCGCGCACCATAGATTCCGTACAAATATTTAAGTAACCAAATCATAAATTCTAATCAAAAATAATGATGTGAAACGTAATATCATAGTGCCGGCAGCGTCTCACTCACTGCCGCAGGCTCACTCTAATGTAGCTCTTTTTGCACCAATACCGGTATACTTTTTTGGAGGTTCAATTTATTGAATGGCGAGTAACGTTATTTAAATCAATTAGACATGTTGAGAAGGTAAGTGGCCGGAGTCTCATCCCATTGCCTGTTTCTAATAAGCACATCAAAATCACAATGCATTTGTGCAGATAGAGATTAAGCTCCACGCGCAATTTCATTTAAATTCGCTTCAAGTGTTTCTACAGTTTTGATCTACATCCACGCACGCCTTATAGAACCGTATAATCTAGACGCGTGATCTAAAGCGACATAATATTTTTACACTCACTCTTAATCTCAATCGATAAACCTACTCTAGAGTAAGCATTACAAGGCTTCTATTGCGAATTCTAAGGCATCGGATAGACATACACAATGTTGGCGACAACAACATTATGGCTTTTTAAAATAAATAGAATGTATAAAACTATAGTATTATGGAAACTACCTCGTTAGGATTTATATATAGGACCATATGATTACGGCAATGATAAAAATGTAATAACGGTCTTGTCCAACAGAAAGTGTATTAGAAGATGATTTGAAAAATTATAATTTTAAAATTCAATTAAGTAAAGCTACTTACTCCGATATATTACTTATTTATAACGTTCCGTTCGAACGTACATGGAACAAATTGTCCTTTAAGTATTTTAGACGAAAACATTTTTCATAACATTCAGATATCCGACCCTTGACTGAAACTAATCAGTAGTTTGATGATATTGGACTGTATTTTCATACAAAATCTATGACTCCTTTCCTCTTGTCATAAAGTACATCAATTATTGGTGACGACTCCACACGTATTTATTTCTTCGAAATAGATTTTTCCTTAATTAACTTTCTCTTATTGTTGTTACGTCTAAGGTTCTTGTTAATTAATGTTTTCCTTCAGCTAATTGTTTAATTACTTACACGTTCAATCTCTCTCACTCAAAAATAATGTTACTCGTAGCTATAAGTAGGCAGAAGAATACGCATACGCATTTATTTAGTTTTTTTCGCTGTCAATGTTTATTATAAAATAACAAATATAGCCTTCCAATTTTTTCAAAATTATTATTAACAACTCTTACACCTAATAAGTGAAGAAGACAAAAAAAAAGGTATTTAACTTTGAGTAAATGATATATACTGTAGTAAGTAAATTAACTAACCATAATAAGTATTATTACCATAATAATACTAAAGTAAAAAAAGTTTTTTTTGTTCGATTTTGTACTTATTAGTTTCTTTGTGTTATGTATATATTTATTAACTGTCATAAAATGTCCCAACCATAGAACCATAGAAACCGCTAAATCAAGTCAGAGACATTACATACATATTACAAATATATCTAGTGGTTTTTAAACCTTATGTAAACATTTTAACTTTTTGTTTCTATAGCAATATTGTAATAAAATTTAGTCCGCCAGACTTGCGCAACCCCATCGCGTATCTACGACTAACAGTCGTACAGTCTGGCGGTATAAGTCAGCAGACTGGGATGGACTCCGGGAATTCTTCGGATCCTATCCCTGGAAGCGGCTATGCTTTTCATCCGCAGATCCCGACATTTGCGCAGATTGCGTCACGGAGACGGTGTTGATGGGAATGAAAGAATTCATTCCCAGCGCCACTGTTTCTGTTGGGGGTTGTAGTCCCTGGTATAATAATGCCTGCATACCGCAAGCAATCTGCTTTCAACGCCTGGGACAACGCCAGAAAAAGTCGGGATCTAGACTTGCCGGAGAAAAAGCACAATGCTGCATCCAGATCCAACAGTACAATGCCGCATCCAGATCCAACAGGAAAGCTATTGCTGAAGCCAAGGTGGAACACGTCGCCAGAATTGGCGAGCGATTAGGAAGCTATCCCAGTGGGAGCCGTGCTTTCCGGTCGCTCGCCAAACAACAGAATTTCTGCCAGTCCACTCTCCCACCGTTGCGAGCAGCCGATAACAGTCTTGCCCACAGCGCAAGAGAGAAGGCCAAGCTCTTGGTCGAACTCTTTGCCTCTAACTCGACTATGGACGATGAAGGAGCCACACCACCTACCATCCCTCGGTGTGAAAGTGCATTGCCAGAAATCCGCATTACACAGCACGCGGTCAGGCGGCAACTCAAGCTCCTGAATGTACACAAGTCGAGTAGGCCAGATGGCATCCCTGCAGTGGTACTAAAGACGTGTGCCCCTGAATTGACCCCCGTATTAACGCAACTTTACCGTCTTTCTTATTAGCAGAAAAGGGTTCCATCTTCGTGAAAGATCGCCCACGTCCACCCAATCCCCAAAAAGGGTGACCGATCCGACCCGTCAAATTACAGGCCAATCGCGATAACGTCCGTACTCTCCAAAATAATGGAGAAGGTCATCAACACCTGCCTTCTACGGTACCTAGAAGAACACCAGCTGATTAGCGACCGGCAATACGGCTTCCGTCACGGGCGCTCAGCTGGTGTTCTTTTAGTTTACCTAACGCACCATTAGGCAGAAATTTTGGAGGGCAAAGGGGAGGCTTTCGCCGTTGGACTAGATATCGCGAAGGCGTTTGATAGGGTCTGGCATAGAGGTCTTCTGGCGAAGCTACCATCATATGGAATCCCCGAGGGACTCTGCAAATGGATAGCCAGCTTCCTGGATGGTAGGAGCATTAAAGTCGTCGTTGATGGCTGCTGCTCGAAAACCATGCCCATAAATGCTGGCGTTCCACAAGGTTCGGTGCTCTCCCCGACATTGTTCATTCTGCACATCAACGATATGTTGACCATTGAGAACATACATTGTTATGCAGATGACAGCACGGGCAGGGTCGGACTGGGCCGGAAGAGCCCGGCTGGCTGATCGCAATCCCGAGGCCCGGGACACCTATTTTGTACGACGCATAGTTTCCGAGACATGCACGCGGGCAACTGTAGCACAGGGGGCCCGCGCAGCATTGCCCTTGAGCTACGTGCCCTGCCGCATGCCCGCAACCCAGGCCCGTGGGGGGCCCGCGCAGGCTGGGGCCCGGCTGGCAAACGCCACCTCCACTGTATGGCCAGTCCGACGCTGAGCACGGGTGATGTGTGGTATACCAACCACCAGAACGGCCCCCGATGTCGCTACATGAAAAACGGTTGCAACTTGTGTCTGAAGTCGAGGACTCTAGGACGAGTCTCGGAATGGGGTGCAAAGAACTTAGTCAAGTTCAACCCCACGAAGACACAAGTGTGCGCGTTCACTACGAAGAAAGACCCATTTATCGTAGTGCCTCAGTTTCAGGGAGTCGTTCTTCGTATGTCCGAGTCTATTGGGATTCTAGGTGTGGAAATATCAGCCACAGTGCAGTTCGGGAGTCATTTGGAGGACAAAACCAAAATGGCAAGTATAAAATTGGGTGTTCTCAACAGAGCGAAGCGGTACTTCACGCCCAGTCAGCGTCTGATGCTTTATAAAGCTCAAATACGGCCGCATATGGAGTACTTCTCACACCTCTGGGCTGGAGCCCCCAAATATCAACTCGACCCTCTTGACTCCCTGCAAAGGCGTGCTTTTCGTATCATCGGTGATCCCAATATTACGGCCTCAACAGAGACCTTAGAGCAGCTGAGAGACTTTGGCTCTCTGTGTGTTCTTTATAGGCTCTTTAACGGAGAGTGCTCTGAGAAACTATTTGCAATGGTGCCTTTGTCACCTTTTTACCATCGCACCACCCGCCACCGCAGTAGAGTTCATCCATATCACCTGGAACCGATCTTGTCTATAGTACAGTTCGGTTTCAGCGTTCATTCCTTCCGCGTACATGCAAACTCTGGAATGAGCTCCAAGCTGCGGTGATCCTGAGCGCTACGATATGTCTAACTTCAAACGAGGCTTAAAAAGAGTATCACTCTTCAGGTAGGCAGCGGCTCAGCTGTGCCCCTGGCACTGCAAATGTCCATGAGCGATGGTTACCACTTACCATCACGTGGGCCATTTGCTCGTCTGCCACCGTACGGAATAAAAAATAATCTATTTAGAGGTGAGGTAGCCAGTTCCCAGATTGTTGAAGAGTCTAGGTGAAGCGTACATCCACGAACACTAACTATCAGCTGAAATGAAGGTAGCTTTAATTATATTAAATTACCTTTTGTGCACATATTTATTTTGTTTATGTTGTTTCCTACCAGCAAAGAAAAAACATAGTTAATTAAACTAAACCTTATTATTGCAAATATTTCACAAATATTTTGTACATAAGGTCATATTAAAACTTACTAAGTACATGATTTATAATTACAGGTTGTCGAAGTTTTTTTTATTGCCTAATAGTCATATCTAACGCGAAATCTGTGGCGAATCTCTTAAGCTTTTAAAAAATTAATATGCAGTGACCTAAATTGTAGCTCTTCACTGACACTGAGCTCAGCTGAGCTCTGAGGGTCAACATTTACTGAAATCATTGTCCGAGGCGTTCTGAAACCAGGTCAATCATATTCCACGAGACGATGCTTAGTGTTAGCAGTTAAAGACTATCATTAAGCGATATTTAACTGTATATATTTTACAAAAATGTCTCGAATGTACAAGGGATTACAATATTTGACCAAACAGGTAAATTTATTAGGAAAATTATGTTTCCGCTTATAAATGTTTTTATAAACTTATAAACCAATTTTATAATGTTAAATCAAACTAGTAAATAAAATTACATCAATTACATTTGAAAATAAGCGTGAAATATCTAAACATTTCATAGTGTTTTCATTTAAAAAACGTTTGATAATTAAAGAAACTGTCATCACTTAACAAAATAATTTAATTTAATTTTGAATAAGTAACTTTTAATTTAATAAATCTAAAATTTATTTCTATATAGGCAAGTACTGAAAATATTTTTCAAATCAGTTTGTTATATTCAGTTTGTTATATACAAACATAATATGTTTCTACAGTCATTTTTACGCAAAGTAAAAGACAACACTTTGAACAAACTGATTTGAAAAATATTTTCAGTACTTGATTATTACTGGCAATATAAATAAAAGCAATAGATTTTACTATATATTTAAGGAAGTGATTAAGATTTTCGAACAAAATCAAAGCAGTGTTTCTCTTTTTAATGTTGTTTTATATTATAATGAATTTATATATATATATATATATATATATATATATATATATATATAATATATATATATATATAATTACTATAATTTATTAATAAAACTCCTAATACGTAAATAAACAACACACTACTATATAATAGTCTAATATCAATTTTATAACCTACGACTTCCCTCGACGAAAAATTTGCAGCATTTATTTTTAAGGCCAAGTCTGCTTGGGACGTTTAATATTCCATAATACAGTGGACTGAACAAAAAAGGGGAAGTGTACCGTATCAGAATGGTGAGAGGGGCATTTGAAGAGACCATTAGAGGCAGAACGAAGGGTGTATTATTATGTATGCACACAGGAATTGAAAATGGGAATTGAGGTAACTAGGTGTGTTCAGGTTATTTAGAATAGAGTACAGAGTCAATAAAGCTCTTAAATAACACAGAAGCGTTGTCTTATAGTAAGCCACTTTAATAGCTGACGGTATTTGGACACATGATAGAATTTCCTTAAAATAAAAATAAATCGAATACAGTGCTACGCAGTCTGTCAGATTTATTGAGAAGATCTCCACTGAGGTCTAAGTAGCACATGTCACCATTGTCGACGATTGGGAAGATCAAAGTCTGTACAAGCATTTTTTAAATGTCTATCGGTAGAAAACTCCTCAAATTTTCCTGTTTTGAATTTCTAAGGCATGATTACTATAAAAATTTAATGGAATAAAAGCAATAATTTGATAAAACCAACAAAACTGTATATATTTTATAAACTGAATTATTTCAACTGACACACGATGTCATATTCAAAAGTTACAGCAAGTATAAAACTTAAAAGAGGTTTTTGACATCCTCTACACCAACAGAAATTAATTACTGACAGAAAAGGGTTCAGTATGAATTACTAAGACGGTTGGGTACTTTTACTACCCTACCACTACGAGTGCGTAACGCACTAGAATTGTGACTAACAGTCGAAGACGATATTTCGAGTTTATATAGATTTTGAATCGGTCTGATTTTTATACCGAGAGCTGTTTTTAACTTTGCAACCCTTTGAACCCCGTCTCTTCCGTCATACATTTCTAATATTAACCCTAATGGCCAATTCAATCTCTTGTCAGCAGTTTGTACTATCACTATATGTCCTGAATCTCTGAAACAGAATCTCCGACTGCTGAATGTTTATTATCAAATGTCAAAAAAGTAGAAACTAAACAATGCTGCTTATTTTGCAAGAAGAATTCGCATAGCAGTATAGAATGGTGTAAGCTTCAAAAAATGACATTCGAGCAAAGAAGAGAATTTATCAAGAAAAAGAAAGCCTGCTCTTTATGCCTGAAAATAGGACACATGATTAAATTCTGTAGAGCATTCACAAAATGTTGCATCTGTCTAAAACGTCATTCGGTCGAATCGAGAGAGACACCCCGCCATGTGCCCCGTATGGGCCCAGAGAACTCTCCTCCGGTCCTCTTAACCGGAGAGCCCCACACACGGCCGCGCCTTGCCAGCGCGGTGTCATGGTGCATAGGGTCGCATTTCCCCCCGTCATAAAAAAAAAGGTTTAAATGTTGAATATGTTGTTCTCCTTGACGAGCTGATTCAGAATACACAACTTTTTGAAAAAGTTAACGACTCATTTTCCCGCTAGGGGGCTCTTAAGTCTGAATTAGAAAATTGTGGTTTGCAGTATTCTAAATCAGCTCATCAAGGAGAACTACATATCCAAAAATCTGCTGATTCTGCCTAAAACCACGATTTTCTAATTCAGACTTCAGAGCAGGAAAATGAGTCGTTAACTTTTTTTGCAACCATTACATTTTTTGCTTAGCTCGACCAGGAGAACAACATATCCGAAATTTAGACCTGGGTCCCGAAAACCACTTGGCCATTTAAACAGTATCATCTACTTTCATTGGTGTAAGTCAACGGAAATTATCCTACAAGTTTTGATTTCTTTTGATTCCTGGAGAGTCAAAAAATTGTAAAAAGAAATTTATTTGTCGCAACAAAAACTTTCAGGCTCTCTGATATTTCCTTTTACTTGTGCCACACAATATTGCTTGGTGCAAAATTTTATGATTTTAGGTTAACGGGAAGTAGGCTTTGCTCCCCGTACGAGTCACAATAAAACGCAAGAACATGTATATTTTATGATGTAACTACAAATTTACTGTTTCCAGTTTTGTTTTTTCCTTTGCGATACATGCCATTATTTTATGCCAAATTTTATGATTCAAAGTCAACGGCAACTACACTACTGGTTTTGATACTAAGGAATGATACTAAGGAATTTGAAAATATACAGAATCAAAGGAGCATAAAAGTATATACCATATATTTTACTTGCGTCGAGTTGGAAGTTTTTTAACTTTAGATTTATTTACTTCTGCAAAGTATTACAGACCAGAATTTATGTAATTATTTTCTACTTGATTCCTCTATGTGTACCTGAGAAAAATTTCAGTGCGAGTGTGAAAATTACACTTGATCGATTTTCTATAACGTAAACAAAAATAGCGTGAGCGAAACTAAAGGGGAGGAAAGCTTGTCTTGAAAATTAATTGCCTTTAAAACATTAATAACTTATAAATCATTAAACAAGTTTACTATAATTAATAGTAAATATTCCTCACATCGAATAAGAAATAAGTTTACAAGGATATCAATAAGGTTATTTACAAACATATAATATAAATTATTTAAAAATAAAAATATAAAATTCTACTAAATCATTCAAGAACATAACAAATTAAATATAAAGTCATAAATTAGGCTATTATTTCGTTAGCTCCGGATCTCCTGACGAGGCACAGAGTGCTCTATGTGTATGATCACCACAGAGTGTACCTTGTGGACAGTTGGTACACGTTGGTCCAGCTTCGTAAATAGGAAAACCATCAATATTTCCCGCTGGGCCGTAATTACACACCGTAAATGCAATTATCTTTGACTCTTTGTGATCTTTCCTTCTTTTAGCTCTATCTAACAATCCACGGTGCAGTGGAGATTCTTTAAAATCATTAATAGTAGTCTTCGGAAATTGTCCTAACCCTTGCAATGGTCTAGTGGTCATATATTTTGTTCGTCGTAATATATTTTGATTTGTACTTGTTCTAGTGACGTTGCTGTGCGGATCTACTTCATCGGGGTGCGTTGGTGTGCGGCGTTTACGATACCGAAAACACGAGCGCTTTTTGAAGGAACAGAGAGCCTGTGAACAGCCCAAACGCCACGTCGATGCCCAAGCTGCACCGGAGTACCAGTGTGCGTTGCAACCTCCAGGAGAGCTACAATTACCCAGTCTGAAGGACCATACATACTCTAGTGGCATTACTCTAGACCCAGAAAACCATGCACCAACAGCATCAGCCAACAACTGCGCTTCAGTAACTCTCGCTGCTACAGGTCGTACGTCCATATTTTGCAATACATTAAACCTTATTGTGTTTCGGCACTCGTCATGACGCTCCTGGCATTGCCTTGCCCAAGCTTCAGCCATTTCTTCCAATTCGTAATCCCAATACAATTTTCTCATATTGCTTGCTGGGGGCTGCCCTGGTTCCAAGCCCATAGCAATATTATCTCTGTGGCGGTTATGCAACAGTAAAATTTGATGCCTCATCCAAGTAGTCATGCCCGAGACGTAAAGCCTAGGGCTTTGTTTCTTTTCAGTATAACATAAAGTATGCTGATTCTTCAGTGAACAATCAGGATGAGTACAGTAATAATAAGCAGTATTTACACTATCATTAAATTCACAAAATGCTAAAATTAAAAAATTACACACTAAAAAAAGGCTATACACGCACATATTAGAAAATATTCATATCAAAATATCAAAGAGAAGAATTATGTCAAATACATTAACAAAGACAATGCATAAAAACGTGACTGACATATATATAATTAAGAACTATAGTTGTCAATGATTCATCTAATTGAGTAGTTAACTGTTACGTAGGTACAAGAGCTATATGTATATGAAACAAAATTAATAATAAACAATAATTCATTTCAGAACTTAATACTTAGGACCTTATTGACCCTGCGTGGGGTCCGTTTGCCGTCTCATACCAGGCGCGACCCCAGGTGGCGGATAGGGGAACACCCCCCAGATATGGGGGGTACCGGCTTCGGCTTCGGCTTAAGGAAACCTCGTTAAATAATAACTTTGGCGGGGTTTGCCCAGAGGGAAAGGCCCTTTTCAGGGCCAGCAGCCGATTATCGGCGTGGGTTAGCCGGAGGAGTCCGGCGGCCACTCTTGTGACGGCGCGGAAGGGGCGTTAGTCGCCATGCGTCGGCGGCGGCGTTAGTCCTTAGGGATGATGCGCTCGCGTCGAGGTGCTATGCTGCCCTCCTTCGGGATTAGCGCTCGGCCCCGGCGTGATGCACCTCTTCTTGGGGATTAGCGCTCGCGTCCAGGCGCAATCGCGGGGTAGGGGGCGGAGATCGGTGAGGTTTTTAGTGGGTAGACCTACCCTCTTCTGGGGAGGAGAGCCCCACATAACCCGACTCACGGGTTGCATTTCTCTCATCGTTACAAAAAAAGGACCTTATTGACAATATAATGTCTCTTTCCTTAAAAAGTGGTTGTAGGTTTGTTTTAAATAGTGTAGTACGTTTGAAAATACACAAATAAGATCATGGCATCAGTGCTCGCGTGAGTGCCGCGAGGTACATGCACCTCCATTTTTCCAGTACCTGCACCGTATACTAAGTCGGATGACGTTTTCACTACGGCTCTAACACACCCGGATCTTTTAGATCAATTCAGGTCAAGTTCGATCTACAAAAAGTTTCAAACCTCCATGGAAGCCAGTGTTACCAGAGCAAAAAAAATTAAAATACCAGAAAGTCTACAGATACGTTGTGTCGAATAATTAAAAAAATCGAATATTTTTAGTATCACCTTTGGGAGACGATTTAAGGAAAATCTACCAAAATATGTTGGAAATTAGTAGTGTAGGTAATAAGTAGAGTAGCTAGGTCTACCACCTAGCAACACTACTCGGCGAGCTAATCCAATAATTTAATCGCAGCCCCAGAACAATCCGGTCCGAAAATCATTTTTATTTTGACAATCCAAGTAAACCGCCAGGACCGACACCATTTAGTTTTTTTTTTTGTCACGCTGTGTAAGTTTTTCAAGACCCGAGGATAATTCAGAGAAATCACAAAAACCGCGCGAGTCGGTACAGACCCACTTTGTTTGCCACCGTTGACCCACACAGTTTAAAGTGTGAATGGTTTTTCATACCAAGATGGCGGCACCAATTTTTTTTTTACATTTTGACAACCACATCATCCCTTCACTGACCAGAACATTCCTACCAAACGCTATCAATATCAAGGTCACTTTGGAAAAAAATTCATTTTACGCCGCCTGCTATCTTGAATTTTTCTAATATCAAATCCACCGTTCTACTAATAATATAGTAATAATAATATAGTTGGTAATCGAACTTCATGTAATATAAAATATAAATCAGTCGTTTATATCTAAAATTTGTGAATAATAAACTAAAGAAACATTTTTATCGACTCTTCCAAACTTCAACATAAAACCTTTATCTAAAAAGGTATCGTTACAGGTAACAAGAATCCTTTTGTCTAAAGTCTAAAGGCTAATATCAAAAGCAAGAAAGAAGAAGTTCTTTCAAAGAGAATATAAATACTAGTTATTTACTCTACTAGATATTTTACGACATACTTTTCGTGGACTTACTATAGCAAGTCCATGACATTTTTCAACCGGTGTGACAGTTATCTTAGTGAGCTATTTATTTTTATTTACTTTTATATTTATTAAGTCGGTTATTTGTTTATAGATTTTTATATAATAGTAAATTCTTTAATTATGACAAACAAGTTAATACAGATGTGTCTTCGAGGATTCGCTTTCGTCATGATCGTGATCTGTATGTTCCTACATTCAGAAAGTGAGGATCTAGATTCATTTTCCAATTTCATATTGAGTGGAATCTATGGAAGTCAGGTCATAGTGACACTGGGGCTCCTACTTGAAGCAGGCTTATTAATAGAATCTAATAGATTTGTAGAATATCTACTACTCGGGAACGCAGTAATTTCCCACACCTTAGTCTCAATCTTATCGTTTTGTCAGATTCACTTAGAAAACAAATCCAAACACGAATGTATGAATAAAGGAATCATATCAATTCTAGTCTGTATAATTTTCTGCATAGATATGGCTGTTATATACTGGATTTAATAACGTCCAATTATTATTATATATAAATATGAAAAATCAACGCGTGCAAAATTTTCGACTTGGCCGTGATTCGAACCAGTGTCATTAGCTTTAGCTAGATTTTTAGGTACATTACATTATTTATCTGATCATTTACACAAAGAGGTTAAATACATTCTTATATATAAAAATAAGAATAAAAGTTGTTTTATTTCATTTCTTTCAAAGAATAACGCCTGTATATTTATAATAACTCATTACTTTTTGAATGTACTCAGTTCACAATATGCATTATATAGTGGAGTTATTGAAAGTTCACTCAATGTATTTTAGCCAACAATAATAGACAGAACTTAATAGGCATTGACTAAACTTTAACACTACTAGTAACTTCTGATAGTCTTACACAGACACACCATGAGTTAGACTATTTTAAACATTATTTAGATGATCATATCAAATTTGCTTCAAATGTCAATACATTAATTGTTATTTTGATAAATTTTTATTTGAAAAGATATTTAAGTATTCTAAAGTCACTAAAACGTGCCATATCAATCTAAATATTCTGAATCAACTCGTCAAGGAGAACAACATATCTAAAAATTTTAATTCAAATTTCAGAGCTCTCTAGCGGGAAAATGCGTCGTTAACTTTTTTTGCGACCAATACATTTTTTGCTCAGTTCGGCCAGGAGAATAACATATCCAAAATTTAGACCTGGGTCCCGAAAACCACTTGGCCATATAAACAGTATCATGTACTTTCATAATACATTTATTTATATAGAGATTTCTTACATTATATACAAGTGATATTACATTTCAGAAATAATTTCATAATTTATATAGGTGCATACTATTGAAGTCAAACTTGATAATTATTGTTCGATTATTCAATATACATCATCAGAAGTAGTGCTGTAGGCAACGGACAATGACTTTTACAATTATTGCAATACCTATGTGTATTAAATTGTTAACTTTCACTTTTAAAAAACATATAAGTTTACATGGGCTGCGCAACTCTTTGACTGTTCTATTTACCAGAATGACAAAATCATTCAGTTATAATATTGTTAATTTCGGAGAAGACTTTCTACCTCTGAGGCAAGAGGCATTATGCATGACTTAAAACCTACAGCGAATAGTCATTGCGAATATATATTGGCAAAATGTGAGTGAAATCTTAATATTCTAAGATGTCTTGCATCTGCAAGACATGCTACCCTACCAAACAGGTGGGGTAGCATCATCTAACGTTAAGGCTGCTTTACGAACATAATATATAACGTTATTGATGATATTAAAATGCTTATTTAATACTAAATAAATTAATAAATACTAAATGCTAAAGCTTTATTTAATAAAACTAAAAATGAGTTCTGGCAACAGTGGCACAGAATATATGTTACGGGCAACGTGATTAACAGGCCCGTATTAATAAGGGCCGAGTATTATGAATAGTTCCCAAGAGCCTCGGGCTATTTGATTAATTTTAGTATTTTTATTACTTAGACCGGTCTATATTATAATGCCCGACAGCCCGTGGTATATTTAAAAAATCAACGTAAGCAATAGATTTAATTTATCACCTGGACCGGGCGGTTCACTACTAAGCCGGGCATTTTACACAGCGATAATGGCAAGGAATTCGTTAATAAAGTTATTGTCGAACTATGCCAAATGTGAGATGAACCAAAAATAGTACATGGCAAACCCCGCCACAGTCAATCACAGGGCTCAGTAGAAAGAGCTAATCAAGACATAGAAAAGATGGTTTTTACATGGTTGGAGACAAACAAAACCACAAAATGGTCGGAAGGGTTAAAAATTGTACTTACAGTTTATGAAAAATAGAGCTTACCACTCCGGCATCAACCGCAGTCCTTATGAAGCTATGTTTGGCTGCAAACCCAAAGTTGGCTTAAAATCAGTCTTACCATCATTTCCCGGGATGACAGAGATAATAACTGAAAATGACCTTGAGGCAATTTTAAAAGATGGTGATCCCCGTGAAGTTCAAAATATAAGTTTGGATAGGGCTGATGATGCAGAAGGCACCAATGAGACATACGAAAACCTAGCTGTTGTTCCACATCCTATTTCTGTTACGGATGTATCCAATCCCCTTCCTTTTTTATGTTTCATCCTATGAGAATTACAAAGTTTTATCGTTAATAAACAAAAACATTTCATTTCAATTGTTATATTATTTTGCCCAAAACGTATTTTCCCTTATTCATACTGACCGGGAAAAGTGATTAGGGATGAAATTTTAATTAAATGGGCCTTATTGATACAGGCCGATCATTATTCATAGGGACCAGATTCCTTAAGTTGCCCGTAACATATACACAGATACCTACATCCAAATCTTGCTTACAAGGTTATAAGATATAGTCATCAAATTTATCACAGCATTTTTGAAATACAACATATAATACGACTGTTACCACAAACATCAATATTTACTGGAGAATGCTTTCGATTATTTACGGCTTTAGAAAATATAAAGCTAATAAGACTTAAGGGAACGGTAATTTTCACAGACTCATTGAGCGCGCTATATACTTTAGCTGAATTTTCACTTAAAAGAAATGATAATGTATTAATTCTAAAGTGTGGCGAATTTGTTAGTAAATTTGTGTTTGATTACAGGGTATTCTATTTTTTTTTTGTCTAGACACTGTGGTGTAATTGGGAATGAGTATGAATTAAGTATAGGTATATGATATGATGATGATTGATTTATATGATGATGTTTATAATGATATTTATATTATGATTTTATTATGATTATTTAATAAACTAGAACTTCATATTAACATCAAAAGGTCATATTATAATCAAAAGGTCAAATACAACCACACATAGCTCCTAAAGCTTTGTTCTCCATATTAACATTTAGTTAATCAGGATCATAAATTTTAATTGCTTAAACACATTATTTGATGAACATGTAAATGATTTGAGTTCAAGGCTTATTTAAAGTATATGTTCTTTCAGTGCTATATATTCAGACTTCTTTTATTGTTTATGGAGATCTTCCCTTTGCTACGTCCATTCCCTACTACACAATATAGATCCAGATATATATAAACTCCTATCAAAAGTCATTAAAAAAAGCGATATACAAATTTGATTTCATGTACTCTTACATACATATATATATTACATATAATATACATTAGATAGATAGATTTACATTTATTTCATATAGATTTATTTACAATATCTTATATTCCCTTTCAGCATAGTATTACCTAGTTAGTTACCATTCCGCTACCTCTTTCCTATTCGATCCAACTTACTTTATCTTATTCCTAAATCGCTTCTTGTTTTTCATTCAATTCGTATTCCTAATCCAATGTGTAAACTTTAATGTTAATGTTAATTGCCCACAACCCACAACCACATCAAAATCGATGATCGTTTTCCACTTCACTACAATCGACTTAATAACAAACTCGCAAATGGCAACACCAGACGTCACACCACAGATAAAAAAGATGATAGGTACCTAAAGTACCCAAACAATAATTACCATTAAGACATAAGAATAGAGTAATATTGTTCTGTGCAGAAGAATGAGCCTGCACAAAGCAAGGTAAGACTATCCCACTTCAATGATCAAATAACGAAAGATCACTAAACCTTTTCTTATTAAAGTTAACTCTAATCTATAATATATATATGTAATAAAAATTCAAACAGAGTTGACACATTATTATTAAAAATTAACAACGCACCGCAAATAAGGTCAAATAACACCGATAAGAATAGTTATGAAAGTTCTGCAACACTACACTTGAGTACCATGCATTTCTTACTTACCTACTGTCATTTTACAAATCTTCAATATTTGAAATATATACCTATGAAGTGTGATGTTAGTGTGTTTTGATCTAACTGTTAGCACTAATTTAATGACACTAATGTTAATTAATATGGATACCTCATATTAACATGTCTTTCCTTTTTTGTATTGGTTTTGCTACAAAGCACAAATCTAATTACTGTAAATAGGTATAAAGTGTCAATGAGTATACATTTTTAAATAATAAATGTGACAATACAATATTTAATGCAATATAGGGAGGATTACATTGACAATCTGATGTATTGTTTCGAGGCAAATGGAATCTTCAAAAAAAAATTGGAAAGCCTGATTTGTGTTACTGTTTGTGGTGAACATGTTTCAAACCCTATTAGCACCAATCATATCTTGAAAATCCAATGGAAGTGTTTTTTGTGAAATAAAAGCTATTTTAACCAACCAACCCAAAAAAATTAATATCTTATGTCATATTAATTTCAATATCAATCAAATCAAAGATAAGTAAGCAGCATAATACATTGCAGAAGTAGCAAAAATTTAACTTTGCTTAACTGCCTTTTCAAAATCTTCAATACTTGTTTTGTAATAGACTGCTCGAGCTCCTGTGAACTTAAAAGATGTAAAGAAGAAACTTGATTGAATTGTAGCTTAGAACCTTTAGAATATGTACATAAAGGTGTTAAAAAATCTTCCCACCAAACTGCCCAAGGCTAGCACCATGGTAGATGTATACAAACTCCCCTTTTATGATTTCCACACTAATTTATGGAGATCTCTGGGCAAGGCCTATGTTCAGCAATAGTCGTCTTATAGCTGGCCCATAGGATGTAATATGTTTAAAAATTTCATATTTTATTTTCAATCACTGATGTTAATCTTATGTATAATATAAATATTTCAACTGCTGATTGTATAAACATAAGACAGTGTGAAATCTGGGTTACATGGTACATATTTACTGAGGTAATCTTGTAATGTTATAATGCAATTTATTATAATTTATTAAAATCATACTTAGTTTTATTTGTCAATACAGGAGTTGAGAAAGAAATAAATGTAAAAGAAATAAAAATTGTGGTACCTAGTAAGTTCTTCAGAACCAATTATGCCATGACAGTTTACAAAACTAAATATTACAAATTGACAACAATTTATGATCCTGAAATAATATCAACTAGTAATGTAATTGTTTGACTTGATACTTATATTCCTACTATATTTTGTAATTTTATCATAAATTTGATCCATCATTAATAATTGTAGTAATAAGTTTTTCATATTTACACATGGACTAATCATTAATGGAGGTCTTGTTTAGCTATGTTTAATAATAACAGATTAATTTTGTTTTGGAAAATAAATGAATTATTATTATACAGTTAAACATTTGAGTCATGTTTTTTAACTTTTGATATGGCTAGATGTGTACTTTTGATATGGCTAGATGTATAGATATATGGGTATGGGTGACCCCAGATAGGTTTTAAATTCATAACCTTAATTTTGCACCTTGAATATTGCCTAAACGTTACGTTTTCGTAAGTGAAAATGTTTGGGGATAAGGGAGAGCTTCACCATAGCGAACCAAAGTAATCAGATTGGATATAAAATTAGAATAATAATCATTCAGATAAAATATTCAAGCAGGTTCACCAAAAAATTATTGAAAAATTCTAGCAATACATCACAAATAAAGGCTAATAATATTAAACACATAAGCCAAGAATAATTGTATGAGTACGAATTATAATTGGTATCTTACACACCATCAATAATATTAATTTTCTCTTTACAGAATTAAAGCCTTCGAAGACCTATTGAATCAAGATGTAGTTGATATTGCACACCTACAAAGATTAGCATTTAATGGTATGATATTACACTATTTCTATTCCTAAGTTTGTATTATAATAGAGAAAGATTATTTACCCTCTTCTTAGTCTATAGTTTTTCCATCTATTAAAATATAATTTCCCATGGTAAAAAAATGTAGCAATGTACACGGTGGTTTTTATGAAGGTTGCAGTAGTATGAAGGTAGCCACTTACCATCACACATATAACATGACATATGTACAAAAGATTTACATTTAACAATAGCTTATATGTATATATATATTTTGCTCTCTCCGTAACACCAGCGTCACCTCCCATCTTCTCTGCAGTCTACACCAGTACAAGAAGCAAGAACAACTGGAGTGGTAGTGGAGATACTCCTTAACTGGGCCTGCCAATTCACGAAGCTAAATAAATGACTGGAATATACTTTACTACCCTAATAGCTGTTCTTTTGGGAAGGAGGAGATTCCTGCCCAAAACTAAGACTGAATATACCCAGAGGTACTTAACAGTGATAGAGAATCAGCAGTTCATCCCTTGCTTCTGCTGCTAACGATGTCTCAATGTAGTCATTAAAGGACTACCTCAAAATATGAAGCCAGAAGAAACCCAAATCCCTCCTTGGTTTCTTCTGGCTTCGTATGTTGATACTGGGCAGTCTACAAAGTATTCAATATGCAATCCGCGCAATATGTCCGCCTAGAGACCACTAAGAGTGAACTGTAACTGGGCGAAGAATATGGCACCCCGGCTGGGTGCATATTCTTCGCCCAGTTCCACTACACCACCAAATTTACTCGTATATAAAAAGTTTAAGATATGCCGGGATCAAAATTTTGAGGCCGTTCATATAGGCCAGTCACATATTGACCTCCATACAACTTGATATTTTGAAAATGACATTGAAAAATCTGTTGCTGTCCATTTGCACCGCAAATAAACCGTGGTAAACAGACTTCAAAAGACATTTATGAACAGATATTTGGCTTTGTTGGAATCAAGAATCAAGTGGCCGATCTGCAATTCGAAACTCATCGAAATTTCAGAAGGAAACATTAATTTTGAAAATGAAAAATGCTGTTAATATTTGTTGATTCATCAAGCATCTACATCGAGTGTTACTAACTGGTGAGCATGTCCACTAAAATACAGACAAGAAAACCATTTGAAGATCTGAAAAACAACCAAAAAATGCGGTCAAATGGATAAGGCGACTGTCGCTCTGATTGTCCGAATTTGATCGTGTTTGTTTCGCGGCGTTTTTATATAATATCATTATTAATTACAGGAATACCGGATGAAAAAGGTCTTCGATCAGTGGTGTGGAAAATATTGTTACATTACATACCACACGAAAAGAGTGCTCGAGAGCCGGTGTTAAAAAAGAAGAGACAACTTTATTTACAATTTATTGGTAAATAACATTTCTCAAATACATTTCTTTCACTTGTAAAAATGCGATATCATTTCTCATTAATTTATGAGACGCTACTTTACAGCAACCAAAAAGTTTACTTCTATATGTAGCATTTTCTGTATTGTTCTCATTATATAAAAAGTGTAAAAAATTGTGTTTTTAGTGAGTTTTCATTTATAAAATTACTGGCTTGGTATTATCCTAATTTTAATTTACGTTAGAATGTACAAATATTTGGCGTTATTAAACATAATAGAATACAAAAATACTAAACCAATATTAGTATACAAGTAGATGCAACTTGAGTGATGACTATTATAAGAAAAAGAAGTGTAACAGAAGCTAAAATATAATCTATCTGGAGATTGACCTTAATCTGTCTCGTGATTAGATTAAATGAATATATATATATATATATATATATAATATATATATATTTATTTATTTATTAAGACGATAATTTATAACTTATTACAGATGAAATAATTGTGACGCCTGGAGGAGACACAGATCATCCGCTGAATATCAATCCAGATAGCTCATGGAGCACTTACTTCCGTGATAATGAAGTTTTGTTACAAATAGACAAAGATGTGAGGAGACTTTGTCCGGAAATATCATTTTTCCAATCTGCCACTGAGTTTCCATGCGAGAAGGTATGATGAACATGTACTGTGATTTATCAAATATAAAGTAGTGTTTCATTAGGGCATAAATCTAACTGGCACACGCTGGCTGTGTGCTCGGCGTGGCAGCAACAGCGCAGCGACCTTATCGCTGCGCTGGGAAGCAGCGACCTCTCGCTGCCGAGCGTGGTCGTGGCCATGCTCCGCGCGAGGCGGAATGGGAGGCTGTCGCCTCCTTTTGCGAGAACGTCATCTCGCAGAAGGAGGCAGCGGAGAGGGAGCGGAAGGAGGACGTCGAGGCCGCTCCTCTCCGCCGCAGACGGATAGGTAGGAGAAGGCAGGCACACGCGATAGCGGTGCTCGCCTAATGACCCTACCGCGAGGCTGCGTGCGCGTCCGCTACCGCGCACGCCGTGGTGATGTCTCTCCGTCTGGGGGACTGTCCAGGGGTTCTCGGACACTCTCTCCCTTGGCCTTGGCTCTAACAGACCTAGGTCGAGCCGGCCCCGGAGCACATGGCGGTAGAATCGCGAAAGCGCACCCCGGCTTGTGCCCCGCATGGGCCTAGAGACCAGTGCGGTGTCACGGTGCATAACGTGCATTTCCTCTCTAAAAAAAGGGTATGAATCTAATATCTAGGGAAAATGTAATAAGTGCTATTGATTATTATTTGACACGCTATTGTCCAGTCTAACATATTGCACATCAGCATGTTATTTCATCAACAAGACTACAGTTACTTGTATACTTCTTTTATCTACAGTTATTTTGTTGAACTGACACTCAACTCGTCTACAGATCGATTTTTACTGAAATTTGATTGTTTGTTGTCATTTGACAACCTTGTTTAAGAAAATTTGACGGACTGAAGATGTATGTAAATCCATACCAGACAAGTTTTGCAATTTTTTTTTGTTTCCTAAATTTTATACCAATGCTACTCTTTTGATGTACTATAAGTTGTTTTTATTTTGCCAAAGTCAACATATTCAATTCGTGACTACCAATATAGATTAAAAAAAAATACAGTTATGCATAATTAGTGTTCAAATAAATAAGCCTGTAAGTACTTTTCGTCATTGCTCATCGTTTCGGATTTCAAAATCCAGACACACTCGGAAAATTTATACTGTATCTTAGTTATCTTCGCTCGGATGTCGCAATCCACAAAAAAAAGAGCATACAAAAATATTGTTTGAGTAAATTAAAAAACACACGCTTCATTTTGCTAAAGTACCGACCAGTCTATAATGGCCGCGAGCTTCGTTCTAGGCACTCAATCTTGGCAGGGTTGACCAATCGTTGTTTATTTGAACTTGTTCATCTTGGGCTGCAATGCTACTAGCGCCAGGCCAGTTCAGCCTAGTGTCAGATGTTAGAAGTTGGAATTTTGCCTTAATGGTTAGCAGTTTGTCAAAATTTAAATACAATATGTTTCACATTCAATGATCCATGCAACATGCGCCCTATCCTTCCTACTACTATTATAAAGGCGAAAGTTTGTAAGTATGGATGTTTGTTACTCTTTCACGTAAAAACTACTGAATGGATTTGAATGAAACTTTACCACAATATAGCTTATACATCAGAATAACACATAGGCTACAATTTTTGAGGTTTCTAATGTGAGGTCGTAAAAAAACACATTTTTTTGCACTTACATTGCAAACGCTGTCTGAATCCTACGTAGTTTATAGGAGCATACTGCAGTAGCTACCTATAGGCCTATGATTAGGGCTCTGCAGTACTTAGTTACCGTATTTCTTACTTATTACTAGACTAGACAGGACGAACCTGAAGTCCACGCGAACGAAGTCGCGGGCAAAAGCTAGTATGACATAAACTGCCTCTATAAAAAAAAAACAAATACTTATTTGCAACTTTAAATCATATTAAAATCTCTTCATAAATACGTAACGTTCAATAATATGACAACACAGTATATAGTACCACGTTAAAAAGTTATGATTTTTAATAATTATAATATTTCAATAAGGTTTGATAAAACGAAAGCACCTATATATGCTTGTTCTACCGGTTTCGACAACACATGGTTCATGATACACCTTGCGCTCCGAATGAACGTATTTGTGAGTGAAAGAGATCTGTTGTTATTGACTATCGGATAGTCCCGAAGTAGTAAAGTAAAGGATAAGGCATTTAAGTTACGATTTGAATATTCCTGTAGTCATTGGTGCGACAACCGAGGGTATCTTCATTTATTTATCGTTTTATCATGTTTTGATTATTAGGAATTATATTTAATTCCTTGTCCATATAGATCTTTGTGATCGGTTAAGATATTTACATTTTTCGTTTTACTAATGCCTGTCCCGTTTCAGATAGTAAACAGTAACGGCATGAAGCGACTTCATAAACGCGTAGAGCAATCAGCGTTAAAATTCGCCACGCTGGAGAGACGTGGCTTAGGTGTGTCGAAGGTAAAATATATATTTTTTTATTAAAACTAATCATTATACATATACAAATAGATTCACCGTAAAGCATCATTATCTTTTTTCTAACCATAACGTCGCGATCGTCTATGGTCCTTGATCAGACAATCAAGCTGCACCTAAAACTTTTTACTTTTGAAAATGTAATTAAAATATTGGTATATGATATTAATATTATCCGATAGGGATTATAATATAGTAACTATAAATACATGCTACTAATTAATAAAAAAAATCGTATAACACTTTGCTTTTGGAAATCTCATACTCTTCTATTGTCCGATATGAGTTTTGAATATAGTTGTTAGACGACTACAACAGATTATGGCCGTTTTTTACTATAATTATCTGATTTGAGCAATTTATATCTGATGAAAGTATGTCAATATAGAAATTTTAGTTTAATTATTAATTTATATTGTTTTTAGATTTCTAAAAAATGAGCAATTATTTACGTAATTCTAATGAAACGAACACATTTCTAGCATTCTCACATTAAATGTAACATTTTTTTTATATAGAAAGTATACCTATAAACGTACAAATAACAAAGTTATTTTAAAATTTGTTTATACGCTCATACAAATTAGGCGAGATTACTTAGTTATGACGTCACGATTGCAGTGTTTTCAATATGGAGCGTTTTTGAGCGACCCGCGACAGCGCCGCAAACATGTCGATGTATCTTCAAAAGTAATAGGCGCAGGTATACTGTTGGTTCTACAATATTTCTCACTTAAAAGAGTACTCTTATTATATATATATAGAAATTAAAAAATTGTCGTCTACCCAATTACCGAGCATGAGCATTGTAAAGAGTATTTATTTACAGCTCAGCAGTGAAATCCGAAGGTCTGACAGCGTTAACAGCGGCGACTACGCCCCATTAAACGAGGGTTGCGAAGCTCACTGGGAGGTAGTGGAAAGGATGCTTTTCATGTACGCCAAGCTGAATCCTGGCCAGGGCTACGTGCAGGGCATGAACGAGATCATCGGTCCCATATATCACACCTTTGCAATGGACGTAGACAAGGAGAATAGACGTGAGTCAAAACTTCTTATGTTTCGTAATAGGGTCTTGGACTGTTTCATGAAAACCATTTCAACCTATTGTTTACTTATCTAAAAAGCTGCTAAAAATATTTTCCTACTGAAATTACTTTATTCTTGGTTAAAAAATTGATAATTATTTTTCACATTTGAATTTCGCTCTAAAACACCACTCTTTTATTATGCCTCGATTATGACGTCATTTATCATACAGAGGTTACTTGCTCATTGATACAGCGTGTGTAAACGTTCGGTAATATTTCGTAATCTAGGGGCGTACTCTTAAAAACAATATTCGATATATCGTGGACTTCGTCGTGTCGTATTCTACTCTTAGTTACTATCGTTTAAAACATTTTAACGGACGATCGAACGAACGATATCAATTTTGACATAAGAAAACCTCAAATGACAACGATGAATTGAATTTGACAGACGAACATTCGCAAAATTTACGTCAAATTTAAGAAAAGTAATACGATACGGTTTGAGGTGTCGTTGTAATTATACCCCACTAAAAACCTCATGGATGGCCTTCTTCAGGCATGTAGGGAGCCCCCGGGAACCCTCGGCCTCCGCTCCCCTGTCAATACTGGGGAGCCCTCCTCGGGGGAGGCTACACTACCTCCCCCGATCTCCTCCACCGACGACGCCTCCCGGCCACGGAAGGGGCGTGGTCCATCCCGGGTCCCGCCAACCCTCACAATAACTAGACTTAGTAGATACTCGTAGAACTAGACTATAGTTATTCAATAAAATGTGGTATATCGTAAACCGTAAATATTTTAAAAATAATTTGTTTTGTTTTACCATACCCAGCGAAACAAGTAACGCCATTTATTATGACTATGGAATCCATAGAAATTCATACAAGGAGTGAACAATCTACTCTTCCTTTATTCATCTATGGTAGTTCAGTGTCAGTTAAAATCAAAATAACTTTAATAACTAAACTAAACAGTTAAAAACCAACAAGGATAAAAGCAAGTAACTCGGAAGGTCCATTTTTATCTACCTTTTCAATCGTCTTTTACATTCTTTTTTTTCATAGAGTACGCAGAGGCCGATTGCTTCTTCTGCTTCACCAATCTAATGTCAGAGATCCGAGATTTCTTCATCAGATCGCTGGACGAAACGGAGAGTGGAATCAACTATATGATGGGGAAACTTAACAGCTGCTTGAAAGAGACTGACTCGCCGGTCTGGACCCGCTTAGAGAACCAGGAGTTGAGGCCGCAATACTATAGTTTTAGGTTTGTATTTGTGATTTTATTTTCTATTTGTATATGTTGTACAGATCTATTGCAGCTAATCAAGCGAGGAGAGATTAGCATCCTGAAATGCTTGATTTTGTGGCTGAGTTCACGTAATATTAATCTCGTCCGTAGGGAATAGTAGATTTTTTTGTTGGCTAACCCTTCTTATCTAAATTTGAATCCATATTAACCAATTTGAATGTATAACCTTTGTGATATTATTGTTATGAATTAAATGAGAAATAGCCTGCCCCTCTATTATCGAGGAGCATGTGAAGCTTGTATATGACCACCATATACCATATACCATTAGCAGAAAGCTCTTGAAAGCCATGAGCTTTCCTATCATCTTATATATAAAAATGAATCGCAAAATGTGTTGGTAAGCGCAACTACAACGCCTGGACCAATTTGGCCAATTCCTTTTTTTAAATGTTCGTTGAAGTTCAAGCACGGGTTTTACCTTTTAAATTCGAATAATTATCGGAAAACCCCTAAAAACAGCCCTTGTTTTCCCATACAAACGTTTTCTAACTAAAACATATAGTTAATTTGAGTTTTATTGTTATTGTATATAGTTCATATTGCAAGCACTCACTGTTGTCTAAGCAATGCAGGTGTGTTCCGAACATCAAAGAATCAATTTGCGCTTTATTAACGCTATATAAAGTTGAAATTCAATCATATCTATCAAAACAGTGTGCATTATATGTAAATAAAACCGACACAAAATGCATAGTACTTACATTGAATGTAAAATAATGTCTTTACATTTACATATCTTACTCATATTTTTTTTATGATTTTGGTTTTAATTATATTGTGATTTGCTATTAATGATTTTTATAATAGTAATGACAGTTTCAAATAATCCTTTTAGTTTAGCTTATTCCTATGTTCTGCAATTACACCAGAATGACAACACATTGTAGCCATACATAACATATACCTTTGGGTTCGTATTATCCCGAATACCTGGTCTGAATCTCACCAGTATGAAGAAAAAGAATCTCACACGTGACACTATTTAATGAGCTCTCAATTACAAATTATACCGGACACTATTATTCAGATGTCCCTAGTTTATATGCAAACATTCTCAGGTGGCTGACATTATTGCTGTCTCAAGAGTTCTCGTTGCCTGACGTGGAACGTATATGGGACTCGTTGTTTGCAGACGAGAAACGTTTCAACTTCCTCATCTATATTTGCTGTGCCATGATTTTGTGAGTTACACATCTTTTTATTCTGGTATATAATAGAAACTATTTAGTTTTTAAAAATAATATTATTTAATACTACGCAATATAACACGTTCAAAGTACCTGCAATACCCTGTCAACACATAGACCACTCTGATGTGCAGATATAAAGTACTAAAAAGTCAGTCTCAGAAGTACAGTGAAAAACGCAGATTACTTTGTTAAATAAATATAATTTGGAAGAGTAAACACGGGCTATAAAAAGATTAGAATATAGAACAATCGAATATAGACATAGAACACAGACACATGACATTAAAGCAATGTCATAATTAAAAAAAAAAGTGTTACAACATAACTTGTGCCAGTGTCCTCATTAAAGTTAAGTTGCTACAAGAAGTCAGTCAGATGTGCAGATAGTCACATCTGATTAATGATAATGGAATATCATTTCATTAAATCTTTTAAAAAGATTATTAACAGTTAAGTCTTGAATTCTTTAATGCTCCCAAGATTTATTATCAGTAATATCCCTATGTACACTATACAAAGATTGTGGATTACCGCATATAAAAGTATAAGAACTTATACTAAATTATTATAACTTAAATGAAACTGATTCACTTCTAACTGTCCACCGATTTACTACTTAGTTCAACCGTGTTCAGTCGATTTGTTATATATTTCTTAAAATGCTTTATGGTGCTACTTAAATTATTAAGATCTTTTCTGTAGACATGTGTCTTTTATGAGAAAGATATTAAAATAATAATATGTATTTATTTATAGGTTGGTAAGAGAAAATTTACTTAGTGGGGATTTCGCATCTAACGTGAAACTTCTGCAAAACTTCCCTCCCATGGACGTTACCCTGATTCTCAACAAAGCAGTGGAGATTGCCAAAACCTGAATACAGCAAAAATGTAGGTATAGAGTTAGTAAGACATTTTGTATATAAATTAACGGATGGTGAACTCATTGTTTTATTAGACTTTATTAAGAAATTATTATTATTAAGTTAAGATTTAAAACCTAGTTTTATACTAGGGCTTTATTTTTGTAATCATTCCAAAATGGATGAAAAAACCGATGATGTGGGAGAAAATGTTGTGTTCAGATAATATTTATGCCATAATAAAAAGTACAAGAATAAAACACAATAACTCTAATACTGTTTTTAGCGTATAATAAACAATTGCACTATACCACTTTCCTGTTTGTCAGTCCATCTGTCTGAGAAATTATGATCAAACTTTAGGATCGTTACCTATACATATTTTATCGATAAAATACAGCTCAAAATGTTCTTAATTTTATTTTAGACTTAATACTTAAAAAACAAGCTACAATAATCTTGTGACACTCGTAAGCAACAAGTTAATGTTTATTTAAATGGCAGTGGGACACATTCCTCGCAGGACGAGGGCGTTGAGTTGGAATGTCGCATTAAGCGCAACGTTGTTAGACTTCTTAACTCAAAGTGGATGGATTTGATTCTAATGGCGCGGCGCCGATCAATGGGAGATCCATGGGCGAGACCTATATCTAACAGTGGGCGTTTTATGTATTCAGCTTAAATGTTATCGAAACATAAATAATGTCCATGCCCACATTGTGACGAAATGCCCACACTGGCGCTCGGTATTTGAAAAATCCAATCAAGCTCAAAACTAATAAATAAGATCCTGCGACTTATCAAGTTAAATCGTGTCCATAGGTCACCCTCTTAAAGTTTGATCACTACTTCCCCTGACAAACTGTATATTGCTGTCCGTATTCTAAATGATAAACCACATATTGTACAAGGTAAGCAATATACACAAATTTTTCATTGGAATATGAAATCTATGTTTATCTATATAAATATTACAATTAGTTTTTAACATTTTCAATTTTTATGAATTGTTTTAGCTTTAAGTTATAACTGCGGATTTTTTCTGTAATCACCTAAGTTTTAGATGAAAACTAATGATATTATTGAAACTGACAAGTTTTTGTGTTAGTTCGTTAATATTTTACATGCGTCAATTACAAAGAGCTAATGTTGGAATCGTCGGAACTTACGGTAGTTAGAAAGAAACTATATTCTTAGAAAGATGTTTAGTAATAAATAATGAATTAGAATAATAGCTCATATGTATATAAATAAGGCGTAGTTAGCGCGGTGCGTATAAAGGTCTAGTTTTATAGCTCGTTAGTAACGACGGGTCACGAACCCGTTAAGCCCCATAACAACTATCATCGATAATTGTCATCTGTGTCTACATCTACAACTGTTTGACATAGTCATTTTCGCGATAACACAGTTCAGCGACGTGTAAAAGGAATGAAATGAAATTCGCGGTACTGCACCGGCATTGCGACTCCTGCACAGGATATACATTGCGGGGCATACGTACTTTCGTGTAAATTTACATTACAACCACGAGCACCCCTACGCTCACTTACATTTGCATTCAATTTTAAATGCACTCTCTAACCCTGTCTCAATGCCATTGAATTTACATGAATGACATATATGTACATTCGGACTGCGTCTATATCACACACATAAGTGTCTTAGGTCTTAAATGTCGACCAGTCATCTCTAGTTTTAAAGTAAAGCAATAAATCACATATTTGATTGTGGTATAGTAATTACTCCATAATTAGCTAGTGGACCCGTCGGCATCTGGCTCAGTCTTGTCTCAGAGATAAAAACAAACTTTAAAAATATATATACAGTTTCTATCGGAGTCTCGTGGTTCTTTTCGGTTTCTTGGTTTATCTTTAATGTTGTAACATTTACCAATTTTATTGGTGAAAAACTTGCAAATTGTTTTATTGTATTTATTTTGTTATTATAAAGCCTCGCTATAATCCATTTAATAAACCAAGCGTATCTTAGTACGTCCAGAGGATGATGGGAGCAATACGAGTATATAAATGTTCAAATAGTTCGTAGACAATGCAGTGTTGCATCAAAGCATATATGAGAATAAGCATTAAAAAACATTCTGTACCAAATAAGACTCATACAATCGTATGTTTTTTGATGGCTGTTTATATATGTGCGTTAAAGCACAAGCTTATTTTATTTTTATACTTAGTATATTGTGATAAATTTTAATCGACGTACTTATAATATAACTTTATTCTTCTTACCCTTAAATAAATGTAAGTATTTCCGAGGAAGAATCTCCTTTTCCTACTAACATAGCTACAGTGTATAATATACTTTTTACATATAATATGCTGTTTCATAAAGCCACCTTCAACAATTTAATTACATAAATTGTGTACATGAAGCCGAATAATGTTCAAAATGTTTTAATTAGTTCTGATAAGAATCACAGCCCAACCAGGAAAAGTTTAGGGACCTGCACAAAGGCCTTGCATGACTATTTTCATTGTGAATTTTTAATAACCATACAAACTTACGTGCAATAATGTTACGTAATAATATATTCTTTATATATTAAATACTCCAAATATAAGCAATTTAAAATTTTTCATCTAAAAGAGTAATGAAAGGCACTTTGAGTTCGACATCTAGTTAGCACAACATAAAATTTTAAGGACTGGGAAAATTGAGGGTATTTTGCGAGATAAAAACAGACCAGAAAATATGCATATCACTGCGAAGTCTAATAGCAAACGACTTAGTGTATACACTTAATCGTTTGCTATCGCTTTAATCGTTCGCTAAACAGACAAACGTATTTACGCAGCAGAAGATAAATTTCATAACTAAATTTTGAAGGTGCTTTAAACCTATACACACATACCATGTTTGCATTCAGGACGTATTGAGATTTTTTGAGAATTTGATTGGATAAGACATGCATAAAAATGTTCATCTCTAACTGTAAACATCGAATTACATAATTAAACAAATAATAAATAATACTTATATTGTTATTAAATTATGATAATAAGATAAATATGTAGAGTATAAATCTGTGTTCCCAATGGCCAGCTTCGTCAACATCATCTTTAATATTACTATCAATAGATAAAATTGCTGACAAAATATATTTAAAAACTTAATACGTAAACCTATAAAAATGCACAGCAATACTGGGTACTTAACGCAGCGGCATAACACAAATAAAAACAAATCTAATTGAAACATTACGAGGGGCGGCGGATAAGTTCGCGGCCTTAGGTACTTAAAGAAATAAATATCAAGTGAAATAGATTTTTTAAATCGTGAATATAATTCTTTTATACCAGCAAAAAAATATTATTTAGTGTTCTTTGCAAAATGGTTGTCTACGGCCCCCATCATTTCATTGTTGTCCGAAATTCTTCGCCCCGTAACTCCTTTTTTAAATTAGAAAAAAGTCACTGGGAGCCAGGTCTGCATTGTAGGGTGGATGATAAATTTCTGTGAAGTCTGTAACGATTCCTGTGAACGGGATCGTTGTCTTGCAGAAAAGCACTCCGCGCGTCAACTTGCCACATCTTTTCTGCACGTCTGCCTCACGCGCCTGACCCATTAAATGAGCGTAATACTGGGCGTTCGTTGTGGTTCCTTTTGGGAAATAATAAAATGCCCTCGCTGTCCCAGAAAATGGTAGTCATAAGCTTGGATGCCGACTTCTCTACTTTGAATTTCTTTGGTGGCTTGTTGCTTGTCTTGTTTGGACTCGGGATCATACTGACGAATCCAAGTTTCATCAACGGTCACAATACCATTACAAATTTCATCCAGTTCAGGCTCGCACAACTCAAGAAAAAAATCCTTACAGCTCTCTAATCGTCGTTGCTTGTCAAGCGGTGTGAGCATTCGCGGTACGCAACGTACATGAATTTTTTGCATGTGCAAATGATTATGCAAAATTTCTCCAATTCGTTATTTGCTAATCTGTAGCTCTTCTACTATCTGCCACAATTTAATTCTACGATCAGCCAGTCAAATTTTTACACATTTTTCACATTTTCTTCGGTCAAGACCGTCACAGGGCGTCGTCTTCACATGTCTGCCTTGTTGAAATAGCAGAGCCCATTTTTTGACCATCGTATATGAAGGGTCAGAATCCTGAAGGACTGATGACATCTCATCGAATTGATCAAGTGTCAAATTTTATATTTTTGTCGTTTAGAGAGAAAAAAAACAGCTTTTTAAAAATTGAAGAAAATAACAATTTGCCTTTGCTCGTACGCGTGGCGTTCAACGTGTTAAGAGATATTGCTTCTAAATTATTTAAATACTTATTCATAACTGTCGGATTATAGATTTGATTCAAAATGTTACCTTTTACTGCGCTGCAAAAGTAGTGACTGTTGTAGGGGATCAAATTACCATACACTTTGTACTTCATCATATATCTATTAAAATATACAAGATAAAAACTTAAACATAAAACATTACAAAAAAACCCTTCACGAAATTGTAGTAATTTCAAATTCAACAATCAAAAACTCAATGTTAAACACATTTGCTTTTTTACAACCTACCAGAGACAAAATTTCAACCTCTTCAACATCCCCTCTAAATTTTGTATTTAATTATAGACATATCAAATCCATCCCCAAAAATTAACTTCAACATTAATACACAGCAACAAATTAAATCTTCATATCAACTACATTCTAAGTTCGACTACATAAAAAATCTTTGAATAACGTAATTCACTTAAATCCATGTTACTTATAATAATAAAACATAAAATAACTTTCAAGTTAAAAAAACTAATAATTAAAACTAAATTAAATAACTACTTAACCACAAAGAGTCCACAGCTTAATCACTGATCACTCACTATACACTTCCTTAAGCGCAAAAACTTAGTTCTGTCCAATCCTTTAGTTAAAATGTCTGCAAAATTATTGTTTGTTTGGCAATTTCGATTAAGTTTTGCTCTATCTTTTCTTTAATAAAATGAAATTTGACATCTATATGTTTGCTTCTTCTATTCAAAATTCCGTTCTTAATTAGTACAATGGCCGACTGATTATCAACAAATAGTTCTGTTTTTGGAATTGTACCGGTAATTTCTTCCGTAAACTCTGTACATACAACAAGTCTTTGATGCATTCAGCAGCCGAGATGTACTCTGCCTCAGTACTCGATAAAGCAGTGACAGATTGCTTCCGTGAACACCAATGGATAGGTCCACCGCCATACAAAATGACAAAGCCAGTCGTACTCTTTCGACAATCAGGGTCACCTGCGAAATCTGCATCACAATATGCTGTCAAAATATTGTCATTATTCCTACAATATTGTATGCCAGACGTTGTTGAACTTTTTAAATACCGAAAAATATTTTTAACATTATTAAAATCGTTAATATTAGGACATTCTTGATGTCTGCTACAATAACCAACATGAAAAGATACATTTAGTCTAATTTTATTCACCAAAAACAATAATGAACCAATTAACTGTCTATACCGATGTACATCATCATTATTCCCTTTCCCCTCTTGATGTACATCAATTAAGATATCTGGATACACACACTGTTTTAAATTGTTATACCCTAACTTTTCTAATAAGTAATTGTTTAATATATGATTCTTGATAAATTTTTATCATATTTTCATTAACCACAATGTCAAAACCAATAAATTTTTCTATTTTGTCAAACCTTCTAGCGTGCTGGGCCCATAACCTGTTGTAGGGGATCAAATTACCATACACTTTGTACTTCATCATATATCTATTAAAATATACAAGATAAAAACTTAAACATAAAACATTACAAAAAAACCTTCGCACTACAATTTCAAATTCAACAATCAAAAACTCAATGCCAAACACATTTGCTTTTTTACAACCTACCAGAGACAAAATTTCAACCTCTTCAACAGTGACAGATATAGAAATTCCGAAATTAAAATACAACGCGGCACAGTAACTTCTATAGGTTTTAACTGCATTTATATTTATTTTATGATGTAAGTATAATACAATAGAAATTTAATTATAATTACACATACATCTAGAATTTTGATGACTGTGAATTTTGACATTTGGCTACCTATTTATACCTATTGTAAGTAAGTGAGAGCAAATAGAGGCTGGTTTATAAGGAAAACACGTTCTATTAAAGGTATAAGATTGTAATAATAAAAAAATAAAGAAAATCAAACATTAATACAAAACTGTAAAAAGCGCGACAGACCAAATGTTTCAAAAACCACAAAACTATAAACAATCCAAAAAAGGTGAAAAATACAAATCATTGTAAAAAAGGTTGCTGTCAGCAAAATCCTCCCCCCTTCAGATGGGCAGCCGTACCAACTTTTTGGTAGCTCGACGTAGAATGCCTCCTACAGTTCGAAATTCGACTACTCTGACTGTGCCATCATGGCCTGGGTAGGTAGCTGTAACTCTGCCCTTGAGCCAACTACCTCGAGGTAGGTTATTGTCTACAACCAGGACGACGTCTCCAATACGTAAGGGATCCTGTTCCCCGAGGGAACTTACCCGTGGTGTTAAACTATATTGCAGATTGATGCATCCGATTATCCGATCTCTGATAATAAGCGTAGGTTGTACATTCTCATAACAAATTACGTCTTTCAAATCTGACAAATGTGAGTATTTATCAAAATCTGTAGTGCATAATAACTGTTGCGAAACTCCTAAATTAGGTATTGCGCGAACTTTATGGAGTTTGAATGCATCATCGCTAGAATTACTCGCTTTAATGCTAATATCTACTGCGCGGCTGCGCGTTGTGACGGCGTGAGTTTAAACTCATTATTACTTGAGGGTCCAGATTTATTGCCGTCACTTATGGACATTCTTTTCCGCTTTCGAGAAGGAAAGGTAGGAGTTATTGCGGACATCCGCGAGATGTTCCCGCAAGTTAAAATCAGGGAAGCTGATAGGGATGCGCACGTTTCATATGGTGCGACACCTCTAACGAGCCCATCTATAGAATGAGTTCAATGATTTTCGGTGCTGTTACTAGTCCTTTTCAGCCATTTAGTGCTACCTCGACATACGAGTTTAATTCGTTCCGCAATCTTGCTCGTATTTTGAATTACTCGTATCTCGAAGCAAATTTCCCCATACAAAACAATTGAACTACCATTAATCCGTTCGAACCTCCAAAATGTTACCCCAGTTTTGAATAATGAAAACGTATTTATAAATATCAAATATTTATTGGACAAAAACAAAAAAGAGAATGTAAAGAAATAAATTAGATATCCTCACTGGTCTTTGTCTTTTTCTTTACATTATTCTCGCTTTCACCTGTAGGCCGTTTAGAAAAAAACATGTCCAAGAAGGTTTGTTTCTTCCTCCCTCTCAGAATGTTCCAGAAATGAGTTAGCAAGTGTCATTAAAAAGGTCAGATGCACGACCTGTTACAACTTTTTTTGGGTGTTTTTTTTACGTTTTCACAAAAGCACGCTGCTAACTGATCGTGATAGCGCGACTGCGTGTTACTACCAAACCGAACCGGACTCGTATTTCGAATTTCGCTCGTAACTAAAAGCATAAAATCACTTGGTCGTCGGCTCGTATCTCGAAAAACTCGTATGTTGGGGCACTCGTATGTCGAGGTACCACTGTATATTAAACTTCTTTATTGTAATCTAAATAAAAATAATTGAAAGATCTTCAATATAAATTAACTGGAATACCAAGAACAAGAGAATGCTTGCTCCAACACTAATGGTGGCAGTGTAAGCTTAACAATAAAAACATGCAATGAAATGTTCACAATAAGCAACACAGACGATGCAAAACATGCTTGCAATTACATGGCTAGCTGCTCCACTCATCCAAGGGAATGGAAGTGTTTGGTATCGGGACATCCATTAGATTGCTACCACTGCATAAAGAGAGATTCCCTCGCTAAATTTAGAGAAACGCATGAAACATTAAGATTTTTTTGTGGTTCAGACAGAGTCGACTCAAAGGATCCACACAAAGACCGAATTGGTGAAATAGGGGCAAATGTAAGTAAGTGAGAGCAAATTGAGGCTGGTTTATAAGGAAAACACGTTCTATTAAAGGTATAAGATTATAATAATAAAAAATTAAAGAAAACCAAGCATTAATACAAAACTGTAAAAAGCGCGACAGACCAAATGTTTCAAAAACCACAAAACTATAAACAATCCAAAAAAGGTAAAAAATACAAATCATTGTGAAAAAGGTTGCTATCAGCAACACCTATTATAAGTATTAAGTTAATGATTATGTAGACTATAAATACATTATAAATGTAATCTTCACTATTATATGACAATAATTTAAGAAACGTTTTCTTATCAATGCGCAATTATAAAAGTGACATTTATTGCTAATAAAACAATTTCATAATGATAACACGTTTTTTTATTTACGATACTTTGATCTCACACCTAAGCTCATATTATTTTGCTATTACATTAATTTTTATTTTATATTGCTAAGTATACACGTATAATGTACTATTCCAACAAAATGTACTGTGCTGTGTGAAAAAAATAGAACTAGGTCCGTAAAGATTATCTCGTACTTTGCTCTGGCTAATTCTTAACGCGTTCGTTGAAGGCTTATGGTAAAATGTGAGTACAGTTTATTCTGAGCTTAAGCTGATTTTCATTCAGACGGTAGCTACGGATTCATTCAATGTGCCGTACCTATATGGATAAGTGTTGAGCAGACTTTTCAAAGTACGTTTAAACGTCCTAGTGTGGGACGTTTTTTAAACAAAAAATAATCGTTATAATTATGTAGTCGATTTTTAATGATAATAGCTCGATTATGATAGCATAGACGTATTAAAAATATACATATTATGTATATTTTGAATACTTCTATGCTATCATAATCGAGCTATTAATGTATTCAATCAAATTATATTAAACATATTTAAGGGAAACCGGGGCTAGGAGTTACGGGGGTCTCCACGGGAAGGAGGACATACCGATTGACTCAGATACTCACCGGGCACGGCTGCTTCGGTGAGTATCTGTGTCGAATAGGACGGGAGGGATCGACACGATGCTACCACTACGCATCCAACCCAGACTCGGCACACGCTGGCGGAGTGCTCCGCGTGGGCATCCGAGCGCCGAGTCTTGGTCGCAGAGATCGGGCGAGATCTGTTTCCGCCCGCAGTGGCGAGAATAGCCACAAAAATATTTGATCATTTGAGTTGAGTCTCTGAACTTCATAGTTAACTTTTGGCTTTCGTTTGTTTGTGTAAAATATAACTATTATTAATGTTCTAATATTAAAACTAAGATCATTTTATAACCTAACCATTGGTTCTTATGTGAATGTATGTCATAAGAATCTAGATGTTTTCTTTTTGGGGCATATTGGGACCGGAGAACAACTTACCCCATATTATTAGCAGTGATGGTTAATTAGACAATATTTATTTCAGTATGTGGAAATATAAAAGAAAACAATACTGTACCGGTCACAAGATCTTATCCAAAAAGTTTCAGATGCTGTTATTATGGAGACACGGCATATTATATATGCTACGACAGCTATAGCAACTCCCACCCTGATGACTAATGTCAAGATTATCGCAACTAGGCTCATTATTGTATAAAAATAATGTAATGATATGATAATGTTCACCATCATCATCACAGCTCACGCACGTCGGGCTCGGACCTAACTATGTTAAGGCAATTAGGTCTTAGTGAACCACGCTGTCCCAATATGGATTGGCTGACTACATACCTTCTTTGAATTTCTTCACAAGAGTATGCATATTGCACATGTCACGATGTTTTCCTTCACCGTAGTGGCGTCAAATATATCTACATATGAAACATATTGATACATACATAGTAGGATTGAGTGTTTTTATTCTAAGACTGGTTAAAATGTTGTTTTTAAGGAAAGTTTGGATAGTCTAATTAGCAACAAAAGCTAATGCACAACCTAGTCATTAATGTTGAAGTTAAGATTTTTGGTTAATTTTTTTAGCCTTTTAATATTAGCCACTTTTAGTATAATTTGTATAAGTTGCCTAAAAATTTTGATTAAACTACATAGCGTCCCTTAAATAATTTATAACAATGATGAGATAGGGCATCAATAACTTGCCGCTTTTTGGGGCTAGTTGTTACTTCCTAAAAATAATAAATTATAACTATTGAAAGAATGATATTAAAAAATAACTACCAGAATAATAAACTAGAATATAGTGTGCAAGTTTTACACTTGACACAACACAGCAAATCTCATTCGGAACTTCCAGCCACGGCCTCCTCTATATTTTGTTATATCATATACATATATGTTACAGCATAGAACCGTAGAACCACCTTACCTTACTCCTGCAAGCTGCAATATTCGAATACTGTGACTGAGAAACTGCTAGAACTTGGCAAAGAATTTCGAATAGGACTATCCGGAAACCGGAAGAAGGGTAGTAGATGGCTCTAGTAGTAGTCTGTTCTATTGCAAGAATATCGAAAATCTGTTTCTTATTGTCCACAAGTTTTTCGCAAACAATGTCATCTAGATCAGATTTGTTTTAAGTCGTTCATGTTTACGCCCCACACACAATATCGCCTAATGAAATCTTACAACTCGGATAGCCTTCAGCATCGCCAAGACTAGGTTCCCTAATGATAAGGCCGGCGTCACTTTGACTTCCCGCGCCTCTTCTAGCGCTTTGGGCCCCTTTATGGGCCTGCGCTGCATCGCCCCTCTCCTGAGGGGCAGTCGCCCTCACGATTTGCCTATATGGTTTTAGAACCTAGGCCAGGCTGAGTTTAGTCGGTAGGTCACGTGGCTAGACCGTTCCGGTCGCGTGGAATCCGACATAACCTCCGTGACACTGGCCGTTGCGGGGGTATCCTGGGTACGTTTCGTACTCCTTGTGAGGATTCTCAGCCTTCCTCTCCTGAGGAAAAAAAAACAACTCGGATCACAAAATTGCTATTATTGTACTGGAGTACTACACGGATGTAAACGTATAATGACAGGGTCGTGGAAACTTTATATACCAGAATTCATATTGATGTTGTTAACCCAAGCCTTGCATGCATTCCAATTAATATCTTCTTAGTATGTGTGCTGCTTACTCGTCTTTGTTTAAAATGAATTTAAGAAGACCTATGGTGAAGTTAAGTTTCATCCACGTTTTCCTGGACCAAACAGTTTGCACTAGTGGGACAATCATGACACGAATAGAAAATATATACGATGCGTAATTGAAACATCTTGAGATATTAATAATGACATTGGATGCTCATCGTAGATAAGGTTGCTTGGCTATATTTATATACTTACATAAAACAAAGCCGTATTAGTTACATCACTTACAACGCCTGATTACCCGAATTAAATGATTTGTTAAGTTCGTCTTCACTATAGGTATTAGATGTTTAAAAATACAGATGTCAATCTGAACCATTACCATGAGTGTAATCTCATTCGATACCAACAGCGTTAATTTTTGAAAGGAAATTGTAAGGTCGAGTGAGCGATCACCTACTACCCAATAGGCTGCGGGTTCGATTCCCGTGCGATACTAATATTTTAATACCTGCTGAAATTTGTACCAGTTTAGGCGTCTATACGTGTGATATTCTGATTGTTTTTTCACCCACGAAACAAGATAAAAATTCTAAAGGGTATATCCTACTTTCGAGAGAATATCTTACCTACATAGTACTCATGGTTTTATCTGTAACAGTATAGTTCCGGGTAATTCATATGTATCATTTGGAATACAAGATATGACGACATAGATTAGATGGGGATGTAATCTATTTATTCTACGTAGGTGTCCCGTTACGTCTTTCACAAAAAAACTAAGTCTGGTTTAATTTCAGTATTAATAACCTCGGTGATTGAATGAACGAACGTCGACAGGTCTGAATTTGTATTTCTTTTTGTTTCATTATCGACACAACAAAGCAATACTAATGTAACTCAAACCAAGTCGATAGTTATCTTATTAATTAGAATTAAAGATATAATGCTTTATATATATTATTTGTTACATTAGACAATAACACAACAAAACTAAGTTAATTAGTAAAATAGACATTTTACTAATTAAATTAGTTATTGAAACCAATTTTGTTAATTAAGTAGATATTTTAATCACCCAGGTTACTTAAATTAGGCACAGTTTGTTGGTGTTTATTTACCGCATACCCCAAATCACAAGTACATTTATTATTTTGAAAAGCATATATTGAGCTGTTATATAAAACTTTGTATGCAAATAACCAGTCAGATGCAAAAATAATAACTCATTAATACATAAAGAAACAAACCGAATTGTCTTAAGCGAGCAAAGTGTTTTTGCATTTCATTCCATAATTAAGTAGCTCTATATCTGTACATCGAATCTAACAGAGTACGCATTACAGGCATTGGCGATCCTTTGTTTAGGAGGTATTTAAAATGAATTAACAGCTACGCCACAGAATATACACAGAGCCGAAATATAGACCTTTAATAAACGCGTGCCCACTTCGAGCTCGAACTAGTCCAATTTCAAATGAAAAATTTTCAACTATACACATCTAGATTCATGATAACTGAGTTGCACAATATTGTACTTCTTTATGTGTATGGGAGTTAAAAATATATCAAAATTGTGTCATTGAAGTATTATATAAATAATATTCCAAAAATCACAAATAATGCATACCAATTGATCTAACGACTACTGTAGACAGGGTTTCATCTGCGTCCGTCATTTTTGACACTTTCCATCATTGGGTAGGATGATGATCAGCTTGAACTGTCATTGGGCGAAGTGTAATCGTGTTCAGTACAAATTGATGATTGAGCAACCAAACCTTTGAAACTGCTACAAACACGTTGGATTATATGACTTTACCACATTGTTGCGTTCTGTAGACCGAAAATTATGATATACAGAAAGAAAATAGCAAACTAAAAAGACTAAAATGAACACATAAAACGCCTTTAAAGATTTAATATAAATAATTACAATGTAATTTATTTGTACATATTCATTGATTGACAATAATAATAGCAAGTAAATATTTTATACAAATAATGTAGTTAAAACTTTTAGTACACATAGTTTATACATAGGAAATCGTTGAACATAACAACTTAACATACATAATTCACAAAATAATGTGAGGGATGTTATTGATATTATGTAGTTGGTGTTCTACTTTTGTAATTAAATATATACTTCACAAAGCAGTATAACACGCACCGGAATATAACAATAAAAACAGAGCACCTTAAAAACAGTTTTTTACCTCGAAATAAAAAACTATTAAGGAATTTCTTTTTTCTTCCGGATCGTATTAAGTATACGTAATCCCCAGTAAAATTATCGTATCATATAGAAAATAATATCAGTGTCCTAACATACAAATATATATATACATGATAATATTATAAATCGTGAAAGCCATGACAAAATAAATACCGATTGGTATATACAAAACGGATTTGGGTGACAATTTTGAACAAAAGAATTTGAACACATACTCCAAAAAAATATGATTGTTATAGTACCATTCATATAGGAATGTCATGGCGCTCAGTAGAAATATTGAACCCAAAGTTTGTGCCCGGAATATAATTAATACGTACTTAAACAGTAGTTCCTACAACTGATACATAAAGAGGGTATTTATCACACGAGTTTTTAGCCCTTATTATGTACTGTTGCATACATTACTTAAGCTACACACATTTAATCTGTAATGGATTCGGAAGCCGTAATAAAATGACAATAATGGTAATACAAATGTGCCAACAATGTAAAATCTTCTATTATAATGACACCCCAATACAACCCCAATTGCAAATCAATATCGTTTCGTAACTACTTTCGTAACGAGTATATAAGGGTGTTTTATCTACTGATTTTCGATTATGATTCCTAAATATCAATCATTAAATTTGTCGAGTTCGGCAGGTATTGCAAATTTAAAACCTTAATGTTGTCGGTATGACCGTAATGTTACGTCACTGCTATTGTTATCAGTTCCACGCACACTTTAAATTACGTGATGACAATACGGCTTCTGAAAGCATTTTACAATATGGTGTAGATTAAATATTAAGATGATAAAATATGAAATAATATAAAAACGACATTCATTAACAAGCACTTTGTAATCTTAAAAATATGTTAGAATGTAAAATGAGATTTGATGCACAGCTCAATAACGAAGCCTGTTCGAACAGCGGGATGAATGTCGTGAAATACTTAAAACTACGTATCTAACACAGAATATAACCAAAATTACGCTTGCATTGATTGGATGCGCATGGATAAGACACCATAGAGAGATATTGAAGGTATTAGGACGTACATCACACATACATATATGTAAAGTTACAACAAGCCTTATAGTCCTCCCCCACCTCGGATTTTTTCTTGTAATTCTGTAGAGTAATAGCGAAAGTATTGCGACAAAGAAACAATGGATAGCTGGAGTCAAGAAATTATTAAGTTTTCCCATCGAGTGATAAAGTAATATACCTATAATCCGGGGAGGATATTTTTTTATAATTCTGTACACAGTGGAAGTACTGCGACAAAGAAACAATGGATAGATGGCGTCAAGAAAATATTTAGTTTTCCCATCGAGTAAAAGTCGATATATGTGTGCGTACGGTGTTCGCATAATTGTCTAGTATGTTTTCCATGTGCCGGAGGCATGTACTCGTACAGGATCCTCGATGGCTAGAACGGGATACAGTATTTCTCGAAGCGTTTAGCGACACGAATCTATAACAAGCACTCCTAAATGGAACTACAAGACTATTTCTCCGTAGCATCCACATCAAATCTAGTCTGTCAATACTCAAACTCCCAACTGTTGAAGGTCCGCGGGTACTCGACCTCCACGGTTTACGGTTCTGTTCATTATTCTCATAAGGGATAAGTAATACATCTAGGATAATCAAGAACAGTACCATTTTGTCGATATTATTCTTAGGTCAATTAAATAAAATATTATGCGAAATATACGAAAAGAAATTCACGTCATTTTTAAACTAACTAAAGTTATCCCTTATTGCCCATATCTGGCGTAACTTCAAAATATATAGTAGATGCATTGCGCGCAGTCGCTTCGTCTCGCATTCTGTTCAATAGAAACACTAAGCAATACGATAAAAATAATTTACTTTTCAAAACGGAACGCAGTAACCTAGCTACGTCCTGTCTAGTTTCCTACCTACGCGTACCCTACAGGCGGCGCACGCGGCACGCGCCTCGATTCGACTAATCCTTACGTCGTGCTCCTGTTCACGACCACTCTCCTTTATTTATACATAACACTTGGATTATAATTTTCTCCTTAACTTACTTCTTTTAATATAATATTTTAAATGGATTTCGAGGAAAATATACCATTATTTGTTTTTTTTATAAATATACTTTATTAACTATATGTTTAATGCAAGTCGTGCACATAATAACGCTTGCGACGGTCACCCACAACAGTAATAAACTAGCGGCGTCTGTATCGATAGTGGTGAAGCCCGCAGTTGTGTATTCATATATTATTTTATTATTTCTGCTTTTCTGATTGCCACTAACCAGTTCAAAATAGTTGAAATGCGATAGGTCTAATCCTATTATGTTGCCATTGTAATAAAAAAAGACTATCATGTGGCCAACAATAGTACCTACCTACACTTGTCTTGTACTGATAGGTAGCAAATCGCAATACGGTAACGTTAAAGTCCACAACTTTATGTATTATTTAAGACTATTTATTGGACGCAAGCGTGAATGAAAATATTAAACGAAAACTAAGAAGAATAACGGCACATCTCTGTGGAACTACCATTAAATTAAATAGACGGATTCATAAAGAAAACCAATTGTTTATTCTCGTACGAATATAAATAATAATAAAATACGAAACGCGCATCTAGTTGCGCCGTTTGCTCACAAACCATAATTAATTTTGTTGTACTTACCACAACATAATCAAGTCGGCCGTTTCAAATTATCGAACTTTTTATAAATACAATTTACTTGTCATTTATAGAATCGTCATAGCAAATGTAGTCCCGGCCTGTAATCTTCGTTATATCACTTTTATTACTCTATATATTATTATTACTATTGTAAAAACAAAAATCGATTGCAAGAGTACGACAGTTGTCTAGTTGCCTTCTTAATACTTAAATGTTATTTTTAGAAAATTGCATACAGTAAGAGGCTCTTGGAGCCTGCCAACCAAAACTGCTCGTACACAATTGACCCACGCTGTAGTTCCACAGAATTTTAAAATCTGATGTAACGAATACATTGATAGATTATTCGGTATGTATTAATAATACTTTCTCTTCGTAAATAAGTATATAAAAATATACATTTAAATTATGTCAATAAATATTATTCAACAGATTCAACGTCAAAAGTAACATATATTTTAATAAATTATTAAAATGATGATAGCAACACGATTTTATTCACATGAAACTGAAACGAACAAAAACTGATTTATTATGTAAAAATAGATCAAGTCTCTCTCGTATATTGCAAGCTCTGTCACCGCAGCCATGTCGCCGAGATTCCGGATTCCGGTGTTTCGGTGAAACATCAGGGCATTCCCATTCAAACCATCACATGCGCTTGTACGCTCGCTGCCCACATACAAACTGAAATACTGCAGCGACCAAAACATTACTTCCCAGACTAACTAAATAAAATAAATACTTTCAAGTTTGTACCCTACAGTTCAATAAAATCTTAGCATATAAAATTATCAAAAAACAATCTTAACAGAGGATAAAACAAAACGTGCTATTGATATAGTAACTATCGAAACGCCACAAAATTGAAGTACGCGCGATGCAGTACGCGCCATCATTGTGATGAGACAAGTTGGAGTATAAAATGAACAAGTCATTCGAAGCTGGAGCACCGTGTTAACACATGTACATACCAGCGTTGCACCCAAACCGAAGACATCGAACGTAGCACGTACATATATAAATATATATCTTTTTACTTGTCCCTTTCAATCAAAAATAAAATGTAACAAACTGAAGCTGCCAGTTCGAATTAACGTCGTTGGATTTGTCTAAAAATTATAAGCTACCTCCACAATAAAGATACAACTAGCAGTTAGTTACTATAGGACCAGTAGCGCCGTAACAATACCTGCCTTCTTAAGGCGACACTACTCTTCCCTCTACACTTAACCAGGTCGGCATACACAAGGCACTTGCACGTAATATATCCGTGAAATATTGAAATTATTGTTGTGAATTATTGTTGTGACAGACAAAACATTACACTAAGATCAAATACGAATCTAAAATAACTAGGAAAAAGGAACTAATAATAGGATGCAGATCAGAATAATATAAATAACAGATTTACCTGTAAAATGGCAGATTTGATTTTGTTTGAACTTTTTAAGAGCTATTGAAACTTTATTTGACTGTACAGTGCACATTTTTATTACTACTGTATAACTATTGATTATATTATATTTGAGTGCACAAATATAAGAATGTGTGCGTCAGAAATTTCTTCTTTTGGTTTATAACTATATGAAAACTAAATTTCTTGCCTTCAAATTAGTTTAATAGCAATGGACATATGTGCCTTCTTGCTATTGCTTAATTTAATAAAATCTTAGAACTTGAGTTATCTCCATAGAAATACAATTTTACAAAATTCTACAAAACTACAATTTTACAGGTAAATTATTAAAACAAAAAAGGAGTAATTAAATACTTAGGAAGACTTATACCAACTGCTTTAAGTGCCATATTACGCTGTTACCTTATAGTATATGGACATAAAGTTGTCATAATAAAATATATTAGTCATTTCCAATAAGCCCTGCTAGTTGTACGCTCAGCTTGACTCACTTAAATGGACAAAACGCAACGATATTTTATCATCGATATTTTGGTTTAAATGCAACGCAACGCAACGCGACCGAATTGCCATCACACTGCTGTCATATCGATGGAATGATTAGTTATGAACATTTATCCAAATTGCCAATTCTTCCGTCAAATGCACATTAACACTGTTTCACAATAATAGTACTTATAAGTCCTATATAACAATGTTTATATTATATTATAAGTGTTAATATTAACGGGCATTTGACGATAGATTGTTTTCTGTTATTGCTATAGCATAATGTCTAGGTTTCTATTCAACACAATTATTTATCCCTTACTTTTATAAAGACAGTGCGTATAGTGAAAACATATGGATGACAGCAGCAAAACGGATCGTCGATCAAAAACACGTAGCGAAAGACACACAGACAAACCCCAATAAATCGTCAATCTTAAGCGATTCTCAGGCACGATACGACGTTCACGCTGCACCTATAAGAGTATATATCAACAAATATCTCTGTGAAACACCGTTCCATACCACATTATTAAAACGTTGGAGACTTATGTTTACATGAACTAATCAATATTACATTGATCACAATACAATAAGACTACAATAAAAAAGTCAAAACTATAACATGTAAAATATTGAACGAATTGAAATTCTCGTATCGTACGATAACCACACAGGAATCTTAATACAGTTCTAATTATATTGCTATAAAATATTATAGGTGAATACGCGCCGGGGTATAAATCTCTTGCTGAAGACAGGGTTTTCAGGGGTTGGCCTGTGGCATCGCTGGGTTTTAGGGGTTGGCCTGTGGCATCGCTGGGTTTTACTGGATGACGCAACACTTGCACTTGGGCTTCTTCTTAATGGTGACGTGTTCGGGCAGCTGAGGCTCCGCCTGTGGGGAGCGGTGCACCTCGAACTGGCCGGGGCGGTCCACCGCAGCCCCGTTCTTCGTGCCGTTCATAGCCTTCGGGGTGCTCGCCTGCACCGGGCTGGGCACCTTAGTCTGCGGCGACGCTGCTACATTGGCCTGCAAAGATGCAACACATTAAATTAGCATCTCACAATGGAATATCCTACTGTTTACACTTTGTTACATATCACAACAGTGGCATAATGAGCTTACGGCCTGCGTAATGGTATATGCGTTGAAAATCCTTCAAAAACCTATTTACTTCCTACTAATATTATAAAATGGATGGATGTTTGTTTTTTTTTACGCAAAAAGTACTGAATGTATTTTGATGAAATTTTAAATATTAAAATAACGTAATGCAATTTATTTATCTTGCACAACATTTCGACCAAATCGCACTAGTTTTGACTACAGTAGCCAGGTCAGTCATAAAGTTTACTAAAATACTAAGATAAATATAGAAAACTTTTTATGTTAAATTTCCAAAGTATGCTCCGCCAGTTCTTTGTTTCATGCGTCTGAAACAATTTTTGAATCAATTTTTCCAGGCCACCGCAGATATCTCTTCTTCAGAATTCTCAAACGCGTTAGCGCATCTTCTGATCATCGAAAATCGAAAACTGCCCTTTCCCTTACAAAAATCTTTCTTCTTCATCCTTTCAGTAGGTTTTTTTATTTAACGGAATAAAAGAAAGTCGCTTAGTTCCAGATCAGAACTGCAAAATGGGTGACTTTCGCTGTCTAACGTTAGTCTCTTGTTTTGAGCGGTAAGTATGCGGCTCCGTGGTCATGGTGAGGCAATAACACGCGAAGTTCAGAATACGTCCGTTGTTCGTGGCAGTGAAAACTTCACATACGCATTTCATTTCACAGCTGCGGCGCCGCCGCGAGTCGCCGGCGGGCGCGAGGAAATCGCGCCCACGAATACGGCGACCCGGGAGGGACCAGGCCGCTTCCGTGGCCGGGCGGCGTCGTCAGTGATGGAGATCGGGGGAGGTATTGTAGCCTCCCCCGAGGAGGGCTCCCCTGTATCGGCAGGGGAGCGGAGGCGGAGGGTTCCCGGATGTCGCTTGGCGTTCCCTGGGGCTCCCTACATGCCTGAGAAAGGCCATCCCTGAGATTTTTAGTAGGTAGGCCTCCCCCTTCTGGGGAGGTGAGCCCCACATAACCGCCGGCTCGCCATAGCCGGGATATGCAACTTAATGCATTTTCCTCAGGGGAACAAAAAGAAATAGGAGGCATTGGTTCGTTTTGAAACAGCCAAAATGACAATTGACGCTTTATTACTGGATTGTGTTAATAGATCCAGTATTCGTCACCTGTCACAAAATCGAAATCACGCCGAGCGAGCCTGCCCCAAATTTATTTTTCATGTCACGGCACCATTCTACAAGCCCTAGCGTGAAACTATCCTAAACATGCGACAGTGCTCATGTAGAATATATTGAATGATTCTCAATCGAATTTACAATATAATGGTCAAATCTCTTTATATGTAATTGGTCGATGTTGTTGATTTAAATATTTTAACTGTTAGCAGATTTCTATCGGGAACCTCCGTTGAAGGACGACCTTTTTTTTCTTCAACCTCCAAAGATAGACTTGACAAGACCTCGCTTGTATTTGTAACACCAATCGCAAATCTTAGATTCCCAATCTGTTGGACATCAAGATATTTCACGATTATTGTGACTGTGCCAACGAGCTCGTCTTATTTATTCTCAAAATAAAAGTTTATTCTGCAGATATACTTCGTAAAAAGTGTATGGCTGCAAAAATGTAAATAAAGAACAGTAAATATTACAAAGAAACAATATAAACAAAAAACAAATAGAATATAGTAGTAATATAGTACCACTTCAACAGTAAAAGCATGTTGTTTTAAACGATCAGTTAGTTCGTTTATGATTTCGACCACTGCACAGCAAACGTGATCCGAATGGGTTTAACAAGGCACTGGTGACATCACCGTATTCTGTTTACACTCAAAACTGGGTGAGACAATGCAGAATTGTATTCACAAAGCCTTTAAAATCGCAAACTTCTTCGCAATTATTTAATAACTAGATGAAAGCAAAACATGATCTTTAATATTACAGGATCAAAGTTTTATTAACGTTGCGTGCATATTATATGGTATTAGAAAAAAACGCAATACCTTGAAAGGCCAGATCAAAAGTATACGTATCTAACGAGCGTGTATAAAAGTATACGTATCTAACGAGCGTGTATAAAAGTATTAATGAAAGTCGAGGAAGCTTGGGTTGAAGTGTTTGGCTCGTAGCAAATGGAAAACTATGATCTCTACCTACTCCTATATATAGGTAATAAGACACGTGTATAATAATTTAAAATTCAGGTAATTATACTTGATTAAGAAGTATTATATCCCTATAAATTATCAATCCGCAAAAGTTATGTAATAAGATTTAAAAAAATTAAAGTTATGCTCATGGTGGTCAAAAGTAGAAATAATGTAGGCTCTGTCATCAGTTGTATCTGTCAATGGCAAAACGATTCTACATAATACATTTTAATATCAATAATTAATATTTGTTACGTATGAAATTATGTATAGAATTTTATGGGTAAAACTTAACTGTACTTACTGTTATGCAACGATGTTATCCGACTTATCTGGATTACTCTAAGCTTTCGCAATCTGATCTATTGACCCACTAAAATTTTTTTGGCTTAACAGTATATAAACATATTTTTCTAAAAGACAAGAATTTTCTTTCATCTTTACCAAAATGCTAACTTCTTCTGATAATAAGATTTTCAATCAACTTACTGCTAAGCCAAGTTATATCTTCTGCAAATTAATGATGACCAGATAGACATTGCCCAAATTATAAGATTAGTCGTGCTTAGTTGATAATAATAAATTATTACTTGCTGTCTAATTGCCCCGTGACTGATTAATCAACAATTCTAATTCGTAAGAGTCAGCTTTCCTAATTTGGGAATTAAAAGTATTTTAATTTGTTGTAAACTAATTTAGTTAAATATATTTTTAATCAAATATTTGATTTGGATAAACTAGATTTATATTATATATGAGGGATTTGTTATGTGTGAGTGAATTTTGTCAGCGAATTGTATACGAGAGAGACGAATGAACGTGACGTCCAGTTACTGCGCCCTTGCCGACTAGAGCGTATGTCATTGTGTTTAGTAAATATTCATAGTTGATGTAATTTATTTCATTGAAATATAATTTATTTAGTTTGCTTTTATTATAAGGTCTGTGTCAGTAACTTCCGGTGTAGATAAACAGCATCCTGACACATTACGCGGTTTTAGGAAAGTAATGAAAACAGCTTAGTCTGATATTACTTACAATTTATTAAATGCGCGGTAGCACATTTCATACATTGATAATTTACATTAATCTCACATCTTACAACATTAACAGTTACATCTAAAATAATTAAATCGACCTATGATATATCCTGCCAATAGCAGCCAATACCAACAACTTTCCTTTAAATACGGTTTGTGGTTGGAATTTGATATTGTGAGAAACACTCACGAACCCGGTCTTCAAAACAATACTCATTTCGATCTACGACGATCTACGATTACTAGCGATACAGGAACATTTAAATTTACTGTTATATAATGAAACCATTAAAGTTGCTTTTTCTTTTTGTTTTACTATAAAACTACAACTATAAATGAAGTGAACAAACCGTGACACAATCAAAATTAAACACACTTTTTGAACTTACCTCATTTGATTTGAATGACCAAAATGATTACAAAACCTTTATTACACTCAAATCGTGGTATCACAACAATTTATTAGTCGAAAATATTTGTTATTTTTTCATTTCGATATTTTTTCAAAAATATACGACCTAAATGTCAATGTGACAGAGCCCACAAAGTTGTGGACGCTGGTTGGCGTTGTAACCGTGCACGGAGCCAATAACAAAGGTGATAAAAAAAAATCTGTAACTATACTGTCAGAAAGTTCTCTCGATTTGACAAAGAAGATCAAAACTAAAGAAATGGCTGTATGGGCTTGGTACCCTTTGCCTTCCTGGAATGGGAGAATGAAACAAAAAAAAATGTCCGAAAGTTCTGTCCATCTGACATTTTTTGTCATGAAAAATAACCTCCGTGAGATTTTGATTGTTAATAGTATATGAATCATTCCATTTTATCAATATATTATGTCGTTCAATAGTATCGTAGTCGAGCATCAGCGGCGCTGCACCTAACGTGTTGGTGATGGACTTATTTGATTAGGGTAAGCTGTGACGATAGTTTGCACTTTCGCCGTGAATAGTTTTCCTCGCGGAATCTAGCATGTCATTCAAGTTATTAATTCCGACTTACCGAAACATTGTTGGCATGTACAGCGTCTACTTTGTCTTCGTACTCGGGTAGAGGCGGCGCCGCGGCGGGCGTCGGCGTGATGGGTTTGCCACATTTGATCAACGACACGATCTCATCAGCTTCGCGGCTCAAGTCGCCGTCTGGCCGAAAAGGATTGTCCCAGCCTCTTTCAGAACTGAAACATATCATAATTTAGAACAATACAGCCAACGCGCCAATTTAATTCCACGAGCCAAGTCAATTTACATTATGGAGTTACTGATGATAAATAACAGGTTTCCTAAATACCATGTATAACCATCAAAATACATGTACGGGAGTTATATCAGAAGAAATAATTGGCTCAAAATAATACCTTTATTCTTTTAGTTCAGTAAATATGTAACATATAATACTGTAATGGCATAATATATACTGTAATAATAAACCAACGTATGCCAGTAATATGCCAGTTTTAATCTTGGTCAACTGAATATATTTTCATTAATTTAGTACTATTACTAAAACTATCTAAAGTCTAACAAATTGAAAATCATATGGCTGATCAGAAACTCGAACATTTTATCGATTTCCATCTAAACTCTTTAATCTTAATGGACAACATGTATTTTTATACACTTGATAATAATTTGAATAATATAAGATAAATATATATCAAACAGAAATATAGATAAAGGCGATAAAGCTTTCATTTTATACTTCCATACCATCACACTTTAACAAATACGAAACAAGGTACATTAAATATTCATATAGAACTTGCAGAAAATAATATTAGTATAACATTGAATCAAATTAAATTGTGACGATCAATACATAAAATGAAAATAATATAAAACGTGGATAAATGGGAGATTAACAAATACATTGGAACTGTTATGAAAGGCAAGAAAAATAGCTGGATAAAGGCTTAAACACTAAATCTTAAAGCGCCATTTTGGTAAGTCATCGTGTATTAGAGCAGAACTAAGATGTAATAGGCAGTGCACTGTCACCAGAAGAGTCAAACATTGGGCCAAACTAGCGCTTACGAGCGCTAACAGTAAATTTTAACCATTTATCCATTTTGTCTAAGGTTAGGTAGTCTCTTCAAAGTCACTTCAACCCAGAAAAATCTCATTGTTATGCTCAAATCGCTCCCAGAAGTACAAGTTGGCTGCAAGCTTTGGGTTCCGCCTCTATGTAAAAAGATATAATGACAACAGCTACACATTTATTTTAAAATCGGTCATCGTACAGTCTGTCCGAAATAAGATGACTTAGATCTTTGTAGCCTAAGAGATGCAATGATCATTACTTAACTAATAATGTAAAAAAGAACAGAATAATAAAAACAATACGATTTCTTAAGCAGTATGCAAAGGAGGTTTTTATGGTTGAGTAATGTGTTTGAGAAAACCTTTTTTATGGTTGAGTAATATTTTAACAAGCAGAATGACCGTGTTCTATTCAACATCTCTAAAAAGGCTTCCCAATTAGTCAACAGAGTATAACGTATGTAATATGATTCAACTTCAGTGATGTTTGATGCGATGTTAGCTATGAAGGTATCAAATTTTTGTGAAAAAGGTATCAAAACATCAGTACAAATGTATCAAGATACCATTCATGAGAAGGTGGTTAAGACCTTAACAACAGCATGATGTTCCATATTCAAGAATGGCGTTTTCAGTAAGATTTAAGGTTGGGGCATAAAGGTCGATCCGATTAAGCTTGGTGGTCGTTAATGAATAGAATTGCAGTAGTTATTCAGCTAAAATATGTGGTTGTGGTACCGATATTCTTATAAACTGCTTCACACAATTGCCGATAAACAAAAAATAAAAATCCTTGAAGTTTTCAAACACTGTTTCGACAGTACAACTCAATATAAAGTAATATGGACAATTTCTTGAAATGATAAGTAAATAGTGACAATATAACGACCTTTTGTATATTTAAAATATGCTTTGTTTAAAGAATGAAGTTATAAGAGAAATTATACGATCTCAAAAAAAAAACAATTCGTTTTACAGCAGTCCGTTTAGCAACGGCCACATAGATAATAAAAATGTAATTTTAACATTTATAAGAAAATATTAATGTGAGGTTATATTTAGAAGTATACCACAAAGCATTTTTTATTATTTATTCGTTAAATTATTTGTATAATAATTACAGTGTTATTTTTTAATAATTGTATTAAGTAATTGGAAATCCAGTAAACTTTCGGATAGTTAACAGACGCCTTTTGTATATATGGAAGGGTATTTCACAATTAATAGAAAATTACCTAGCTAATTTGTTAGTCAACAGTATATAATAGCGTCAATCGTTGTTTTATATCGGCAATGGCATTAAATCAGAAAACCTGTAATCGAACTTGCTATATACGAATGGTTTATAGTTATTCAAATTTATTTTATCCGACGCTCTTACGTCGAAGAAAATGACTTGTGACTATATTAAATGCAATAAGATGCAGCGCATATGTGCGCCTGGAGCGTATACAAGAGTGACCTCTTAAGACCTAATTTTTGTGCCCGATGTACCGAGATGGAACCATAGCGAATTACCGTATTATTCCAGCACTTTAGACAAAGCTTACCACAGTGTTTCGAACATTTCCCCAAAATACAAGAAAGAAATAAATGAAGAAAAACGAGTTGTTAAATGAATTATGTTATTTCTCCGATAAACATTAGGGGTGGAAGGCGTTCCACACCTGACGCATACTGCCAGACGCAACAGACCAATCAGCACTGGGCCAACGTGGCCACACGGCCTAAAACTTCCCTTTTGGCTTATCCTTGGTGGATTATGCCCAATAGTGGACGTCTCATGGCTGCCAGGATGATAAACTTTCACTTATACATAATTTTTCTTGTAGCTTTTATGAACAATGCATTATATATGTATTATACATATTTTTTTTATTTCCAACTAGAGGAGTTGTGGAGCCGTGCCAGTAGCAGACATTCATGTGGCTCCTTAGTCCGATCAATTTAGACATTCGAAGTTACCTAAATTAATTCTTTTTTTCTACGAGCCACCGTTTTTGAGATATAACGATTCAAAAAGTTGTAATTGTCATAATATGCATACGTTTCCTCGCCACCTTTGAGGTAGTGTACTTAGCGCGTTTTTACCACTTTTTGAATCGTTATATCTCAAAAACAGTGGCTCGTAGAAAAAAAAGTATTAATTTTTTGTAGATAGTTTTATGATCTACAATTTTTATCTGAGATATTTTACCGTTTTGGTGAAAATCGCGAGTCATTTTTTTTTACCTTTGACCTTGAATAAAAATTTTTCCTTACAGGGAAAGATGGGGAACTTTCAAATTTTGTTTTTAATGATATTTCAAACAATCTGACCGATTTTCAGCTCGGTGGGAATTTGTGTAACTTTGCTCTTATTTTTTGGTCTAATTTGACCGGACTATCCTCTGTCATTTGAGAAAATCTGTCTATATTGTGAAAATAAAGTGGTGGTTTATTCGTTAAAATAATGTGTTTATTTATAAATTCCATTAATGTAATAAAATAATGTATAAACTTACTTCTTATCACTGCTTGTGGTTAAGTATAATGCATAATTCTTCTGATAACCCATAGGAACGCCGTTTTCTCACCATATTCCTCAAGCTTCTTCGTGCCAAGTAGTGATGCTATTCAAGGAATTTGAAATTGTATCTATTTTCGTTACTGTAGAAGTATTTCCTATGTTTTTCGTGCTCACCATTTCGCTTGTCTGATTTCACTTCACTATACTGGCACAATAATGGCAATTAGTGGTCAACAACTATTACTGCCAATATTCAATTTTTACTTAAACTAATTTAATTCAACTAATACCTAATCGATGCGGTTTGGATAAAATACTGTTTATAAAGTTTACGACAATTCAATTATTAATATAAGGAATTATAATATATATACCATAATAGGGGTATTATGGTATAGTTTCCCATAAGGGTTATTATCCAGTATTGACAATATTTAAATTTGTTTAATTTTAAGCAAATGAACTAATATAGTTATATTTCCAAGTCCTACTATTTTGTATAACCACCCAAATACTCTAGTTCGTTTCACATTGAATGAACACAACAAATACCTGTTCTGATTTCGATTTATAATAAATTGTAACATAAAAATACTAAAACTGAACAGTTTAAAAAAATTCATACCTTTAGATGATGAGCCTAGATGTTATATTTCTTTAATGATACGAGTATATCGATTAGATTTGTCAATTTTTGCGGATAAATCTTCAACAACCTCATATATCTTGGTCATGCTCGCGTTCGGAATCATTGAGATCGAAATGTCAGTTCAGACATGAACTAGCTTTAGCAATGGTCACTCCAAGCACAAACGTTGCAATCGCAGTATTCGAGTAGGAATTATTATTATAAAATATGAAAGAATTGTCAAAATTGTCATAGTGTGTTAGACATTAAATCAATGAAAATGTAGATCAAGTGCGTATTGGATCAATCGAAGGTTTGCTTCCGTAGTTTAAATATGTATTGTATAACGCTTAAAAGTCGATGTAAGGGTTATTAGGGTAATTTTACGTTGTACAATATATTGTGGTAGATAAAGTATGTATACCAGTCTCAAAATAACAAATTACTCAAGCCATCAATACCCAACATAGCGTAGTATACTAACACTCATAGTTTAACTAACAAATACATCAAATTAAAAATGTAGCTTTTAAAATAAAATATCGAGTTCAATTGATATTTGATACACTTAAACCATTCTCTATACAATGTCTAACTTGTACATACATTATGTATGTCGAACATATAATAATGCGTTTAGAACTCAAAACTATTCAGCCTCGCCGATGCTCCGGATGGCTAACACATTGTGTGGTCATTGCAATGTAATGACTAAGTCAAGGACTAACATTGTATCAGTCTGAATGCTTAGACGATTTTATGGTACCACATAAAATGCGAATTAAATGCCACCAAGATTCGCACGTCGACATGTAATGTTTTTTCTTGAGCATAACAAAGCTGTTTGTGGTATTAAGGTTGATTAAGTACCTATATTATATGGGAATATATAATCGGGTTCGTTACGAAATTAGGATTCAGACTACAAATGCATTTAGGATTTAATGAAGATTGTATAAATTTACTACTTTAATCAATATTCATAAATTTAAAAATACTATAGCCGTAACAGATGACTTAAGAGCCAACACCTCAGAGTACATCCTTTATGATCTGTTGTCATGGACACCTTATATACTACTGTTTTTTGTCCTTTCTTTCCTAGTTTTATTTTCAATGTGCTACTCATCCCACGCAAAGTAACATCACCTTGCTTGCATTGAACATTTGATGCGGCCTCAACCCTAGAGACTACATTGAATCCGTTGTAACGACTGCCTCAGGAAAACAGGAAAAAAATTTAGTCTTAGATACAAAAACAATTCGACATTTATAGGAACGTGTTGCACCAAGACGATGTGTGATATGAGAAGTTACCACTTTTCGTAGACACTATTTTCCACGAGTAAGTCCTCATACTGAGCCCAAGTGAAATCATCGATATATTTTGTCAATCAATGTTGAGTGAGAAGAGGGAAATCATCCAAAATGTCAGCGTTACCAATGGGGCCTTAAAATATACTTCGACCCATGAAGTAAAAAATAGTATATATATTATTACGAATTGTAATGCACTTACGTCAATTCAGAAAAAAAAAACACTTTCTAACATATTTACATAAGATACTTTTCTGCATTATTTAACAAGAAAAAATATAAGTTATGCAAAGTTAGTTGCTAAATACAAAATAATGAAGGTTAATGAAAAGTTAGACTGGTTAAATCAATATTTTGTCTCTAATGTTAGTCTAATATTCCCCTAATTCTAATCGATAAGAATTCGATCGCTGAGACTACCCTCTGGCCCTTAATAATTAAAATTATATCTGAAAAACACTTAAACAAAATATAGATTAAGTAAGTAAATCGAGCGAATAGTTTTTGAATATTAAGGATATCACTAAGATATCACTGTACTGACAGATCATTACTTTATATAACTTTATATAGGAGTTAAAGAAACAATTGCCGGTTTGCATGGAGATTTTAAAGAATTTTGTTTATTCCATACGAACGTTTTACTTATTTATTTAATAGTCATTACAAACTTTATGATTGATTATTTTACACGTCAATAAATATTAAAATATTTATGGATATTATAATATCACAAAGATGGAGGTAATAATCCACAAAATTATAATGAAAAAAATACAGCAGGTACTCTTCGAGATATTTATTTTAGTTTCCATTAACCTAATTCTGGGTTAGAAATGAAACCAAAAATTGCGGTTTATGGTTAAAAAGTAATGGAGAAATATTTTCTATGGTGTAGAGTGTATGATCTATAGTTATGAAATTATTAATACAAAGACAGACAAATTAGATATAAGTAGCCATTTTACGTGTAAACCATTTTATGGATCCACTTAATAGCTATTATTGAGACCACGTCAAGTATAGTCTGACTGAAGACACATTGTCTATGTGACATTATCTTTATCATAATTTCAATTGGGTCTAGCCCCAACCATAACTGCTTCCAATCTTATTTTTGCAATTTCAAACTTCCTCAGTTCGCCCCAGTCCTCCTCAGTTTATTAAGTACTTCGGTTGTTTCATTACTAGTTTTAGTTCCACATCATAGCCAAACAACGTTGAGACTTCCAAGGCTATCGCTGAGAATATGAAGTTTTGCCTATCGGTGGATCGTTATAAAAAAAATTAACGACCATACGCCACCCCTTTTTTAATAGCGAGAACTAATACTGGAACGATTTTCTTTCGCAGCGGGTTTTGCTTTGTATGAATGGGTTTGGGTGACGATCGAACGAATGTAATGTAAAGAAAAGCAAAATGAAAAACCAGTTACTCGAAATGTCGTTAACGGTGTCGACGAACTAAATGGTTGCAATACACACATGCGGCTTTAGATAAATTTGAAATAAAACAAACCTTGAAAATAAAATACAAACGGTCTCATATCATTGTGTTTTAGAATGCATGTATGTAGATATAAGATACAAATTGGTGTCAGACAATTCGAAGACTAGTTGTACGACGAAGACTTGTTTTGGTCCTGTAACGTAAATCGGTTCTACCGTAGCCGTCGTCGTCTATATTCTCCTGCGCACAGTCTATAATGGTGTAAGTTTCTGTCCGAAACATGGTTGCCAGCGCGTCCGTACTACTTCTCGGTGTGTTTGTAGTTATAACCCTGCCCCCGTTCCAGACTTCATTCTCGGTCCGTCAATGAGCATAATGACCAAATGACCCTGTACATTATGATGTAAATACCAAGTTTCATAAAAATATATGTAGGCGTCATTCTAACTCTAATCGTAGCTAGCAATAGAATTTGTCTATCATGTTTGAAAGCCGTGTGTTCGGTAAGTGCTCACCAGAGTTCCACAGGCCTATCGTACTGAGTCTTATAGAGCGCCCTATAAGACTCTAATATGAGTGGCTCAAGGTAGGGGTAGTAAGGTAGGAATCGTTCCAAGTCCGCCGTGGAAGTAGTTTTGTGGGCATTATCGGCAATATCATTATGTTGGAAGTCCAATAGAATGTCTTTGGTTTCAGGCCGTTATATAAGAATATACAAAATACGAGTGCGTAATACCAATATGTAAGAAAAATCACTCATTTAAATGTGACGTCTTGAGACCAAAGAGGAATATAGTCTTTTATCATTTTCAGTATATAAAAAGAAGAGAGATTAATGTTGTATTCAATCGTAACCACATATAGGTACTGCTAGCGGTACTCACTCCCATGCGTCTCCTTTTTTGACATTTTACCCTTAAAATAATAGTTCACATATAATAACTTCCATCCATTTAGATATATTGCAATAACTCTTATTGACGAATAGCGGTAGTTTTCGAAAGGCTTGATGTGGTGCTGACTGTACAATAACAACATAGCGCTGATTGAAACGACCGATACCTAATTGAAACGGGAGCGTCCGCCCGTGCAATCAGCAAATTAAAAACGCCCTGCAGCCTGCCCGTCCTCGCTCAATGATTGCGACTAGATTTTTATCTCTCAATAAACACATACATAAGTACATAGAAGGTGGCACAAGGTGGTAATGAAAATACATATACAGTGTTTTAAATTTTGCGAATATTTTTTATTTTACTTCATTTAAAAATACCACCTTCTAGGAAGTGATGTTACAGGTTTTTTTATAGGATAAAGCAGCAAACGAGCAAGCGGATCACTTGATGGTAAGCGATAACCGCTGCCCATAGACACCTGCAACACCAGAGCCGGCCTTTAAATGAATATGGTCTTTTTTTTGAAGGTTTCGATATCGCATCGGTTCGGAAATACTGCAAGCGACATTTCATTCCACAGTTTAGTAGTGCGTGACAGAAAATTCCTAGAAAAACTGTGGTGGACTGCCAAGCGTCTAGCTGATGAGGATGAATGCTGTGTCGCGTAGAACGGTGACGGAAACTAGTAGCAGGAATTAATCCGAACAATTCCTCGGAGCACTCCCCGTAATATAAGCAATAATATATAATATATACATAGCGAAGCTACATCTCTCTACGCAGCGCCAAGGAGTCTAGCCGACATGAAATATTCAGGCAGTCGACGATTCCAGTCGCTCTCAGTTGGATGCGGTCCAGAGGGAGAAACAGGTACTGGAGAGCCCCTGCCCAAAGATGGGAACAGTATTCCATATGTGGCCGAACTTGCACCTTATAGAGTTGCATGCGGTGGGCCGGTGTGAAATACCGCCTCGATCTATTTAGCAAAACAAGCTTCTTTGAGGGTATTTTAGCCTTACCCTCTAGGTGTCCGCGAAACTATACTTCACTCAATATGTCGACATCGAGAATTAAAATACTAGCTGAGGCATTTAAGGGAGAGCTTTCAAATCGAGGTGATGCGATAAAGGGTAATTTTTTTGCTGTGAACACGCAAACTTGTTTGTAACAGGCTAGGAAGTGACTATGTGACTGCTTACAAAAAGGCAAACCGTGTCCTTTTTCTCACTATCTACAAAAGCTTACCTCTATATCAACAAGAGAACATCTACAAATATTCAGACTATCATCCATAGATGTGAATGTTAAACACAAAGGAAAGCATGTGTCTGAATTTCATAAATATGGATGCGCTACATGCGAAGACTATCAGTGCAGAGATGACATGTGATTTTATTCCTATAATACAAAAAATCTAACTATAATGAAAATATTTCCTAAAATACAAAAGCCGTACATTTGATCTAATTTATTTGGACAAAATCTTCATGGATAAAATACGCGAAGATAAAGACACAACCTACGCTGTGACATAACGGAACAAATTTTTCTTAAGCTTGCTCAGCAGACGCTGCGCAGGAAAAAAACTAATGAGTTCAACAGTATATAGACCGAAAATCTATAAAGCCTTATACATACTAAATTCGGAAAGATGAAACTCTTATTATATATATTTATAAAAAATTAAAATAATAAATAGTGTTTTTTACGTAGGTTTTCGCGGCACATATAATGTTGATAGTTGTTATTCGTTTCTTATTAAAATATTGTATTAGTTCTTAACGTTAAAAGTTGCTGCAAGGCCTGTGTTTAATAGTTTCCCATTTTCGATGGATCCGACAATGTTTCGGGGTGACATTAGTACAACAGGAACAAATGCGCCACGTTTCATTCATGCACTAGTGCCCCTCAGGAACTCTCCCCACAGTCATACATAGCCCACATTTTTCTAGATAATACTTTTTATAGTTTTCTATTTATATTAATAAAATTTCGAAATATGAGAATATAGAATAATAGTCGCGAGATGGTATTGGATGCGTAATGATGCAATTTAATACTATATAAACCCTAAGATGATTCACCGGAATTAAACAACAAATTAAAACAAATCCTAGGTCCAATTTGTCTAATAAATCAGTCTAACCGAACAAAGCCGTTGTGTTCGGCCAGTAGATGACATAAAAATATTCGATGACGCAATACAATAATAGTGAATTCGACGATTATTTATTATTCCTGTTCGTGGTAGCTGTGACTTATGACTTGGTATGTGGAAACCATTTGTTGTAGACATACCTATAGTATTATTGATATACCAGAGCAACCACCACTCCTCTACCGCTACCTGGAAAGAAGTGAAAATTATAAATTAAATTAACAATTTAAAAAAAAAATACCTGTTTTGCCTATTGTATGCGATGTCAGCCATGTCCACGTGCACGGCAGCCGAGAGTAAATCCGCGTAGATTACGTGAGAATCTTGCGTCGGCGGCGGGGAGACGCACTGCGGCCGCGCTCCCTGGTAGAACGACACTCGCACCTTCGATTCTGGCCTATAATCAAAATCACACATATATTATCATATTTTAAAATAATTTCAATACAAAATTTAGTTCATATGGTCAGCTATCACCTTTTTAATTGTCTGTCTTAATAAAAACGGTAATTTACAAAAGTTAAGCACCATTTATCACATTCGCTAGCCATAATAACAACAAGCAAATATTATATTATTAACGTTACAAACTCGCAAACAGTAATTTAATCATTATAATGTCGCTCAGTAAATGAATCATACGGCGTGTGCTGAATATCGCACAATGTTAAAAAAGATTTAACATGTTTGCATCTCAAGAGATTTGACTGACGCTAGTTTAAAAAAATAATTAATCACTACTACTAGTGTATAACGTAACGATTCTTCTTCTCTTTTTACACTGATAAAATCAAGGCAATTGTTTATAAAATGTATGAACAAAATTACATTATTAGTTTATAGATAGATCAACGCGCCTATAACTTTTAAATTCAGACAAACATCATAATTATCAGCGGTTTTAAGGGTACATAATTAATTTTAAGCGAAGTAAAGCCAAATGCTTCTGTTATGTCAAACAATACTAAAATCATTGACACAGCTGATCATAGCAATCTAAGGCCTTTTGAACATATGTAGGTGCTTTTGTATATATGTCGCCGTAAATTACGAGAATTTGTAATAAACTTGTGTTTAAAATGCAATGTATATTTATGTATATACCACACACGCGCAATACATGGCATAGCGACAATAACTAATACATAGTTGACTAAGGCACATGATAAAATATTCTTTTTCTTGAAATAACGTTATGAATTAAACAGTGAAAACTTGCATTAATGGTCATGGTAAATCAAAAGCAATTCGCTTCGGCATTAAAGTATGTATATAAAGTATATTTATACACATATATCTATCTAAAGCGTGTGCATTAACTTCGAAGGTGATTCAATGCTCTTCTTTAGTGGATGACTATATTCGGCTCCCACGCATGGCGGCGCAGAATCTAGTTGGCTCTGGCGTTTAGAATTGTTAATTCGGATACGCTTACGCAATATTACCAAATTATGCTAACCTCCTCACAATATTATTGTTGAGTATGACCTTAACTTATATTGACATAACATTACATCCAATTTAATCAAATATGTTAATAAAATTTCGAAATCAATATATCAAACTTTGCTTTTGGGGGTTTCTAATCTATCCAGATTAAAAGTGTTTTAGTCTCATCTCTTTTAAGTAGGAGACCACAACGTCATACAATTTTAAAAGCAAGATTATTTTTGACAATCATAGAAGAGAAAGTAACCGACTATTCAAATATTGTGTGTTGTGTTTTAAGGTTCCCGAAATATTTGTACACAATTTCAGTCCAATTGTTAGTCTCAACTAGGGCAATCAACTGTAACTGAAAACCGGGGCTAAATATTCAATTAAAACCATTGTACCACCTACCATTCTAGTCAAGCGGAAAGTTTGAAAATCGGAACAACGCTGTTAATTCGGAGCTCTAATGTCAAATATTGCTAACATTGCAGATCTACCCAGCAAACTAGCATACCGTTAATACATCCCTAATATCGCGCCCTGCAACTAAGTTTAGAAAATACGATAACAGGTATCAGTATTATAAGTTAGATATCTACTTGTCGCGCACTTTGCTTCTTTAAATTTGGCAAGTACGCGTTCATTGAATACCTAGTCGCAACTGCGAAATTATTAACGTAGGTGTCGCCATCCTGTCTTCAGGTATGTCGTACTTTCTATTGAATAATAAAACTACAAACCCCACGCAAGATGCTGGTCTAGGATTCCTAGGTCATCCTGGGCTATTGGTTAGTAGTAAAATAAACATTACGTCAGGCACATGCTCCTTTTACGCAGCACATGATCCAACAAGTGGCAAAAATAGAGAAACATCATCGCACAGCTTAATTGACATAGACTCAAGGTCGCAGAGCCGGCTCATCACACACGGCGAACATACACAATGACACTCACTGGTATAAAGCAAACTTATTTTGACTTTAAAATATTCAAATTATGTTTGTAGAACCTCTATTGCAAACAACATGCTGGTTTAATTTAAAAAATACTAATTTATAAAAGTTATTTTAAATCAGTGGCATTACTCAAATGCTTTTATTAATTTCTCAGCCTTTGAGCACCTCAGGCAATTTACGATGTACAAAGCAATGGGTAATCTTTGAAAGGCATTTCATAGATATTATATATATATATATACATATACATATATATATGTATATATATATATATATATATATATATATATATATATATATATATATAATATATATATATATATATTTATATGTTTAATTTAATAATTGTATTAACAGTTCTATACACGATCTAAATAATAAACTACATGAATAGTTCTTTATGGCTTTAAACTGCAATCAATTGTCATTGGAATTTGATGTGTGGGTGGGTTCAAAGATCAAATGGTTGGTATAATTAACACTCATTCCATGGATAAATTGGTCAATTTCAAGAGCTCTGGTATAAATAGTCATTGTTATCTTAGTTTTAAATATCTATGATAAAAGATCTAATATAAAAATAAACTAATGGCCGTTTTCACCAACCTTGCCTTAGCTTAGGTGACTCCTAAGTGACATGCTGTCACTTTTTATATTAACTGAAAAGAGTGAGACAGCATGTCTCTTAGGAGTCGCCTAAGCTAAGACAAAGTTGGTGACAACAGCCATAAGCCAATTATAATTATAAATAATAACATTTCTTTTTTAATTATATATGAATAAAGCTCATATTAGTCTGTCAAAAACCTGGGTAATACCTAGTGGCCAAACTCTTACAGGTTTAACCACAAATAATGATCTTACAACATGAATAACCGTCACACAACTTTTCATACCATTGAGCATAGATTAGAGGAAATTCATAAGAGTAGTGCAAAGTGAAACAGTACAACTGAATGTGGCTGAAATAAAGACAACAACTTAATCAGTAAATAATATAAGCTTGCCTTCACTTCTAAACATAAAACTTAACTACTGGGAGAACCTAGTTTAAGTCAAGTATATTCTATTCCAATAGATAAGTTGAATAATATTTGAATGATTTTGGATTTTTCAAATACATTATATTAGTTTTAAATTATGTATTTCATTAAAAACTTTCATTGTCTCTGCAAGTATTTAGTAAAATATTCCCCTCATACACTCGCTTCAGTGCGTGACGAACAATGCAAGGCAGTTAGAACAGCTATGCATCTTAGGCTGATATTTCGCTAGATAGCTTATAACATGTATTACATCCTACAATTTTCTTTCACACTGTGGGATGTAACTTTAGGTAACCAACACAATACAGCATAATGGTGAAAATAAACCAAAATGGGAAAATAAACCAAAACAAGCAAGCAAACATTACTACAATTTACTTGAGCTAAGTCAAGGGAGGAAGTTATATATATATATATATAACAACAGAAATAAAGAATGCTACCCAAACCATATATATCGTGCTTTACAACAAAACAATAATAATATCATAAAAACATAAGTGTTTAGAAGAGAGGTACCCAAAATATTTTGTGTTGTAGACCCTTTGCAATGTTTTTCGGTCTTGGGTCCCCTACATACCTGATATTACATCCTACAACTTACAAAACTTTATAAACTTATATAATAATATACTTTTTTGCTGACGTAGATCCCTTGCATGTTGTCATAGACCCCTAGGGGTCAATATAGACCAATTTGGGAATCATTATTTTAGAAAATGTAGGGATAGTGTTTACTCTAAGGATAAATGCTATCCCCACTTTTGGAACATAGTACTAGAAACGATCGGCAGACGGTATATTAATATAGGTTATGGAGATGACATTGAAATACTGATGAATGGAAATGCGAAAAAAGTTATGCAAAGAAATAGAAGCAGCCCTAGTATTTGTGGAATATAGGTGTGACGTTCCAATAAAGCACAACATATTCTCTCACCACTAAAAGGAAGTAACCAGGCCTACCACCATCAAAATTATTTAACATCAAACTCTTAAAATGGTTCTTTATCCAAAAAATTATTTATATATTTATATTATAAAATAACACTTATACACTACAGTTATCAAACTCTACTATAATCTATGGACCAATGATTTGCTGGCCCAGAACCCAACTGATTGCAGTAAAAACTGAGCTCCTAGGTAAGTGTCTAGGTCAATGCTTAGCAACTATGATGAAAAGCTGATCCATGAGAAATACAACATCACCTGGCCCTAGAGAATCTATGGAGACATTTAGATCTAGTGATACCAGAGGTAAAAACAGCAGTCCTAAGACTGAGTTTGCCAAATATATTGAAATGCAACATAGGAAAACAACACAGGATAATCCTAGACTGGAGCATGAGCACAATTTCGTGATGCACCAATAGATAGAATACCAGTAAGCTGATTAAGTAACTCTGTTACTATCATATTTTAATTGGAATTGATAGATAGTAGAGTTCCATTGTTGTTTTATGAAGATTCATTGTATCTTAATAAAACAATAATATAACTGATAGCAATAAAGTTATATGATAGGAAGCATATTTTTGGTTTTGGCAAAGGATAAATCTAATTCACTGCAGAGTCGAAATGCCAGCATCTTCTCAGACCTTATCAATAACTATACAATCTAAGCAATCTCGGCCTACAAGCGGCCTAGGATATTACAGTTATTACAGTTTACAAATTACAATTAATGTTAACATAAAGATTATCTAATCAGAGCTTCTGTCCTTCAATCACTACAAAACAATACTATGATGAACACTCTACTTATATAGAAATGTCATAATAGGCATCAAATTCAATAGCAAACACAAACCTAGTAATTATGCAATGGATAAAAGGACAGTGACTAACTTGGTAACGATACAGCAGATGAATAGCCTAGCTGAGGGAAAACTAAAGAACATTACCTATTAGAATGGAGAATCAATGAAAGATGTACATAAACCAAGCTGCAGTTCTCATAGCATATCAGAAGGTAGCCCATTCCCTCATTAGACTAAAGGAAGGCAAAATCCACAAGGTTGTAGGGAATGCATGCAGAAGAACTTTCAAATCCACTATAGCTATAGTCAAAAATAAGTTTATTATATTGAATTATACATAATTTGCTTATCTTCGTTTAGGTAGACTCATTGTCATGTATAGGTTTGTTATTGGTTTGTTCAAAAACTGTCATTACTATTTTATGTTTATTATTATTTCAACTTCTTATTTTAATTTAAGTTCTTTAGGCTTACTTAAAAACTAAATTTAAATTGAACAAAGTATGCTGCTAGCAACAGTGTAAGGACCCAGCTACCTTTATTTAGAAATTCCCAGACAATAAGCACAATGTCAGCAATCACCTATCTACCATATTTTAACCCTTATCCCTCCATCAAGTGAGAACCTCATAAGATGTTGACCTAGAGTCTACTATCAAAAAGTTTTATTGTATCAAAACATATATTTTGACTAAATGTAACAAAAATATTGTTATTTCTGTAAAACACTGTTTGATAGTTGTCTAAGGTTTTAAATTATTAACCAAAAATGAAACAGTATCGTGTTTATGTCATGAATCGTCAATTTTATTTATATTAGAAGTAAGTTGACCTTGATATAAGAATCCAGAATTAAATAATAGTGAAAAATGCATAAGATTTCCTAATGTTTTACAGACTGATTAAACAATAAATTAAAATTGTTTCAGCAATAATTCACCAATAGATAGTGTAAAATTAACAAACTAAGTACCTACTGCTAGGATGGACATAACATGATAACCGCGCGGCTGCGGCCAAGCTGCCAGGCCGCAGGGCGGGTCCTCTCGCTGCTGCCGATTACTGATACTAACATTATAAATAGAGCTTTTAAAACGTTTGCCAAATTTTGTTTACTACATATATGCTGCGTAATGACCTTGTATTCCCGACCGCTGGATTCATCCGAAAGTTTCGTGTTTATAAATCAATCCCCGTGACGTCATTTTCACAAAATTTTCACCTTTAATCACACAATCGCAGACAATCTAATCCAAATTTAATTAGGCGAATAGACAAATTTACGACATCAAGGAAACTACTTTTAATCCACTTAGAACAAATTGTCTCTAAATAATCGGCGAAATTCTATGAATCCTAAGCACAAGTATGAAAAGATTACTGTATACTACATACCTTTCTGTGTTATTATTGTTCACTGATTACTCTTATCACTGCACACGCGTAGTATTTTCATTAATCAATAAACTCACAAGAGAACAGGATAGAACAAATTAAAAACATAGACGCAATTTGTGTCAATTTCATTGAACGCTCTACAACAGTGTTTCCCTCTACAACATCGATCTCGGAAGTCGCGCGCGGCCGTGGCGAATGGAGCGGATCAGTGGAGCGACCGGGAACGAGAGCGAGCAAAGAGCGAACGACCGACACGCACGCAAAGCAATACAGACAACCGCGAACTGCCGGCCGAATAGTGATGTAATAACAAAACGAAGCTAGCAACATAACGAACCCCGATAACAAGTTCGTGTATGAAAAATGTAGAGCTACGGTCACTCCGAGTAAAGTTGTCATAGAGATTTATCAGTAATATCAAATACTAATACGTATTTATTATTCGTGTATGATTTAAATATTATAGTCTTTTAATTTATATGATGAAGAAATTAAATAAAAATTTAATGTGTTATTAATGTTGTTGTTTAAGATAATTAACTTATTATTAATAGATTTAAACTAAATCGGACCCATAACAAAGTAGGCATCTCGAAATGTCTATTTATTTCAATATACATAGTGCACGCCATGTACGGTACCTGCATTGTTTCAATATACTCAAATACTCGTTATTTTTTCGGACGCAATTGTGACGTACTTGCAATTACAAACCAAATACAAAAAATACTTGATACATTGCTAAGGAAAATTAATCAAGTTTAGCGATAACCTGAGATGGAAACGTTAAATCAACATTGGAGTTTGTTTATCGTTTTCTGAACCGAGAAAAATCATCACGTAAACAATTCAGAATAATTATTACTGAATTGTACGCATAAATAATTTTGTTACGTCAATGAAACATGAACAAATTGAGTTTATGAAGGTAAGAATGAAGCTATCTGATCATCAACTTCTGATGCAATACAATATTAGGTTAGTTTAGCTTTGGTTAATTTTACGCCATAATCATAGCGACAACAAAGATAACTGTACAGCAATATATTTACATAATTATTCCACGGCTATAAAAATTTCTTGCCGAATTGTAGAATTTATTGCTGGTATTAGGAAAGTGGTGTTCGTCTGCGAGTACACTTAGAAATATCTATGTGCCTCGTTGCTTTACTTGTAGCAAATGAGGTTACCGAGGGGAGAGATGGCGAGTCAAATACTGTTCATTGATTTCGTACAGGGGGATCTCACGTCTCGGCTTTGTTTTCTGAACATTCGATTTAAAGCCAATCTAATAAGAAATTATTAAATTACGAAATATTCTTTAAAAACTTAAAGCATTGAGCTCTGAAATGAATGTAAATAAACTATAGGTATAATTGTGTTCATTTTTGCTAGACAGTGTCTAGCAAAAATGTGTTCTTTTTTACATTTGTATAAGTATTAAATCAAAAATATGTAAAGCAGGTTGTCGCCAATATCGCCAGCGGGCTGTCGCAAAAGCGCCTCTAATGAAAATTAACATACTCATGAAATTAATAGAACGTACTCTTCGTCGACTGGTGTGTAGGGGAAGGAGGTCTCGTGCAGCTGCGTTGGTGCCGCTGGGCTGCTCTCCTGTTCCTCCTGCAACGGGCTCTCGTATATCAGCGTTTCCACCATCGACCCTTTGGAGCTTCCAAATGATACTCTGCATAGAAATTGACACTCGATTAATTAATATAATAATTAATACACACATACATTTAAGATAATGTTGCACAATATATTAAGACTCTATGAAAGCTTTTTGTGGGTAACACTACAAACTATAATAAAATAAAAACAAATAAATCATTTTATAGATAGTTGCTAGAAATTAGCAAAGCAAACTACCTATATTTCCCGAGCTTATAAATAACAGTAATTATGATTTTTATTAAGTTGCAGTATTTTTTTTAAGAAAGTCACCATCTCAAATATGTCACGAAAATATTTTTAAAATTATCTGTATGATATGTATTACCTTATAGTATATTTAGAATTTGACCCAATTATGCCATTTGTTACTGGTATCTACTGCAGGATTTTTAATTTTTTGTGAGCAATATGTGTCCATCCCATTTAGACGATCTTATTTTCGTTGGGATATGTGAGAATATTCTTGTAGGGTAAATTTACGCTTTATAAAATAATAGATACCATTATTACAGTCACACAAGATAATTCAATCATTCTTATACATAGTTACATTATAAAAATTAAGACCCCACTTCATCTTCTAATAAATCTAAAATAACAATATCAACACATTCTTCCAATAATTAAATATATATAGTAAGTAAGTAATTTTATTAATGGCAATGGTTTTTTAACAAAAAAACATTTTGCTAATTAAATATAAAGTAAGTAAGTAATTTTGTTGATGGATAAATATAAAGACAGCACACTTCATTCTTTTAAACTCATAATACTATATTTAAATTTTGACAAATAGCTAATCATAGATAAAATTCCAACCTCTAACAAATATAACTATTGTATGTGCCTTTCTATTTTCACTGGTAGGGACAGCGACACAAATTATTTCCACCCATCTCCTCAATGTTTTCTTGAATGCATTATGATATAATGCAATAAAAGAGTTACTATTGCATTATGTCATATAAATTTCAAATAATTTTGATTACGAACTTCGATTTTGTTGTCGTTGTTTAGCTAAAAAAAAAGTTGTGCGACATAATACTTGATGACATTCTTTGGCGGAATGTTTTTAAAAATGTATAGCTTGTGAACCCATTCAATTTACATTGTTTCCAAAATAGCTACCGCACTCTACTGCCACATTATAACTATTATTAGTTTAAAGGAAACGTAGATGAATGTTATACAAGGGCACAATTCTTGAAAACATCAGTAGCGTTCCACGGGTGAGAGTCAAACACAATTCCTAACTCCTGTCATATCCTGCAGACGATACTTAGCAGCATCCACGTCGTAAATAGGTACCCGGTAATACCTCTACATGTTTTGGCAATCGCATAGTTCTTCGAAATTTATCTTTAGATTTACTGAAATCATAGTGAATAAATACTTACTATAGTAGATAAAGTTGAATCTTATACTTAAGTTTGGGACCTCCCTCATCGCATGTTCGGCAACTTGTCCTAATTTCTGCTTGTGGGTAATATCAAGCTGCCTGCGAATGACCTATAAAATTCTTTTTGCGCATTCGTTGCATAATGTAGCGTCCTGACTACACAGCTGACCTGATTTTGCTTTAATGATCAACCCAGAATTCTACAATTGGCTATTACATAAAACTGATCGCTCTCCGATGATATAGCTTTTATAAGGAAACCTTAAAATCGGACTCGTTTAGTTTCCACTGGTATAGTTGTTCGTATAGTTGTTTGTGTTATTTGTGTAGTAACTTTAATTTATATTTGATTTATTTTCGTCCTTTTTACCAAGTCGCATGTCACCAGAGATTATTAATATCTTACGAATTTATATTCTCAGTGCAGTAAATAGCTAATATATCTTTGACAGTGAACTCTAATTTTGGAGTAACTAATCTGTGCAAAATGAAGGATTCATATTTTTTACAAATCCTGTCATTAAATACAAAATAATTTAACGCCACATTGTCAGTGTAGTGAATAATAGAACCGTGACGGTTGTAACTACAAACAGGTAAATAAAATCACTATAAAGTAAAGGTGTGTCGCTACTGGTGCTACGCCCATTATCGCCAATCAAAATCTAAATGGCGGTACTGAAATGTCTGAAAGAAAAGCTTTTTGTTATTTTATTTCTTCACAAGTAGGCTGGCTAAGATTGATTGGTACTTTGACTAATTTACTAGGCCGCATTCATGTATGGACACTAATCATCAAGGCTAGCAACAGTGTATAAAATCTAGTAGGTTCTAACTTTGCTGTGCCATTTATTATACCTAGATAGATTTTCTAAATGCCTATTTTTCAATTGTCGCGGCCTCTAAATGATGCTTCCTCTTAAAATCCGGTGATCTCATTTTTCTATAATTTCAGAGATCATATCGAATTATCGACTGCTCATAGCTTTGCTAGCTAGCAATAAGTACACTTATTGAGCTTTTTTATAACATGTTGAAAACGTCATTATTTAAAACTAACTGATGCCCGCGACTTAATCTGCGCAGAATTAGAACTTTAAGTAGGTTATTTATTGATATATTATTTACTACCGGCCCGTCCCGGCTTCGCACGGGTAGACATTACTCTTCGCAGCGTATGCGATGAAAGACATTCTATGGCTAATTATTTTACACCTTCGGTTGGTTTTAATAAGAATTTCTAAAGATTTCTATAGTAATCTAGTACTAAATATAACCTATGTTACTCAGTGATAATGTAACTTTGTGAAATGTGAAAGAATTATTAAAATCGGTCCAGTACTTTTTGAGTTTATTCGTTACATACTAAAATACAAATCTTTCCTCTTTATAATATTAGTGTAGATTAATATATCGAGTAACGCAGACGAAGACGCGGGCACCAGCTAATATCTTTATAAATTGTAGTCCATATATTTTTGTGATTATATAAGCTTAAATGTTAAGAATTTTCATTAAAATCCAATAAGTAGTTTTTAGAAAAACAAACATCCATATTTACCAACTTTCACGTTTACAGAAAAATAAAAAAATATGCGTGCCCAATTATAGCATAACCAAATTGCATTAATTATAAATAGCCCCTAAGATTATTTCAAACTATGTAGGAGTACGTACCTATAAATAAACGAACTTCTTTGTTCAATATACGAGATAGATTTTGAAAAGATTTATCATGTAATTACAGGAAAATGTTCTTAGGAGACCGTTATTAAGATATCTGAACTGTATTCACAAAAACAAAACTAGCCAAGTCGGCCAAGTTAGTCGGATTCGCACACCGAGGGTGCAGCAAATAAGCTTATAACGCATTATTTGCAACTTTAAATAATACAATCTTCTGGATTTTTAGTGCTACATGTACCTTTTTCCCGGCTTTAATGATTCTAGGTAAAGAGTGATTCTTCGAACCCTAAATTTTCGATGTCTTGAGGTTTATTTTTGTAAGTAACTGACAAATCAGTCTGCAATTAATTTTATAACATATTTCAGACTATTGTCTATCTTGCACAAGTTATTTTTTTTAAATAATATTTATATAAATATTTCAAAAAAATATTTAAAAGTAGTTCTTCTGACTAATATGGTGTGTCCGTAACCCAGTTTCTTGAACATTACTAACAATAACATTATTTCATATTGATAAATTGATGTAAATTATAATTATTACGAAAGAATATTAGTTGTTTCTTTACACCAAAAAAAATGGTACTAATATGTACGATTGTTTATTTATAAATAAAAAAATAGTGAGTGTCCGGCACAAAAGTCTGATTCATATTCACGCGCTTCACTCGAACGTACCCAGCTAATTAAGAAACATGAGGCGACCCTTTCCCGCCCTGGGGGTAGCCAATGGCTCGGTTGACGTGGTCGTGGCTGAGAAGTGTGGCTGGTTCGTGTCGTCGCGGAGATATAAAGGTAAATATCTGATTCATATAGCCTTGGTACACCTGTGTTTCTGATTAGTATGTTCGTTTTTATAATTAAAGTAAATGGTTTTCAAACTTGAATCTGCGGGAAATATAATGCCATTGGGGAACAGAAACCTATGTATAAATAACAATCTTTAATTGCACACGTGTGATGATTTATCGATGTTTATGGTAAAATTCTGATTGATATATGTCTGATTCATATGGTAAAAATACCATATTAATCAGAATGTCACACATATTGTTAATGAAACGTTACATTGGCGGCACGTTACGCCTTGTAACAAGTCATTTCGTATGAACCTAATGTTATTTACGTGTCTAAAAACAGTAGCTGTAAATTTCGCAGCAGTCCTAATAACGTCAAATTGGTTTCATATCTATCGACGAATAAATTTTCGAAAATTAGACTATACCTGAAATTAAAACTAATATATTGGTATTAAACTCCGTTCGTCTAGGTAATAAAATAAAGGTAAACAATAAAAACAAACTTCGTTTAAATGAGTTTAAAAATCAAATTAATTAACTAAATAACATAAATAAAATAATAACGAGTGGTTAATGAAACTACCTACTTACTCAACTATTAGTTTTAGCGTAGTTTATAGGCTCAAACTACTGCTTAGACGAAAAGGGTAATATACTGTAACAATATATTAACTTTTAAGACCGTTATAACGTAACGTGATAAGTCGTGGGTTCGATTCCCGCTCAAGAATTTTTTCTTACAATTTTTACTCACCTTTTAATAGGTATACATTATTCATAATTGGGTTGAAACGTCAGGTCAATAATAAGGTATCTGTAACTTGAAATTCCTTAAAATATTGAAATTTCAGTCATGTGTCAAACGGTGTATTATTTGTATACATACCTACTGTAGTGGCAAATACAAATACAATACTGTACCTGCATGTTGTCAAAATTGAGACAGTCTTATTTAAAGGCATTTTTAAGTATGATTATTAATAAATTTGTAATCTTCGTTTTTATATTACAGTACACAAAAATGCCACCAGTACTATCTAAGGAAGAAAAAAGAGAGAAGAAGAAAATTGCAGAACGTATTGAAAAGTAATTAATATTGTGATGATTGATATTGTCAAGTGCCATATTACGCTGTGATGACTAGATTTAGGTATTATGATAAGCATCATGTGCATTTACTGTGATTTTAATAAAAATTGACTGATTTTTCTAACTAGAATTTCATTTCTATCCCTAATTCTGATTCATATGTCACAGATTCTGATTTATATGGCCCCAAAATTTTTAAAGTTAATTATCTCGGAAACCATTTTATCAAAAAGTGTGCCTTTTTCACACATTGTATCTTAGGTTACCATCTTTCGTAAAAATATGTTTTATAAGCTTAAATGTGAAAAAAAAATTAGGCCATATGAATCAGACAAAGAACGCAATTTCGGAGAAACACTCTAAACGAGCAGTACACTATAAGTTGATTCCTTTGCAAGTGTAAAAATATGTGGCATAAAAAAGCATAAAAGGCCGTCAACGGTCAATATGTTGCTGATTGCGCGATTTAAGTTTGATTTTATCATTGCCGCAAGAGTTTCGGACTTATTATTTGATAATTTCAACTTGATACCTATTTATAAAAAATGGCTGATAGACATAAAAGTGATCTTGTAAGGGTTCCGTTTTATCGGTACGGAGTACGCAGCTCTAAAAGTGCAAAAAATACTACAAAAATGTTACTTGTGGGATTAAAAGACCCCAAAAGGAGGGACAAAATACGAATCTATAATTTTTAATACTAGTAATTACAAAATTTCCCAAAATCTTATGTCATACAAGTTTTTGGTTTTATTGACATTACTTTTTTCATATTTGCCAAATTTTTTTTTCTAGGATTTAGGAATTCTACGAATATATTCCTGTAACTATGACGAAAATTCAACCTGTTTACACAAGCAAATATGTGACTCGTTTTATAATACTTGCATCTGTATAAATTTTATGATACACTTACGAAAGGTCCAATTTGTCAATATTGTTTTTCGTTTCATCATCATATATTTGCTTATTTCGAACAAGCCTCTAGGCTCACCATGATATCACTAAGATCTATGGTCTATCCAGCGACACACAGATACGACTTAACTCAATAAAAGTTAAACATAATTACTTATATGTTTCTTTATGAAACATCCCATCTTGTTGAAATGTATAATTGTTGTTTAAACATGCCTAATAGGCACACACCTACTACGTGCTTTCATCCTCATTTTGCCGCTTTTATTTTTCTAACAAGCTAGAATGTATATTATATATGTAAAAATACTATAAAAAATAATAATGATCCATTTTTAGTTAAATTAAAAAAAAACACTTTTTTACATTAAACAGTTATTCAGTCTGCCGCCTAAAAGTTTACAATTTTAAGATACGTGGTGTTAGAACTTGAGCGACATCATTTTCCATACTGTTTTTCCAGTGCTACTTATGTTTATTAGTTTCTGTTCCGCTCGACATCAATTTAACATTTAGTATGTGAACTGGCCTAGTTATACCTCAGCTAGCCTCTCCCAGCGCTATTATGCTAATTGTATGAAGGTTGAAACACCTTGCTCTGTAAATCAGACGACGTGTTATTTTCATATATATCTTTATTCATTATATACACTGTTGCACTGTAGTCGCTTAAATCCCGAGGAAGAGAGATAGGGTGCATGGAATGTTTTGACGTCAATAAGTGCCTGTAAAGGTCTATGTTGAATAAAGATTATTTTGAATACTAGTTTTCTTTTATAGTTAGGTTTCGCCTATATGAATAATCAGTGACATTTCGTTAGAAGGTCTCATTTGTCGACAGATTTCAAATAGAACGATACTGACATTATTCATTTTAAGACCCATTTCAACAAAGATGTGTATACGCAATCAACGTGGGCTTGTGATAATTATTTGATAATGGTATATTTAACATTGTAAAAAGTATTAATATATTTTTTTAATTTTATCGTTTCTATTCCGTAGTCATATCCCCTATTTATCGATACAAACAAGCAAAGCTCACATTTTATAAAACATTTATTCTATTTTCTCAAAAATTTTAATTATTCTTTTTACTTATACATGATATAACCTCAGAGCATCAGTTTTCCATCGTGCGGTGCCGTCCATTATTTTGCTTAATGAACGCTGATTCATACCTATTATAGACTACAAAGTTACACAAATCAGGTCGAAGAGCACCTAATGAAATGAAAACAATGGTCAAAGTCAAGCTCTGAATTTATAGGCATCGGTATGATTATCTTTAATTTTTTTTTTGTTTTAATAACGGATACAGTTTGCAAACGAGGTAAAAGAATTAAACCATATTTCTTTTTTATTTAGTATAAATCCCAAACAGTATTTGCGTATTTCCTGACTATAAGTAGTTATATATTTTGTTATATAAAATGTGTTAGTTTAGTAAAAAACTATCAGTATATTGGATTTCTAAGTTAATAATATGATAGGTTTTCTTTCTTACATATATTATATATGATATTTTCTTATATTTTTTGATAGATTATATTAATTTATCTTTAGATTTACACATAAAATTATTTTATAATATAAATAACAAAATCTATCTGTCAATGCCATGATGATCAACTGCGGAAGAATTCCAAAATTGATATTATCCTTATTAATATTATATACGGAAAAATAACTTACAATCAAGCCTAAGTTACTGAATTTCATTTAAATGATAAATTACATAGATAGTTTAGAGCTTGAGACATAGTTTAGAGCCTAAGAAAAGATATAAGGCTATAAGAAATGAAATAGGAAAGAAAGTTTATATGGAAATTACATCATTTTTAAAACTATAAGATTGAAACTCTTTTTTAGGCGTTTCGTTAGATATATACGACATTCATAATTTGTAAAAATTTTAACTTAAAAGTATAAGATGAGATTTATTGTATGGTGATGTCTACAAAAAGGCATGAAGCCCCGAAATTAAAAAATATTGAAGAAATACAGAAAATTAAAGCTCAAACGTAACGCGAGCGAAGTTGCGAGTGGAAAGGTAAAAAAAAACTAGTCACAGAAATCTGAATAATAATCAGTTACATTTCTGTGACTATAGCACATTAAAATTGGAAGAATGTTTGAAAATAAAACATATTTTTCAATTTCTTTTTCTTACTTTTAAATAGTCAGAAAATAATAAATGTAAATACCTACCTTGTATTGTGTACATATGGAGTTCACGTATTCAAAATTTTTGTCGGTTCAATGAAAGCATCAAATCACATTTTACAATCACAATGTTTGTAGAAGAAAAACACGACTTACCGCAGGCAAGGTTTAAAGTAAACTATTGAGGGTCATGTCATGACTCATATTTCTAAGGATATGCATATATGTTAAAACTCACATTAGTAATCTATAAAAACCGATCACCTTAAAGGCACAATTCAAATTAGTATGTGAACTGTGATATGAATACTGATTACGTTTTCAATAATCCCTTTCAATTTGAGTAGTATCTAAGCTAAGTTAAATCAACTGATAAATCTCACGATATTTGTATCTTTACGTTAAAACTAAACATCTCATAAGAATAGTAATGTAAATATAAAAAAAAACTATTTTCTCCTCCCAGCTCTACATGAATTGAAAATAAAAAATTATCCGATATCTTGATTTTTTTTATGTTATTTGCTTTGAAAGTATTATTACAATAAAAAAAAATATACTTGATGCCCTTTTTCTACCAATTATTTACTATAATATCGAAATTATCAATACGTTTAAGGACGTTGGTTGAAATTCTTAATAATATAATTACTGACGAAGTCGTCTTGAATAACTTTCCTCGCGGAAATACTCGTACGGCGGAAAATTAGAGGCCTCCTCTGTCAAGGACTGATAGTAGATTAGGAGCAATTTGTTCTAGTCAATTACATATTTCCCTCTGTAAATGATTGTTGTTACTCGTACAATTAGTCCGGAGTTGAGCGGAGTAGGAATGACACCACATACCTCAATATTTTGCTTATTAAATGAAAATATAGCAACAATTATGCCAATACGCTTATTGGCCTATAGTTTATACTCGTATATAGAGATATATTTTTAGAGAAAACAATTACTTAAAATTATTTTATTGGAAAATATGTTAATAAAAGTAAGCAGATGTGTTTTGCACACATGATTTACCCTAATAAATCTTCTGAATTGTTAATTTGAATTTCTAATCAGTAAAAATCTATTTTGTATGAACTCGGGACCTGGTAATAATTGTCACGCTGGAAACTACTTGAGATAACGATTTTATTTTCGTATGTTTGAATAATGAACTTATTGCGAAATGACAGTTAGTTCGTTTAACAAGCTTCTTGTAAGATTTCGATTTTAACTTCATAGGTGTCAAGTAATCAATTCTCTACGATAATCATGGCGAAGAATTTAAGTACAATGTTCGATCGGAACAGAGAAGCTTTCCAAATGAGGGCTCAATGGAAGAAGATGGATATATGCAGGAAGCAGTGGTCCGATCGCTGGAGTTGGCTACTCGATGAACGCAAGTAAGTTTTTATTACACCTTTCCAAAAAAGTTCCAGCGCAGACGATGTCGCGGGCACCAGCTAGTTGTTAATAAGTTCAAGTACCATAACTTAGCATATGTACCTTTTAACTTCGTAATGCCCACTACGGTATATTAGGGTTTATTTATCGCATTGCTATCAATTTAACGGACATTACGACATCAATAAAAATCCGGGTCGTTTGTATGCAGAGCGTCAATATGCGTTGAAAGTTCTTTAGCTGTCGAATTTGAAAGCAAGTCTATTCGATTCTAGCCGTTATAATATTTAAATGTTTACCAGTTACAAAATACAAAGTCGTGCAAACAATTAATACTTTACAATATTATTGCCATCGACACGGATACTTTTGAGTACTATTTTACTATCGTCCACTGTATTCAGCTTCATCTCTTGTATGTTGCTTGCTTCTGTCTCTTTCGAATAATGCGGTGCACGTATTGCAGTCTATGATTTCTTTAGTACGTTCTGTATTAAATCAGTGTATGTCGCGTATGTATGTATTATGACAAAATGAGTCTAGGATTAAATTCCTTGACCGTAGACTAATCTCAAAACCGCTGTAACTGGAACAGTTATGAGTTTAAAAGGGGTTGTTTTGTAAGTTCATATAAAACTTCGATATTTCCGTAATTTTATCAGACATAGAAACATTAAAATTTAAACATAATTTGTACAATTTTATTCGAAATTGTGAACAAGGCATTTAGCTTCTAATTTTCCTATCTAAACAGATAAAAAATATTACCATTATTTTTATACCTCTAAAGCGCATATGTAAAAATCGTTTTGTCGAACATGATTTTACAAATATTGTTGTAAAACATTGTTTCCGTTATGGTATTAGTCATAGAGTAATAACCAAAAAAACTAAACCGAGTATGTAAACAAGTTTGGTGTAAGTATGTAAGTGGACTAAATAGGACGAAAAAATATGAATCCACATCTTGAAATGCATAGGTACAGAAATATTGAAGGTAGAAGGTAGATTTAAAGGCCAATACTAAGACCATAGCAGCACAGTATTTTACTTCCTATATACCTATTAAGATCATGTGGGTGCCGAGTATCCCTCCACTAAATAGACATTCTATGCATTAATAGGTAACAGAGTGGGTTTGTCCATGGGGTTATTTTGCTCAAATTTATACCTATACATTTGTATCAGAATTATTTTATTGTTTCATACATTTTAGATAACTTTTTAGACCTCATTACGAAAAAAGTTCTTAACCTCTTTTTATTTTATACAATATGATATTTGTATGTTTTCGCCAACGCGTTTCTTTTGGCACGAAACACGTGACGAATTTCCAAAGTTTAATTTCATTGGAGGTTAACTTCAGTTATATACAATTTTAATAAAAAAATATTTTCGTACTTTACCTATAAGGCTGTTATTAAGAATCTATTGATATCTTAATATAACTATTGAAATTGGTTCAGTAGTTTAGGCGCTACGGTGGTAGGTACATACATACATAAACTGCAAAAATCATTACTAAATTATAATTAATTTAAAGATAGTGCAGTCGTATATAAACAATCCAGTTCTTTTCAAAAGGCTAAGCAGATGTTTATCAAGCCTTTATACATGGCTAAAGTCCCAGTTTTATAGGGGGAGAGCTATTGGCGATAATATTATTTTGCTTTAACCCTTTAGTCCACTTTTACGTTGCGATATTGTTTAAATTGCGGTGACATATTATTTAGTGCGGTACCACAAAAATAAGTACGTAGATAAAAACACATAACCGCGAAACGAAATAAAGCAAATAGTATAAAAACCATATTATTACGTATTCAAGACTAGCATGGCTGATGATCACTCACGCACATAATACCTGGTTGACGCACAAAAATGTTGTCTTTTATTGGAACAAAACAACTGCATTTACTGTTGACTAAATAAAATGAAAATAGACATGGTATTGTCCTAAAATATACTTCATTGCCTCGTTTCGCACTACGACATTGAACTTGTGCCAATATACGAAAATTATTACGCTACAGTTAACCCCTATTAAGCTGGTCTAAGCCGTTAATGATTGATCTGAAACATCAATGTTCTTATGATTTATTGTTAAATCATTTTTTCAATATTAATGTAAAGTTATCTTTAAATAGATGAGCAATTATACTACCTACATACATTACAAAAAATAATTGAAATACTATTATTATTTAACACCAATTGTGGGTGCACACGATTCAAAAGGTTTAGAAATGTATACAAAATAAGCAGCATACAAATGTATAACAAATTATACTCCAATGAAATCTTACATAGACAAATTGGTCTCTGTCGACAAAGAGTTTATAGCGGGGTCATTGTAATTCAGTCTGTTACCAAACTATAGTGTGTGTCTTGTGTAAGACCTTCTTGTCAGATTAGATAGATCATTGCGTCCTTTATGGTTTCACTAAATCCGACTGTGTGCCCTCGACAGGCTTACCTAGAATACCTAGCTAGCAGCAATCGACAAATATGAATTTTGGCATGCTTATAATTATTTTGACAAAGAAAAAAAGCGAGTATATTAACAAAGCATTTTCTTTTACCATATAATATTTTAATATGTAACTTTAATTGTCTAATTTCCTAGAAGTGTCTCGAAAATTCGGTATACGTTTTTTTTTTTCCGTAAGGTACAGAATAATCGTAGCTGCTTCTACTCTTCTTGCTTTATAACACTACAGGTGAGGTAAGTTTTGTAATTTTACGGCGCCAATAAAGCCTGTCTTGAATTGTCATACTAATCCATCACATGAACAAAATGTGGTCTCTACTTCTATAATTTCTGAAAGTTTCTCTTTGATGGAATGTACATTCAAGTTGCTTCGGATATACTCACTCCGAACATTATCAAGTTAACTCTATTACCCCGCAAATATATTACTCCAGTTATACTCCCCCTGACAATCCCAGTATTATCGTTCTGCGATGTGTAATTTCTGTACATCCGACTCTATTCAACGTCTATACTCCGTCTATACCCATCCTATACACTTTGCCTTGGGTGCGATCAGACACAATAAAGTAACACATATTCTCAGACGAAGACCACTATTTTGATATATACATTTAGCATTGTTATTTATTGACTTTTCTGTTAAAACGTAATTATAAATTATCGGTTTAATCGTGTTAAGTTATAACTGATATAACTAACACGACGGCGTTTTGTTAATATGTAGATTTAATGTGTCACCAAACTTTTGGTTATCTTTACCCCCTACCGACTAAACTCAGCCTTAACCTTGACCATAATGGTTAGGTATTTTTATTAAAAAGAGAGAATATTGACATATACTGTGACGTGAGACCAACATTACTTATTGATTATAATCACTAGAAATAGGCCATACGACGACACCTTAGGTAAGCGCCGGCGAGGTTTCTGACGTATCTAGAGCGCTATCATTAACCATTTTTTAACGTCGCAAACAACGTAATTTAATGCCTGAATTATTCCAATATTGCATGAGCAAGTAACATTTTTTATATACTGATACCATTATGTCTACTATTTCTACACGCGCTTTTAAGATATTTGTACCATCTACGTCAAATTGCGATTTGGTACAACCAATTGCCATTAGATAGGCCCTAAACACTGAAATCTGGGTAAATGCTTTTTATTTTTTTCATACTTAACCATTAAGACATTGGACAAATAGTTTCAATATACATTGATAGATATAAAGTTATTGGATTTCGTGATATAATTTAGGTGCCGCATCTATATATGATTCTTTAACTCTACACATATAATATCTTAAGATAATTATTTGAAACTGGGAGTCGAGCAAACATGTTAGTGTTCTTATTTCAATGCATAATATCTAAAAAGTACATCTGAGTACTTATAAGTATAGTGAGTGTACTTATGAAGGAAAGGTAAATCGTTAACAGCCCGAACATTAATCGTATTTTATTTTATTATTGTTCAAATCTCTCTCTCTGTCTCTAGTCGCATGGACTATGATTATTGATAAGTTATATTTTATTACCCTGCTAATAATGAAATATAAATAAATTACAAATTTAACTTCTTCACAATCCCAGTTTAGTCCTTGCGAAAACAAAGTGTTAAACACAGTAATATAACATTTTTACAGCAAAAGCCTATAAATTATAATTTAGGTAATATTGTTTGTGATTAGTCACTTTGCATATACATATCGTAATGGGTTTGTCTGATATGCTTTGACTCGAAACACTCAAGAGGAATATTGTACTCCTTTGTATGGCCAATCCGACACGACAGCGCACGGATGTGGCAGTTTAATCAAACGTCTCGAGTCGTATGCGCTCACAAACTATTATTGGCCCCGATAAAGCATTCATGGTTCAATTAAATTATCTCCGCTTTTGAACATTTCGATTGAGATTAAGAAATGTATTTTTAAAGCTCTTTGCGTGAGCAATTGAACAAAATGTCGATTTTATTGATGAATTGATTTGCATTGCGTGCGGTGGGTATTACCAATTTGTGTACCTATTTTCGTATTATATTTTTTAAACAATTACCTGTAGGATTATAAATTATTTGTTGGTAAAATTGGGTAGTAAAATACTTGATGATGATGATGTCCTAGTATATGTAGTGGATCTTCTTTTGTGTTCCCTGTAGTAAATAGATACCTAATTTAATTAAAGTTATAAATTTTAAAACTTGACGTCTGAGGGATCTTGACATATTTGATAACTGAATTAACCAATTATTTTATCCAATTCATCGAACATAATTAATCATCGTTATCACAAATAAAATCCGTCTTCACCGGGGGGCACGAGCCTACCGAACTATGGCGATGAGTCCATAGTCAACCACGCTGACCAGTGTCAGAGTAAAGTCTAGTCGACTTTTACTCATATATATCTTTCAATTTTATTGAAGTTGAATACAGGTGTGCCATATAAATGTTCATATGACAATTCAAGAACTAAAATCATGCTGGTAAGTACATGACAGGATCGACGGCGGGCTTTCCGAATCTCCCGATTCGAAGACCAGTGCTGAGACCACAGATAACGTAACAACAATGGTTAATCGGGATGAAAGATATCTCAGAAGAGACAGCTCTTACATTATTAGTCAATTTGCTGTCCGTGAGCACCTATTCCCGATTTACCCTTGGCCGGTATGCCCCGTTGCGCGTGACAGCTGTATCCATGACTGTATCCGACAACAGAAAATAGAAAGCATTGTTATAGCTTGTATTGTAGATGAAAATGAAAACTGCTCACTGTCAAGCTTATTGTTATCAAGAATCTGAACATAATTTATATATATAATATAATAATTTATATATATAATATAATTATCTGAACATAATTTAAATAATTTTCCTTAATTTCAGAAATGACTAGAATTACTGCGTTAATTTCTTAGATATATAATCATTCTATATATAAAACAGACAATAGATAGTTAAATTATCGAAAAGTATCTAACCGTTGGCATACTTAATTTATGCAAACGCAATAGAGCCAGATATGATTTAAGTTCCGAATAATATCATACGGAACATTAAAGAAAGCCCATTTTTTTTTGGAGTTAATTGAAAAGCTAAGCGCCAAAGTGTCTGTAACGCTGAGATAAATAATGGATATCAAATCTAACCGTAAGCGTATAAATCAGCAGGAAGGTATATTTCATAAGTTGTGATACTGTAAAATAAGTAAATTACATCGTAGAACCATTAGCGGTCTAATTTATTTTCATATGTATGCATTTTCTAGCCAACATCCACTAGGCGGCAAAAAAAAGAATCTCGAAAGCTCAATTCACAGTCTCACAAATTAAGATGTATATTTTTTATTATGCAGAACTGTTTTGTTTCCTGCTAATGCATAGATACACATTTTTAATTATCATTACCACACTTTAGCAAATAGTTAAATACGGTATTATAAACAACCTTGATTAACCTTTCAATTAATCAAAAAAGAAAATGTCGTTCTTAGTTATTCGTATAAAATAATATGATAAGAAAATGAAGGAAAGCGTAAAATCACAATTAAATATAATATTATTTCAGTGATTGATTTATATATATTGATATATTGATTATACGTAGGATTTTTTTGAGAGGTCTACACATTTTTTACTAACTAGGCAGTGAAGTGATCATACTTGAAAAAAAATGTTATGTTTTTTTATATATCCTGACAAAAGATATTCAATTGAGCAACAGTTTAATTGAGCGCAATTTATTATTTCTTAAAAATAACTATAAACAAGCAATTAGAATTAACCAAATGTTTTCCAATCGATTTAAAACTTTAAAACATTTAACATCTTTTTGTTACAGACAGATAAATTCATATTTTATTTTTCTATTAGTAAATTAACAAAGTTTGAATGTGTGTATATCAATTTTAATTCGTATACATATACTCAGCCTACATCGATTAATGAAAAGGCATGGTGGAGCTAACTGCCAACTTTGGTTTTGTCTCAGAATATTTCTAGAATATAGATATAAATCCACAGACTAATTTATCATCTACATATATTTGTGATTGTACGCTAACCAGTTATGGGCAAATTAAAAATATTGGTAGCTGACAAATACAGAGATTAAATGCCTAATAGTGCTTCCAAACTTACCAAACATTGTTGGTCACGCAAATGAATATATTTCATGCGTGGCCAATGTCGATCACGATAGATTCTCAAGCTCGCCATAGCCTGGTACCATGAATAATTTTGGGTGAAAAATACAGATATTTTATGGATTTATTTAAACTGTAATTCAGAAGCTCGTACATTCTGCGTATTACAGCAACTGTTCACATATGTTAAAGAAATACAATGTAAGAAAGTCCTTATATAGAAACATTAACTCAACTATGCTGTATAATTTAATTAAATAATTTCTCTGAAATACATCATTTCAAATTAGAATATTTAACGACTGCAATATAGTAATTATATTATATTTGATTGACTAATAAAATGGTACAAATATTAAATTAAAAATTTATTTCAGACGAGCTTTAGAAGAATGTAAAAAGTTACGGGAAGAAGTGGCTTCAACATTCCCAGCGCAAGCCGGCAAGTTGGAGACGTCGAGATCGCTAAAGCCTGTGCCCGTCACGTCCACAGGATTCATCGGTTGGCTGGCTACGAAGTACGTATCTGATATTATTGACATTTGTTGCGACTATATTGTGTAATTCTTTATATCATTAGTAAATTTTTGCGAAGCTCTATCTGCTACACTAGGTGCTCATTCATCTTGAATTGTGAATAGGTATTTTTTGTTAGAACATTCATTTATTTCTGAATACGTTTATCCTTAAATACACTTAATCCTTTTTGGATTTCTATATTAATCACATCATTGCACGGCAAGAAACATGTCAATATTTATATTTGTACTACAAAACTATCGCTAAACGAGCAATATTATTGCATGTACTTAAATTATCAGTATTCTATATACGTACATATAATCACGTCTACTGTCCCCAAAGGATTAAACAGAGGTGTAATAAGTGTAACAGAGGAGTACTTTGCTATTTTTAAGTATGTAAAAAGGGAGCGAGCCTAATATTTCATAACATAATATTGTTTCTGCCTGAATACTTCCCAGAGATATAATTGTGGTAAGCTATATTAGTCGACTATCAAGACATCCACGGGAAAAAAGTGGTGACAAATATATTAAGTCCTAATCCGTCATTCACCATTTGTATTATTATGAATAAAAAGTCGAACTATTTCTAAAGAACCCTGGCTGTCTTTGTTGCCGTAATGAAAAATTTTGAAGTGAAAAGCTTCATCAACTGTCTGAATGCAGGCGTTCCCATATCAAAGCAAGGACTATAATAAGTTTTAGTGAGACCTTTAAAATGGGGCAGTGCCTGACGAGGAAACGTGTATAGTTTGGAGAGTTGCAGGTTTATGTTATGTATTAATAATAAAAATATTGCATGTTGAGTAAAATGTTATCTGTTAATACTCTTTTCTTTATTTTTATTTGCTGTTTGTATTTAACGTACTTAATTGAAATCTGAAGTAAATATTTTTAATTTCAAGTTCCTATCCTAAAAAACTGCATTTTTTCACCTCTTAACCGATTTTACGCATACCTTAGAAACGAATAATTAATTAAAACAAAAAAATAAAATAAAAGATGCGGTGAAAATAAAAACAAAACATGATAATTGATAATGATAACTGAGGTGGAAATTCCTTATTGAAATATATACATTTACTATTGGATCACAATACACAATCTACTGTTACTGCATAATGGTGAAGCTGCATACAAAACTTTTCTTCCTTAACCATGAAATTTCCGTGGAATTTTGCTTTGAAGTATCGCAAGGATAAGGTCCTATAATTTAGTTTCCAGTATTTATATTTTACGATATAAGCTCACTCCCGTATCGTTTTTACCGGTACTATTAAATAGCTAATAATTAAAACCATTGTAATAAAAAAAATGTTGTATATGTTATTGATTCGTTATTGATTTGTTTTATTGTAGTTTCGTGTTGGAAATATGATAAGACGCGATGCGCATGAGATGACGCATAATGAATTTACTGTACTGCAAATAATGAATTACAGTTTAACCAAAAGGTTATTTATGTTTCAGACCTGAATGCCAATTAGAAATATACACTTCCTGGCTGACACATGTACCTTTGAAATTACCAGATATTTGGGACGATAAGAACTATGTCGGATCTGAAAAGATGTAGAATTTAAAAAGAACAAATATTAATATACTTGGTAAATAGATAATAAAATTTTGCTCGTGAGTCTTAAGTTACCGATACCATAAATATGGAGAAAGTTGTGACAAATAAAGTATAATTTCACTAATATGTTGTCTCATTTACTGAATGGCTTGTTAAAGTGTCCGGTTTTGATATGATGTGAAAATAACATAATTATGAGTTGCCAACTATCTGGCTAAGGTAATAAGGATATAATTTATTAATATTATGCCAATTATATTATAGAAATTTAAGCAACCGTTGTGTAAGAAGCAAAATAATATTATTTCATACCGAATTTCATAGTTCTAGTTCAACGGGAAGTAAGTAAGGCCGTAGAAAAAGTAGTGTCATGCCACCATATTTGAGTATGTCACATTCGCTATCTACCTGTCAATCCCTATAGTGGGGCGATATGGTGCAGGAATGTTTAGTGAACGTTTTACGAAGTATTTTTTTTTTTGTTATACGAAACGATAAATTAAGAAATACGAGTATGTGTCTCGTATCTTTAGATTGAAAGCTTTTCTGACCACCTTTATATACGATATATAGATGACGTCCTATTATAATACTCCTATTGTGGCCTTTCATCTCAGGCTTGATTCACACATACCTAAATAACACCATGTGAGTGGCCATTAATTTGTAGGAAAATTAATAGTGTTATTCCATACTATCTAGGTGACCTGTTTGCTCGTTTGCGCCCCTATAACATAAAAATCAACCACATAGATTAGCCACTTCTACAACTCGACCACGGTCGCATGTCGAAACCACATTACAATAGTATTAACTTTATGTGTGGTGCGGCTATAGTACGTATGAATCCAAGCTAAGATTTTGGTGTTTTATATTTTCATAACATGACCCAAACAGATCTGAGCACTGAGTATTGAAAAACGTAGCGCCAAGAATTTCAAAACTGAAGATTACATCTGTATTCTCTTTTTAAAATTTACATTTGAAGCATTTATCGATTATAACAGGTACTTACTCATCACAACATTCTCCCCGTCAATTCAGAAAATTGATCAGGCACAAATAGTACGTGGAATGTTTATCAACCAGCCATATCGATTATATATATTTACCCGCTTATTATTTTTGTACAATCGTATCGAGAAACCGATCTCTAGATGTTTATTGTGGTATCATGTTCGAAATCGATTATATTAGACATAGTAGTCCATCTACGCAATAAATACTATTAATTATGTTCTCTTTTTTAAATTACGAGAACAATATTTTATCCATACTAATCAATGATGTTATATAGAAATATGAGGCAGATATAGCATTACAGAGTCGAAACTAAGGCGTTCTAATTCAGGCAATTGGTCATTTACTAGCAATAGTTAGTAAACGAAAACGGTGTTCCTCTCTTCGATGTTTGACTCTTTCCGACTTCTCTTTCCGTTCCTTTCTGTATGATCTGTTTCATTCATTAATGATCTTGCAAACTGTTAAAATATAAGTACATATGTACAATGCAAAGAGGGGTCAGTTTCGAAACGTCGCGCAGTATGGAGATACGTCATCTATAGTAAAACGAAGGTAAAGTAAAATAAAGTATGTGTTTTGGGTTGCTACGTATAATAGGCTGTACTTAAAGACCATCAAAATCGGATCAGTAACACTTTGGTATTAACCAATCCGATTTTACTGATCTTTGGTATGCTCGATCCGAAATTTGGTGTCATAAGATTTGGTTGATCCACTTGTTGTACCACTGAAAACGCAAGTAATCAGGTGTAAATAATAATATTGAATTGCATTTTTTTTGAAACTGAACTGAGTAATTCGTATAGTCGTATTGTTACGACTATACGAATTACTCAGTTCAGTTGCTGCAAGTACCTATTCGTGACCACTTTAAACTTAATAAAGCTATTAGTGTCGAACGCCAGGTTGTTATGGCAAAGTTGATTGCGCACAATTAGCGAGTGAACCTCAGTGCTGCTCCTTAGGGTAATGATTGCTTTATTAGACACTCATTGTTTCTCCGTTCAAGGTACTGCTAATATAAATTGCAAATCAGAACACTTATTTCGAGAGGACACACTTTTTTATGCAAGCGTCATATTGCTTAGGATTATATTATATTATAATATATATATATATATATACATATATGTGTATGTGTATATGTATATATATATATATATATATATATTATTATATATAATATAATCCTATATATATGTAATATTTCATTTGTGACATAGTAACGACTGAATATTGTATGTATATTAAAATACCATGCAGGAATCTATTGAGCGCCATTGTGTATACAGCTACCTATTATTTCTTTTGTGATAACAGATATCAGATGATTAGAGATATCATTTGTATAATTCCGTTTCCACAGTCAACTCAGTTAAATCACTTAACTCTGAAAATATTAGGTTTTCAGGTCTTAGACAAGCACCTAGTATTCATCTAAAATACCAAGAAATATACGATACTTAAATATTATTTCATCGACCCTTAAATATCTAATATATCGGTACGAGTTAAGGCAATACTGATATAAACGCGCACAAATATTCAGACAAGTAACGGTTGTATGAAAGATTTTATCTAAGAGAGAAGGTATACCTTTATAAAGATGTAGATAAATAGACGTATCATCACTTACTAGTTATTTTGGATTGTACACTGTACAGTTCGTAAATTTTGGACATTATATATATACATAGTCTTTACATAAGCGTCATAATTATACGAAACTTTAATTTTAAACTTATTACATTTCTTTTATAGTAGTCAAAGTTGTAATTTAAATATGTTAAAATAGTTCTACTACTTTGAGAAACTAGAGCTACCGAAATAATATACACGCGAGTTGTTTAGAATATTTATAATAATTTGAATATTTTTATTCATACAGGCATTCATATATACTAAGGCCTACAGCATTATATACTATAATTGTACATAAGAAATTATAATTGTAAATAATTGTAAAAAATGCCACACCTAGTAATTTTAACAATCACAGCTGATATATGTAGGAACGCAGACAATGATTTTACCCTAAATAAGCTATGGTACTTAATTTAAGCATTAATCAACTAACGCTGTCACCTTGGAGTTATATCACAAGAATATACAGTTTGCCTTATGATATTTCTTTTCATCGTAGGAGCATCGATAGATGTACCGGAAGCAAAAAGTCAAGCCTAAAAATTGTATAAGTCAGAATGGAAAAACAACATGTGTCGTCAATCCAAAACAATCGCCTTGCAATATGTTGAAAAAAGTTGACTCTACAACACTTACCCGGTAGCAGGACCTAATAAATTGACAATCGATCAAATAAAAAAAGAACAAATAAAAAGCTCACGAACAATGACACGGCCAACAAACAACTATATTAACACAATGTACACAAGTACATATTCACCACAAAATGGTAATTACAAGAGTTTTTTAAAAGATATTACGCGTACACTTTTGTAATTTTTGTTATCAGTATTGCTTTCAAATGAAATGGACCAAGTGACAACAATAGTAAAAAATTCAACCTCAAGAGCAACATTGGTGAGTGAGGCTCGGAGTGATGTTAATGTTGGAAATTAAGTTACTGTTAGTTGCAACAAAAAAATGACCGCACGACCGTTGGCGCAGGCTGCGGCCGCACCGCTAGCATAGATCGGATCGCACTGACATCGATTGGCTTAAGGTGCATACTCGGGTCAAACGCAAAAAATCACTGAACAAGAGTCGGCTTTCCATCAAAGTTGTCATATGGTAGTCTAAATTGTGTATGTTAGTTTAAAATTATATTAGAAGGTCTTTAAGTTTTTGATAAAGTTATAACTTAATCAGCAAATCAGTTAAACATACTTCAATTTTTAAACTTTAAATCAAATCTTAAATAGATGACGTGAACAATATTTGAGATTGTAAGTTTTATAGATTTATTAAAATGAATTAAAAGCAAATACTTTTAATTATTTTTCATTTAAAGATTTAAGCTTACGCAAGATAATTTTCTAACAAATTCCTCTCATGCTCACGTTGAAATCATTAGTGCAACCCAAGTAATGTCCGACCTTGAAAACACTTAGCATATTAAGTGCTTTATTTAAGAAAAGTGGATAATGGTTTTTTTTATTATATCTACAATGTCTCAATTATTTCGTTATGGATTGTGATAGTTCTTTTTACATTTGGATAACATATGACATTTAAAAATAAACTAATTTCTAAATTCTACCACTAATATACTCGTATTTACTTGGTAAAATTATTACAAATCTCAATTACAATAATCGTGACATCTGAATATTTTACTTTGATAATAAAGCCTTACCTTTTCAGGGAAGTGTGTTTTGTCCCATTATTAAGCAGTTTGTGCTTGGGCTTGTCGAGCGCCCCTGTGGGCGTCGAGGACGAGATAGTGAGATCGCTCGCAAAGGAGCTTGTCGAGGATTCTTTGGATATGTTGGTGCGAGGCCGACGGGCAGCCGTTTCGGGGCTGGCCGAGCGCAGTTCTAACGCCAGCCGTCCCTTTGAAGCCGGCACCGGAGGCGGTTTCTCCTCCACCGGCACCATGTACGACAACATCTCACAGCCCCCTGCTTCCGCTTATCACAATTATCTCAATCACTATCACGTCGTACATATTTAGATTCGCAGCGCAAACTAATCTTCGTTCTTTCGTATCGGAGACCTGAAAAATAAAATCACCGATCTTGATTGTGAACACAATTGACAAATATTCACTATAACTCCACAGCGATAATTAGTTATTACGCCCTAATAGTACGCTGCCGTCGACGTTACTAATTACTGCGCTACTTTGTTGTGGAGGCATCGTATTGTATTTAGATTATTGCCGATAGCTACGCAAGTGGTACCTATGTAGATCGTCGATTGCCCTGGGAATGGTGCGTCGCCTACTAACCGACTATCATCTTTATCCAATATTAGTCAATGTTAAAAATAGGTTTTAGGCATTTATTTCCTCAATAAGAATTTAAAATTCACGGTTATAATAAAAGTTACAAAACAATAAAACATAACAGACGACCTGCAAACATATAGAAAGTCAGTCATTATTCAAGCTAATAATTAAAAATTTTATTTTTCACGTTTTTATTAGATATAAATAACATTCCAATTTAAAAAAAAAATTACCCTCAAGAGAGCAAAAATTAGAAAGTTTTTGATTTAATAGACTGGCAATCTACTGAACCGACTTTGATAATATTTGATATAGGGATTGTTTGGAAAATATATTTCTCCTGTGGGAAAATCTGATAACAGCTGGCCAGGTTTTGATGCAATTTGGTGTGAGAATAGTTGGAAACACGGAGAAGAACATGAGTTAATTTTTGCCGCGTAAAAATATATTTTTGGGTAATCAGATATAATGCGGGCGAAGCCGCGGCCAGAAAGCTAGTACTTAATAAATAGTGAAAAATATTTGTTTTAGGAGGAATTTAGAATTATACCATTTATAAGTAACAAAATTGTAAAGAACACCGTTACATCAATTCAAGAGATCACGCAGAAAAACATTCTGGTCGAGGAAGATTGTGTTATACAAATCACAGTTAAACGTCAGCCGGTTATGATCGTCTGAGAGATAGGACTACAGAACTCTGGTGGAGTTGTTGCTAGCCTCCAAACTGTTCGAATTTTATTTATTTGTTTTTTTTTTAAATATTGTGAATAATGGCATGTTTTTAATTGTAGAAGATAATACATAACATCCATATTAATTATTATCTAAATATGTATGAACAAAACAACAAACAAATTATAATAAATGTTGCTTCGACTTTTTTGATATGAGCATTTTAATAACACGTTGTTTAAATCGATGGTTATTAACATTGAAACGCGTGCCACATTATTAGAGATACTAACAAAAAACCAACAACAAACTACTATTATTAAAATTTATTTATTGTGCATAAACCAGGACAGATGGGCAATGGGAAAGAAGTTTTAGATATATACTACGAGTCAAAAAATCTCACACCATCACTATAATTATATGACATTATAAACAGTATTATGTTTGTGTCATTCATTACCAATAAACATTCATTTGTATGTAAAGTTGGCCAATGTAAACGCGAAAAATGTATCAAGAATACGTTTCTTATAGACTTAGTTGAACATTAAATACTCGCAATAAAAACTCGGAATATTCATCTGAAAATAAATAGAAAATAAGTATTTCATTCAAACTTGGAAGCGTATTATCATGTAATAATGCCGAAGGTCACTCTATATTTAACAGGATAAGGTAAACAAAATATCTAGCCGGATTTCTGTGATGTGTTTTTGATCTCAGAAAGTTATAATGCTATTAATCGCATTGACGGGCGCGGCCTTTTGCTGTACCGCCGAGGCCTTCACCTTTTCACGGCTCTGCGAGCTAAAATCCACGCGCTAAATTTCAACTCTAAATTTAATCACATAATCTTTAATTAATTTTATTGGATAATTATTTGCGAACAAACTTTTGCACAATAAACAATGTTTAAATTGATCATAACTTAACTGACTAATATAGCCGAAGCGTAAATAGTGGGATATTTCGAATAACTTTATTGTACATATGAATGCCTCGTATAACACAGACGACAGTCTGACAAGGTCGACAAATCTTATATAATAAAAATAAATATGTCTTCCACTTACACCAATTACTTTAGGCTTGTTTTATGGGATCTAGGGTAACAGATAGACATAACACATATATAAATATTTTTGTTAGAAATACATATAAACAAGCATGACTAAGGCACAAATGCTCGTATTCATCACACAAACATCTGCCCGAACCCAGGACCTTAGAGATGGCGACACCTTGAAACCGTTGTACTAACCTCTCTGCTACAGAGGTCGATATATGACAATTATTTTTGGAATGGATTAGTATTATAAAATTTTATCGAAAGCTTTTATGTCTAAAATTATGTAAGTCTAGATTTACCTTTTTTATTGAGGGGAAATGCACCTTTTACACCGTGACACCGCGCTGGCTAGGCGCGGCCGTGTGTGGGGCTCTCCGGTCTGACTGCCGGAGACCGGCCTACCCACTAAAACCCCCCTGAGTTCTCTAAGCCCATGCGGGGCACATGGCGGGGTGCGCTTTCGCGATTCTACCGCCATGTGCTCCGGGGCCGGCTCGACCTAGGTCTGATCGAGCCAACGCCAAGGGAAGCCTAGATTTACCTAAGTAACTCCGTAAAAATATTTGCCGAATTTTTGTCGTACGTGTCCAACACGTACGACAAAAATTTCTTAGCTGCCAAATTTTGTTTATTGAAAGTTCCATGCTCACGCTCCAGTACATACATGCAGATAGACATTTAAAACTATCTTGAGTAAATTAATATATGTAGACATCAGGCTTCTTGTATAAGCGTACCAACGTTCGCAGGCAAAGCAAAATACTCATTGACATTTTTATTATTAAACCAGCGGCTTCAGCACCAAATCGAAAACAACCTTTTGGATAACTAAGCACTGCAGCCACAGGAGGGATAGACCACTGTTTCTGTGCACGAGTAAAGGCGACATACATGATTACAATAACATTTTGTATATATATATATTTTTTTTAATAATGTTTGGTCCTCTGCGGACTCTTGGTCCGCACTCTATTTATTTTTGTGCTAGTATTTTTTATGTCCTTATTTTCACATTTTGTATATTTTAGCTAGCGTAATAACCATGTAAATCTAGCAAACAAGAGTGCTGTTGATACACGACTGTAGCTCTAGTCTATTATGCAAAATGTTCTGATGTCGGTCAAATAGTATAAATATTTACGTAACTTCTTGGCGATTTTCAATATTTGCATAGGCTACGTATTTACAGTCTTCATTTATTGTAAACTATGTAAAAATTGTCTGCATTTTCTCGAGAGATTTTATAGTCTCGGCAAATGTATTGTTCCTTAAGTATTGTGTCTCCGTGTTCACCAATGATGCCACCACTAGTACTACTAGCACGGAGAAATCTAGGTTGAAACTACTAGCAGGTACTAAATACCTGTAGTACAAAAGCGCCGTCTTGTGATTGATATTTGGAATATTCTTATGCAGCTCGCAATAATGACGAATTACGGAAGGCAAATGTAACCGGTACTGTAAAATTTAACGTGGCCCTTATTGTAATAGAAGTAATTGTGCTAGAAATATAGCACTATTGAAATCATTACTAAAACAGCGTCGGTAGTATAACTGATCATGATTGTATATGTCACAAATTGTCACCTTCAGAGATGACTAAGGACGAACAGCTAACGTGGGAAACGAGTGAAAAATGAATCACACAAATCACTGCCAATTGCTTCCAACGTTATCAAATTAATTTAACATGTCACGATAATCAGAGTGAATCAGTTGTGAATCTTTAAACAAATATTCTGACGGGCAAGAGGATTGGTCGTCTGATGGTTAGGCGCCTATACAGTTAGGGTTGCCATCTGTCCAGATTCAGCCATGCATATCCATTTTGGCTTTGTTAGGTCGTGTCCGGTCAAATTTTTATGTTTCCAACTTGTCCTGATTTTGTTTAGGTTTTCAGTCTATAACGCGTTAGACTAATAATCGCGCATCTTTTGTTTGGTTATATAAAAAAAATCAGGCGTTGCGTGCAAAATTTTCCGCTTTGCATTGCACATTAAAGTTCTGAATGAATTTAATAATTTAAATTACAAATGCATAGAAACATCTGATGGCTTGGTATAAAAGCTTAATCAATGCAATAGGGGCTCCCAGTCATGACTTACGCCTGTCCTGTCCCTCACACCCACACGAACACGCTGTATACAATGCAGGTTGTTCAAGACATCTTCCGCCGTAGAGCCTTTAATTCTTCTTGGTAAATTCATTTTTGTGATACAACATATTTTTTATACACACCGTAAATATATTGTTGTGCCTTATTTAACATTTAAAATACAATGGTAGAACTGTTTTTATATATGATAAAGGTGTTAAAGGAACATTTGGGTCATCTGATTTTTACCCCAACGCATGGGGGCTTACAACTAGGCGTAATCACTCGAGAATTGCCGATCCAATGTGTTGAAATATATGCATACTCCTTTCAGTTCCTTACTTCGAAATGACATTCACAAAAAAACAACAAGCGTTTTTTTTTAAACAATTATTCTGGTAACAATCGTTGTTAGCACGCGAATATATATTTTAATCTATCTAAATTTCAATTTATCTAAATTATGTGATGATGTTTTATTTGATGTTTTGTCAAACAACTTATGTTTGACAGGAATGGTTGTAATTATTTCGGAAGTGATAACTTTTCTGTATTTTGCACAAATTACTATACAAGTTGAATTGTATTGTCGATTCCACTTGTAACCATGTGTATAATTCCTTTGCCTTGCCACTTATGCAGGATTGAAAAATAGTAATGTAAATTATAATGCTGTAGATAGAAATAATTACTTTTTAGTAAACCCTTCAAGAAGATAATAAGGCATCTTCTTTATTAGAACTAATAAACTGTGATCTATTTAGATTGACAAATATATTCCCGGGCAGTTATTATCTTTAGTTTTATTCGTTGATTTTTCTCATTTATTTTTTGTCTTCGTAAATAGATTCAAAGAAAACTTATTATATTAGTTGCAACGTCAGACTGAAGCGAAAATTTATAATGCGAGGACTAATTGAATTTATTAAACAAGTCAACAAATTATTTTCATTCTCATGATTATGATACATCAAACAAAGATACCTTATTCTCTGCAATCGAACAAATTACCCGAACATACTATACAGCCTATTGTGAAACCACGTTCTACGTTAGCAAGTATGTAGTGCGCTGCCGTTTTCATATTCCCAAGATGCTGTTTCTACAGGTGTTATTTTAAAAATAGATCGACTTACCGTGGTTTTGGTCGTTCATGAACACCTGTTAAAAATGGCATAGCTAAGCTTAATGTGACATATTTAAAAGTATTCGTATATAGAGCTTTTGTGCCTACACCGTTTTAACATAGGGCAAAATTGGACGTGATACGTGAATCGTGCACACGAATTTATATTTGTTGTGCCACTTTCTTGAAGCATTGTTTCACATCTCTGAAGTCAAATAAAGTAATCGAAAATAACACTCATCTCAGGTCTACTTTACAAAGCAATTGGAAATGTCATGTTATAAACAAATTCCGACTGTATTAACAATAGAAAAGAGAGATTACTCAAGTCTCTTTGGGACTTCAAGTGCCTTTGAAGATATTGATAATAAAAATGTATGTGAGTGGCCACTAACGGGGTGAGGTAAAGAATATTCTACAGAAGTTGAAGCTTCTATTGTGCCTGAGCCGAGTACTATGATAGAAAGTATTGTTCTAAGGTTCAGAAACCATCTGAGATTAGTTTTAGCCTGCAATTTCACCAACTGCACTCTCTAAATTTGAGATTTATATTCAAGCAATGAGATCAGAAAAGGATGAATAATGGAGCGTGAACTGGTCCCCGGTCAGCACTGGAAAATTCCCACGGTTATACACATAGATTATATAATAAATGAGCAAAATTACATTTTGTGACGCGGGTGCTATTTCAAATCCAGTTTTTAGTGCCATATCCCAAAATAAAACCCCGAACGTAGTGAACGTGGTAACGTTCTAATGTAAAATACTTAGCTAAGTGAGGGATTTATAGTACACGCAAAAATATTTTTTCGACCAAGAGATACACTCCAGTTTTCAAAATTAGTGACTGGCAGGAAGATGTTAATTACATCAGACACTTCTATTTTTATATTTTCTGTTAAAAGTTTAAACACTCCTACTCAACTTCTATTTAAATTTATTTACACAAAGAAACAAATAATATATATTGTTTCTTTGTGTAAATAAATTGTCGTAATTAAGTAAATAAATAAAGATGTGTGCATCGGCAGCTTCTTCACAGCGCGGCTCAGACGTAGAACCCAGTTTTTTACCGGGCACGGCTGCTTCGGTGAGTATCTGTGTCGAATAGGACGGGAGGGATCGACACATTGTCACCACTGCGCATCCGACCTTGACTCGGCCCAGCATACGCTGGCGGAGTGCCCCGCGTGGGCCTCCGAGCGCCGAGTCTTGGTCGCAGAGATCGGGCGAGATCTGTCTCCGCCAGCATTGATTGCGGCAATGCTGGCGGACGAGGGAGGTTGGAGGGCTGTGGCCTCCTTCTGTGAGGCAGTGATGCTCCAGAAGGAGGCCGCCGAGCGGGGTCGGGAGATGGCCGATCCCGCTCGAAGAAGGCGGCGCCGGCTCGGTAGCACAGCTGCGGCGCCGCCGCGGTCGCCGGCGGGCGCGAGTAAGTCGCGACTGCTACGGCGACCCGGGATGGACCACGCCCCTTCCGTGGCCGGGGGGCGTCGTCGGTGGAGGAGACCGGGGGAGGTAGTAAGCCTCCCCCGAGGAGGGCTCCCCTGTGTCGACGGGGGAGCGGAGGCTGGGGTTCCCGGAAGAAGCTTTCTGTTCCCGGGGGCTCCCTACATGCCTGAGGAAGGCCATCCCTGAGGTTTTTAGTGGGTAGGCCTCCCCTTCTGGGGAGGAGAGCCCCACATAACCCCGGCTCGCCACAGCCGGGGTATGCAATTTAATGCATTTTCCTCAGGGAAACAAAAAAAAAAAAAAAAAAAAAAAGAACCCAGTTTAATTATTTAAAAAATATAACTCTAAGGTGTCGAACCTTCAGTTCGTGCGCCTTCCACAAATACACATCATTGCAAAGCTGAACATAGCCATCTGAGGCTTCAGCATAGGTCCGTCCAAAAAAAAAAAAAATCGGTGAACATAATCACTACACTCTCTCTCTTTAAAAGACTTACACATATTTTTTCAATAACATGTCAAACTCGACCAATATCATCAGTCTGTCCTTAAGAGATTGGTTTACTCAGTCGATAACAACAATAAAACAATTTACGATAAAGATATCTCAAAAAAATTACATAAGGTTACAATCGCGTCAAATTTTTTTACTGATAATCAAATTTGCACCAATACACACGGAAGATTTTGCACGGCGCGGCAACATTGGCTTCGCGTTGCAATGCAATTTAAGATAATCATTTGTAGATAAGATATCATTTATTAAAGCTGATAAAACTTTATAAACTCCTTATAATCAATAAGTAACAACTAAAATCCTTAAATACACCAGTCTTTTTAAGTATTGGTAATGAGTGATATATTTTGTACAGAATACTGAATAATTACGGTATTGACGATCAAAACCAGAATTGTTTAAACCAAGATTTTTTGCAGCAACATTCGCATTATTTTGTTCAGGTTTGAGGGGTCAGATAGACAGTAAAATCTTCGTGACTACATCTCGTGTCATAAATTGGCTACGTATTATACTTTGGTTTTTGTGGGACTTGCACATTTGCTTTGAATCTCACTGGAACTTCTTGTACTATAGAGGATCAATATTTGCTAGTAATAAAATTTTGGTAGCGAGTTTACCCTGATATTAGCAACGTCTATGGACCGTGACTACCTGTTTGTCCGTCAGCAATGAAAATAAAATTCAGTTTATTGAAAATTATCTCACAGACTTAATAGCGAGAGGCGGCGATAATTGAATTAAAGCAGTTAATAGACTTTGTAGTCCTAAAAACGATCCTAAGCATGAATATGTATATACATTTATGTTTACTTACCTATAGGTATGTCTCAACAATTCGAAGTCCCAGCCGATTACCTCACAGTATCTGTAACGAAATAAGCAAAAATTATAACAAACTTTTTGGCAGCATTTAATTACGTTTTATAATTTAAATACTCAATAAAAATATACTTTTAGTGACTAAAATAAATTATAAAGACTAAATAATAAATAAATAAATTACACAGATATAGTAATCTTTTTTCTTTGCATAATTTAACTACAGAAGTTTTTATATGTGGGGTACCTCCAGTACTTGATTTTTTGCATATTCATCTACCTAGCTAGTCATTATATTGTTACCATAGATAACTTAAAGGGCTTACCAATGCCAATGACCTTGGGTCGATCGTCGCGCGCATTTGAAAGTGCGTGACGGCTTATATGTAAGAAAATAGTTGCGCATGGTTGTATAATTGCAAATACGGAAAACTAAAAAAAACATCAAAATTTACTACAAAAAATTCTGACTGACTGACATATATTAATTTACATTAAATTGATTAGGATGTTTATATGAAACTCTTCATATAAACATCGTCTATTTCATCGAAAAATACAATCGCCATTTTTTGCACAAAATAAAGTATAAACCATTTTCTAATGACGCATGTATATTTTATAATGAGAGAATAACCAGAGCCATTATGTACCCCAAGATGATTAAATTTTAGATCGGGGGAATTCATTCTGCTATTGGTCTCGAAGTGACTACTATTGTATCCACCTCGAGTGCGAGAAAAATTTTAAACATAATAATAAAAATAAATATTCATTATCATTGAACATTAACAAATTAACAAATCAATTTTAAACTGCACTCAATTTTACAGTCTACATAAAAATATAAAATGACGCGGCAATTTTTTTTTTTAACTACACTTATTCTTATATTATTATATAATAAAATTATATTTAAATTAAATTTTAATACTAAATCATGGAGATAGTTCATATACAAAGATTTTAACTTAGATAAATTGCAAAAAGCTAAACGGCACCACCGTTTTTACACAAAATGCATAGAACTGTCGAACTTTGTTAATAAAGCAAGCTATTTAGAACTTTAGCACTTTCATAATCAACTTAACACTGTCATGATCAGCGGATATTGATGTTTAATAAAAAAATATCTATACCAAATAAAATTTTGTTTTTTAATCATTTCAACCGTGCTACGATCGTACGTGATATACGTCTTGCTGTACAGGTTGCTTTGTTATGATAGTTCAATTAAGAATTATACTTTTATTCTGAAATTAAAAATATTAAATTCACAGGAAACTGAAAATCTTCTTACAAGAACAAAAGTACTGTATTGGCTGAAGCTTTTTATTTCAGATGACGTGATATGTAAAAAGGCGGTGTGTGTTATCTTGACCGTGACCTGACGAACGGTATTGTTGGCTCGTCAAAAATCCGCGCGCCTGCTAGGGCGGCCGATAGCGAAATAAACTATTAATAGCCAGCTACGACGCGGCTGCTTATTCACGTTCATTCATAAGTAGGCGGTGTTTTGCTACCGGGATTGTAGCAGTTGTAGCACTAACATTGACCCCCAGGAGGACCTTGTCTCAATAACAGTGGTCTAATAATAATTTAACCTGTTGCTATACTAACGGTACTTATTATTTAGCGAAGGGTTATAATAACGAATGTCTCAAAGCGTCTTCATAATTAAACGTTACTCGATATTAATTACCTACATTGAAATATTGCAGTACAATGCTTATTATATATCATTATAATCCATATTGTATGAATTACAGTTACAATCACTATTATGTAAATGATACTGCTGAATGAGTTGAAAATGAAATGTATGACCACCTGACCAATATTAACTGGAAGCCGACAAACTACTCACTGTACTTACTGTGACTGTAACAGAAGATGCCTGTGAAACAAAGTAATTAATGTATTCATAGAAAATGAATCAACATCGCGATGAACACTCGAATCGTTATAAAGTGTCATTGTCGTTGTCATAATCCCAACTAATATTATAAATGCGAAAGTAACTCTGTCTGTCTGTCTGTTACACTTTTCTGCTTAAGCCGCGCAACCGATTTTGATGAAATTTAGTACAGACAATCTTTAGACCCTGAGACAGAACATAGGCTACTTTTTATTTCGAAAAAAAAGGATGAAGGGGTTGAAATAGAGGTTGAAAGTTTGTATGGGATTTCTTAATTTTAAAAGGTAAAACCATGAAACTTTATATTTAAACACTTGATAAGAAATCATTTAACATTTGTTCTAGCATTTTTGAAATTTCGTCCAGCTAGGGGGTGACATAAGAGTTGAAAGTTAGTATGGAAGTTCGTCAAATATCACGTCATAAAAAACAAAAAATTGTTTGTTCTAGCATTTTGAAATTTTTACCAGTGTGGGGGTGAAATAGGGGTTGAATTGAAGATAAGACCATATATCTTGGTACCTTAGACATAAGGGACCAGAATTGACAAAAACTAATTACACGCGGGCGAAGCCACGGGCGGAAGCTAGTCCACTATATAAATCTTATAAACTGCTATATTACGAGTATAACCCGCACGCATCAGAAATATGATAATGTTTAAGTACAATTACAAAACGTTGCTTTCCTATCATAACCGTATTGTAAGGATGAATCATCATTATAAATCTTAAAAGTCTTATTCGGATTATTTATCTAGCAACGTAGTTGCTAAATTTTTACGGTAATTGTAGGCCAATGCAGAGATATGCACCAGGCACAAATGTTAAATTGGTTTTAAGCGGTTTTTTACAAGCAATTTATATACGTCGTGTCTCTTTAATATATAAGATTTTTTAGAACGCCCCTTCTCCCAAACCTATGTACTTAATTATCTTAAATCAAAATTTGTATACGTATAAACGTAATATACAAATTTTAGTGATTATTTTACGTCTATACTTAGCGACATTTTTTAACACAAGTATCTGTCACGTCGCTAAAGGCGTGCATTAAAATTGCTTGTGAAAAAATAAACAAAGAAAATGACTATAAACCTGTTTGAAAATTCACAGTACCTTCTCGAATAGAACAGGCAAGAAACTCTGAAGAAGTCTATAATTTCACTATCACATTTCAGTCTGTGAATCGGAACAATAGTCTGCTGGCGTAGTCTGTCAAAAACTCAAGATACATAAACATAATTTTAAGTATGTAATGATAATTTTCCTTTTCAGACTCGTCACAGTAGGTCGGAAATTTCAAATAATCAGAGCTGGGCACAGTTAATCAAATAAATAACTTCGATAATCGCTTTTCCGTTACTTAATAATTTTATTTCGTTAAACATTAATACGTTGCTTTAAGAGATATTTAAAGCAAGTTAACATTATTTCGTTTACACGTGATTAAAATTGCATGTTTTATATCGTTTTGATAGTAATCTACTTACAAAAATGTTAGTTTGTATTCTGGAATTCATCAAATCGAGTTAGGTACTCGCGTTTAATAGCGGCACGCGCCGCGTTTCATTTGTCGGCTGACACAAACGTACTTATAAAAAATTGTTTCCCCTCGAAAAAAAAGGACTTGACATCAGGTTAAGTACTAAAAACTAAAGAGTTAAGTGGAATGGGTTTCTTTATGAATATAACAACAAAATTGACCGTCTACAGTTTTGTAATGTACAATTCATGTAACGTGTTTCATGTGTATTTTTCTTAATAAATGATAATAATAAACAACATTAATAAGTAACTCTGCTGTTTAGGTTTGTTTTACAATATGTACCAACTAGTCATTGAATGACAACTGTAGAATCGACAACGGAACAATTTAATAGCATTCCTGTGGGTGAAAACGACAAACCTTAATACACTGTTTACTAGGTACACTAGCAACCGCTGTGAGCTTAGTAGTTCATCCAGCCGATTGTAATCATTCCTAATTGGAAACATCGGCGGTACCGCGGTGGGTGGCTTTGTGCGGGAGCCGCTCCTAGCCCGGTCTGTTATCCCTGCGACTTGAACCGTAAACTAAATAATAATCAAACACTTTTAAATAAATTTCTATGACTTTATTTAAGTTGATGCGTTTAAATGATATTGTGCGATAGAGAATGGATTCACATAAAGATAACAGCACATTATAATCTTTTCATAACTTTCAAATTTCATCATACGATTTTCAATTTAATATCGCCCACATGTTCAGTAATCATTGGAAAAAAAGTCATATAAAAACAACACATAGAAATCATAGTCTCGCGTTATAGTAATCACGAGAAAAACAAGATGTCGTTCTTAGGTCTGATTTTATATTTGGCTCGCGCAATGCATCTCGTACTATATTATGTTTTTTATTAACTAATAATCTCGTGAAACATTAAAAGATAAGTATATACATGCAAATCGGCTCAGTCATAAATGACACATAGCATGGAAATGCACGCTCTATATTAATACATCATTAGAAACAATTACATATTGTAGTAGCTCCTCAGGGTTCTGTCCTGTTAGCGACTCTTTTCTTGCTACATATCGACGATTTACTTCGGTATACAGACAATAGCACGGTCGTTGAAATGTACTTGTCCAGTACAAAGGCCAAGAGTGATGAGATTCAGTCTTATCGAAGGTCGATGATTGACCGTTTGAACTTGGCCCTTGAGGCGGTCTCAAACTAGGGTGACGCTAATCTAGTTGATTTTAACACCACTAAAACCAAGGGCGGATCCACCGTTGTGGGCACGATGGGCACAACCTTAATAGACTTGTGACGTCACACTTTTACGGTCTATTGAGATCGATAGGCTGATGATAATAAACGATATGCCTTAATAAAATTTAAAAAACACAATTAATCATGAAACGTGCGTGATTCGGAACGCACAAATACTGGCAACTCTTCTGGTCAGCGTAACTACCGCAGAGAGATTTTTTTCTACTCTTCGCAGAATATAATCTTGGTTGCATGCCTCAATGGCACAGGAAAGATTATCCGGCCTAGCTCTCCCAAATATACACAAAGATATGAACATGGATATCAATGAAATTATTAACGTTTTCGCAAAAAAGAAACGTAAGCTTGAATTTGTAATTTAAGTAAGTACCTATATACCTAACCATTGTCAGGCCGTCAATAACTTACGCCTGTACGATATGGGGCTCGAAGGCACAGCAAGTTACGGCTATAAAAAAGCTATCAGGCCTGCAGCGCACTGCATGCCTGATGGCTACAGGAGCCGTTAGATCAACACCAGCCATAGCCCTTAATGCAATCCTCAGCCTCCCACCTCTAAACCTCTTTATCGAGAAGGAGATGATGGTTGGCATCTATAGGACTAACGCTGGCATAGAACACTGGAAATCCCAGACAATAAGGACACTACATCAAAAAGTGTTTGAATGTCCTCTTCTTGCAATGACGACAGACGTCTTGCTTCCAGAAGTTAACTTCCACAAGAATTTCACTGTGGAAATCACCAAGAGGGAAGACTGGGTGCAAGGCCGACATAGTGATCCCTTAAATGACGGGAGTCTGGTGTGTCACCGATGGCTCAAAAATGGGGGCTAACGTAGGATGTGGCATATATGGCGGCAGACCCAGGGTTAGCAAAAGCATAAATCTGGGAAAGTATGCCACTATATTCCAGGCGGAAGTCTGTGCCATAATTGAATGTGTACAAACGAACCGCCAACGAAACTACGTAAACCAAAAAATCGTAATTAATTCAGACAGCCAGGCAGCTTTACTAGCAATAAACAATAACACCCTTAAATCAAAGCTAGTAAAAGACTGTGTGAAAAAACTCAATGACCTGGGAGAAAAGAACAAAATCACTCTCAAATGGGTCATTCTGGAATAACCGGCAATGAGAAGGCCGATGAACTAGCCAGGGCTGGGGCTCAAGGAATACAGTTCGGCCCAGAGCCTATCTGTGGTATCTCAAAGAACCAGGCCATGCAATACCTGAAAACTCGTCTTCTTAACGAGGCGAAAGCAGACTGGCACAGTACGTCCGGGATGACACACTCAAAAGCACCAATCGAACCATACTCTCGCAAACGCACTGACGAGCTATTAAAGCTTAACAGGAGTAACTTGAGCGTGATGGTTAGGGCTTTGACCGGTCACTGCAAAGTTGAATAGACACCTTCACAACATGAAACTTAAGGACACTGACACATGCAGAGTCTGCGAACAAGAGCGTGAAACACCAATACACCTCTTGTGCTACTGTGAACCGCTGATTCACAAAAGAAACAGACACCTGGGGAAACACATCCTTGACCCAGATGAAATAAAAACAATCCGAACTGGGAACATCCTATCTTTCTTGGTCAGTGCCCAGTTAAGGGAGCTACTGTAAGGCCTACATAGAACCTACATAGGAGGTTGGTCACAATAGATCTTAATAGGTCGCAGTGATGCACATCAGCCCCGACTTACATGAAATAATAATAAAATAAAGTACCTAAATAAAGTTGTTTTATGTAAAATGTACCTTAATTTAATTTGCATTTAATTTAATTTGATATTCTTACAAAATGTAAAAAATAATAAAAATCTCGCTTGGTGGATCTCACTTGCTGATCTCACTTACATTACTCCTGATACAACGTCAAGATACCTATTTACCCAGTCTAGTGTCCCCTATATTGGCTTACTATCTACTAGAAAAAAAGAAAAAAATATAAGTTATTCATTGAAATAGGTTTGGATCGAGACTGTCTTTTTTATTTGAAGAAATTGGGTCCGACTTTCTCCTAAGTTTATTTCCATTCCTAAGGCCAAAGGCTTTATGCTCAGAAAAAAGAAAATAATCTAATTCAAAAGTTCATAAACGACTTGCATGATTGTTAATGAGCATATTCATGCTTCGACTCGCACTTAGCCGATTTTCTAGTAGCTGTGACCACAACCTTTTATGAGGATTGGATCCGCGCTTGACTAAAACCTAGGCGTGTTTGTTTACCGCGAAGAGGAGTCCTTTTCTTCTGACTCGGACATTCCGAAATGTCAGTAATCGTCTCGTGCTTCTTGGTATGGACATCTCGTCTAACTTAAACTTAAAATACCAACTGGCTGCCTTGGACTCAATCGAGAAACGAATCATTAATATGTGTGAACAAACAAAAATTACTAATAATTTGGTTTCGTTTTGCACACTGCCAACATCTTTCATGTACCTTGGCCGGTGGCGCTGCTTTGAAACAATTCGCTTATAGAATTATACAAAATGGTTATCGCGTCCATCTTCACCGTTACAATCACTTGCTATCAAATGTGATTCCGCCACAATCATGAGCGTTCCCGTTACAGTTAAAAAATAGTCTAAGACACGGAAGCTAAGAATTTCCCACAGACAGATCGTATAACTCCCGCTTCACGCATCGGGAAACAACGATTCTTTAAATATTTTGATATGGTTCGATTACGGAATACACTACGACAAGGACTACACACTAATAAATGTGGTAAAAAATTAAATATTAAGAGTTAATGGTATGATATACCACATCATCCGTTTATGTTCATTGTTCGAAGATATAATCAAAAATATTTTATTAATTTCCCTACTAAAGTGGAGTTTGTAAATAGTTTTATTAACACCAACTGAGAATTAAACAACGCTGCGATTTAACTGTGATGTTCTTTATTAATTATTTAAGATTTCAAAATAACATATTATATATATTTTTGTAATTTGAAATAAATATTTACAGAAACGAAATTTCGAACAATCGCTAATATCGATGTTATACAGCATAAATCATAGATATTTTTATTGATCCGTGGATGTAGATATTATTACTATTACCAAAAAGATTATACTGATTACACAATATTTAAATGAAAAGCATTAATGCATTTTGACATGTCAATTGACATTATTAATATTTTGTATGGCAATCATGTGATTTAATTAATCGCATTTAGTCTTTGTTTAATAGCTTTTTGAAATTAGTTTAACAATATCCTTCAGTTTTTAGCTTTATAAATATATTATTATCCAATTATTATTATTGTATTACAGTTTTTATTTAGCTTATCCGATGTAGTATGATACTCATTCGTCTAGTCCTTATAAATAATACTTGTCTGTATAAATTATGTATTTTTATACCACCATAAAACTTGCGAAGGCATAAAAGACAGAGAAACTCTCACATATATATGTGTGTAAATAAATATAAAACAAATCTTTTAAAAGCTAAGTAGGTCGCATATTATTTGTCCAGAATAGAGAAAGAAAATCTAATATTGATAATACACTTAAAAAGAAATCAGCAGACATTCCGAGGCGTTGTCCTGTTAACAAACCACTGAAACATCACGTAAAACTGAATAGATTGTACAAAACGGGTCACTCATATCCTTGGAAACCACATGACGTGCTCCTTTTGTTAATTTAATTTCCTTAATATCTATGCATTCTCTATATATAATATAATATATAGAGAAAAATAATTCTCTATAGTATATATAATTAGTTGAGGCCCTAGTGTTTTGTAAAACAAAACACGTAAATTTTATTACTTCGTCTATGTTCCGTCTAACTACAAAAAACCGTAACAACTTCCGTAACGAAAGAGGTGATACGGGGTACCACTACATTACCCCCCTCCGCACCTCCGAAAATTCTCTCGCTTTAAATAACAACTTAATCCGTCACAGTATAGCACGACGGGGCATTCAAGGGAGTTTTATGTGAACGAATTCTATCGCACGATTAAATCTTTAACTGTTTTATCTAGCTGCGCCAACAAATTTCGTTTTTTCTTTTTAAAATAAAACTTTAAGGAAAATAGCGAAATTAAATTCAAGCCTGGCCTATAATTTTAATAATGTGCCTAATGTTATGATTATTTAATTCTTGTAGAATATAACATTATTTCAGAAACAAAGACCAACTTAAAATTTGTTGCTGGTTGTCGTTGCTTTTTTTTTTTCAATTTAAATCCTGTTTATACTATGTCAATTAATTGTGTAAAAGATTGTTGTGCATCATACAATTTGAATGCATAAACATAAATAGTAATATTTAGGCTTATAAACAAACACTATAAAAAGAAATTTCAAAAACTAGGTAGGGACGTGTTTAACGAGCTTAAGCACGGGCGCGGGGGTGCGTTCCGTGACGACACAAGGCAGTGTCAGGCAGGAATTCGTATTTTGGGTGCCACATGATGTTGCTAAAATAACTACTTCTTTCAGATATCATTAAGTATAATAAAGACTACTATAAAGTAAAGGATTATCTAAATGATGACAGCTTTGGAAGTAGAAACAGTATCGATTGAGACATATTTGGTAACCACAAAATTTATATTTAGACAGTATTTTTTAATACTGTATATTTTACCTTCTAATTAGACAGGTAAAAGGATTTTTAGGCCTCTTCCAATAATCTCCATAACGGTCGGTTCTGCGCTACCAGTATCCAGCGTCCTACCTTCCGACGCTGCGGCCGTCAGACATACGAGCAATATGCTCTGCCCACTGTCACTTAAGATTCACAATTCCTCGTACTATGTCGGTAACCTGAGTTCTTCTGCGAATTTTATCATTTTCTCTTCTCCCTCTACATTGCCCTTCGGTGACTTTGAACCTCCTTATAAGGCCCAGAGTAGCCAGGTTTTAGTTCCACATGTCATCAATAGCAATACGCACGAATCAAGGACCTCAGTCTTCAGGTACTGAGGCGTATGGGAGAATATACCACGTAATTTCCCGAACACTGCCCAGCCGAGTTTGAACCGTTGATTCAAATGTGGTACTAAGGTGTTAAAGGGACAACTCTGCCATCTTCTGTCTTCAGCTTTGTCAGTAGACTGTCCAAGGGATCTCTTACAAACACTTCGGAGCCTTGTTGCGCTCTGTAACACATTCAGTATTAAATTAGAGTATGACGCAGACCAGAGACTTCGCAATCTGTTTATTGCGTCGCCGACGTCAGATATCTGCTAATTCATCAAACACCGTTTCTCCATTAGCTTAACAGTCGGCTCTGACATTTGGCTTCTGTTCTTGGTACGATGGGGTCTTTCAAACTGTGAACCCACCGTAAGTAAAAAATCGAGTATTAACGTTTTGAAAATAAAGTTAATTTAATTTAAAAATGTATTATAGCGTTCGGAAAGTTATGCGGCGTATGTCCGATCCATCTACCGCAGTGCCTCAAGACTAACCTATGATTTGTGCATATTTCCAGAATCAGGCACCAATATAGCCCGAAGTATTACGAACGTTAAGAACTTCACCCTAACCTCTATAGATAATACATATAATACACCACAAATGTTATCCTTCCCCGCGACCTTCACTTCCACACTTAATCACTTCCAAAATCAATAATTTCACGTTTCTCCAAATACATTATTGAACCTAAAGTGTTTCTTATAACAACTTGAGCCTAAATACTCCAGCTCTATGCCTTTATATTAAATAACCCGTTTACCAGAAGAAGTGAAATATGTACTGCAATAATATTAATTATTATTAATAATATATAATGCATGCGGTACCTAATGCAGGAAGAACAATAGAATTTGCAAACTCTAGGAAAACTTCATAAATTGAAAATAAATCCTAAGACAACACCAATAAAACCGTATTAAAACCAATTATATCCGTTAGGTAAATTAAGAAAAAAAGAAATTGTAGGCAAGTTCGCAAGTTAAATTGTTTAAGATAAACATTCTGATTTTGGGTTTTTCTATCGTGTTTTTGACTAAAACACATTTTTCATAATTTACATAAACATGACATATACGCTATAGTTGCGGCGTAAATGTATAAAATGATAATACCCTATAACGATAGGGATAAACATAATACAGTATTAAATCTTAAAATACAAAAGTTATTTCTCGAAAGGGCACGAAATAATAATATAATAAGGTTGACTTTTCTCGCATAAACTATACTTAAAGTTAGTAATTAAGTAGGGACCATAGTAGTATGCTATCACTTAGAGTATTTTATATTATATTTGTAACTTTATCGCAGATTCACTCAGAGAATTTAAAAAAAAAATATGTTTTCACCTCAATTATTCATTACATTTAACAATTTGAAAACAGTAATTTACCTAGTAATTTACCATTTATTAGTATTTAATAGTAATTTACAGTAATTTACCTACAATAAATAAAAATAGGCACATCGTTCCAAAGTTACAATGTAATTATCTAATTTATCACTTTATAAGGTACACGCATGGTTGTAATTATGTACATAAAAACATAATAAATGATGATTGAAAAAAGAAGATATATAATAAATAAATGTACTAGTTTATTGTTTGTTCTTCTCGTAAAAGCTCTTCATATATTTGAACAGGTACAAGGTTATATGGTTTTCTCTTAATTTTAAATTTATTTTGACCTCAATGTACCTTTAAAAACCTACGTTGAATATTTATTTTTTATTTCAATTGATTGAACCTATTTCTTGTGTAAGGTACCTATGTAAATACTGTTTATAAACATTTCTAAATCGATGGAGCTGGACTAGTAATCGAAAATAAACTAGAAACGAATTAGTGCAATATGTGAACTGTGAAATCGAATACGGGTGGATGCGGCCAAATTGTTGAAGATTAATTGGGCCGTGGGCGTGCGCAGGTTGGCGCGCCTACCTTACGTGGTCGTATTGTGGGGCCGGCCGTTTTGTCCCGAATATACAAGACCGGTGCCGGCGTTGTAATGTAACGCATTCATTGTGGCACAAGGACGGTCACCAGTTTCCTTCTAAAGTTTGAATTCTCTATTCCCAATTTCCAGACTTTTTATACTTATTTGTAAATTGTAAACGATCGGGCATAGTTAAAAAAATGGTTTCCATAATTATATTTAAGTACTAGTTAATGAAATTTTAAATTGCTTGTAAGCTCATGCATTATTCTTGGTAATTATAAACTTAGTGCACATAAAGTATTGAACTTAACATGGCTTACCAAAGAGATAGAGATATATCGGGCAAAGGAAAATATAAGTCGAGTAAGTTAAGATATTTACAAAATTCTTAATTAATATAATTCTTAATAAATAAACAAAGCATAATTTGGTATTAGACCTGGCCTTTCTGCTGAGAAGGCCATACTGTCGCTGTAACTTAATGAGAAGAGTATTATTCACTTACGAGTATAGACGCTGTCTACGTAGCTTTCTATCGCTATTAATCTTCTATTAAATCATGTATCTCTATTGCTATCAAATTTTATTGAAACTCACACATAGTTCATTTACATTGCTGCTTTATGATAAGAATTATCACATGAAATCATAATCAACCTACTGCTTAATAACAATCTGTTGTGGGCAAAACGCCGTGACGCTTAGCCAGGCCGGCTGAGACATTTCCCAAGTTGCTGAGACTGTGTGAAGTGGCTGAGACAATTTCCCAAGTAATAATAATGTTCGTCAGATTATTCAGTTCAGGTGGCTAGAGGCACTGGTGTGTTATCTCTGCATTTTTAATGTCTTTATAAATAAACTAAAACATTTGAAGAACACATAGATCGTTATTCAAGAATCTTTGTCATTTGATATGAATAAATATGTTGCTAACGTTTTAACATTTCTAATGGTTAATATTTAAAAAGGAAACACTTTTTACATCTGGAAATACAGTTTCAAGAAATAATTCAGGTCTAAACTCTTACATTACAGTAATGTCATGCTTGTCCACATACGAGAGCAATATACAAATAGCTGACTATAAAAAAGAGCACTCTAACTGAAATTGCACAACAATTACTAATTGTTTAGCTTCGTATGTTAAATCGAAATTTTTGTAGATCGTTGCATTTAGCGCATAGTTTTGAAAATAGTTATTCAATAGATTTGACCTTGCATTGTCTTAATAAATAAATAAATAAATATTTGTGTATACACTTACACCAATTAGCATACATATATTATGCATATATAAATATTTTTTTTTGAAATATATATCAACAACCATGACTAAGGTACAAATGCTCGCATTCATCACACAAACATCTGCCCCCACCGGGATTCGAACCTGGGACCTCAGAGATGGCGACACCTTGAAACCGGTGTACTATCCACTCGACTATAGAGGTCGTCATAAATCAGAATGATATGAAATACGAGTATATTCAGTACGCGGTATGCTAATGAGACATGTAAGAAGTTGCCTTTCTTCAAAAATTCCAATTATTAATATAAATATTTACTACAAAATAGTAAAAATTATCAATTTGTCTCTCATAGACGATTTATAACGAGAGCTTGTTTATTTGTTCCACTTTTGCTCTCTGTTTCGTCCTACTTTCATTTCATTGGCTTCCGCCATGATTCTTAGCTTCCGGCATGATTCGCAAGGAGCCAGGACATCCCACTTTCACTCGAACAGTGACATACCCTGGTCCCGGTTTGTGGTGAGATCACAATATCGCAACTAGGGTAAATGTGAACATGGATATTGAATAGCAGAATAATTTTATCTATGTAAAAAAATTGTATCTAAATCTAAGACTTATCTTCGACCAGCTACTTATAATAATCCTGAGTCTGAACGATCTGCTCTACGGTTTCTTGAATGTGTTCCGTATTAAATCAGCAAATGTGTAAGGAAGGGTCAACGACTACGTGATCTATTTGTTGTGATGCAGACGAGTGTCTTTAGAAATTTGCTGATCCCTCATATGCTGCCCATCAGATTAAGTGTCGGTTCCGAGACTGTTGCCTCTCTTAATACGAGGGTCTGAAAAACTTTGAATCCACTGTAAGGAAAGATTACGAATTCGAATTGAAACAGCTCTTTGATGTTACGATTTAATATACCTATTATACCCAACAAATTGATCTCTCATAGAATACGTTAATCTTAGCCGACATTACGAAGTAAATCACATTTGATTACACTATCCGGGCTTTTCCAGGATCATCTTTAATGCAGTTTTATTTACAATAAAAACCTTATTATATACTACACTTTTTTTTGTCTTTCCATGTAATCCGCTAGCATTTAACTGCGTTAGTTCCGGACTCCAACTCCAAAATACCAAACTTATCTAGCCTTGTAAACTTATTAAGACTTCAATGTCTTAGACAGATTCAAGCAATATATTTCGGATTAAGTAACCTGATGAGAGCTGCTCAATTCTTATGCATATGCCAGCAGTTTCTGATTGGATCACACAGTTCACTCGATGCTCCAGCAGCTTTTCGTCGATTCGCAAAATTCGTACATGTAAGAAGTACCAGAACTTCGACTATTGTTTGGTAGAGTGCGCCGCGAATAGGTTAGATTGGCTTGAGTACCGTTAAGTATGATTCGGAACATCTTATTATTTAATTTAAAAACTTACACAATAAAACGACTAACTGAACTTTCTAGAACTAGTAAAATTCTATCTGAATTTGAAACATTTGTGTTCTGCATAAAATTCCTAAGCTTATTTATTTACCGTGGTATCATCAGATACAAAAAACCATACCATTTGTTTCTATATAGAAACTAAACGTCATGGAATCCATAATTCTATTGTATGTAGCTGGCCTTAAGTGACCTACGCTGACTGCATAAAATTATCTAAGTCGAATGCTCGTTGCCGACGAAAATGATATCTACGACAAATATACAATATACTTAAAATATTTATGGCAACGTTTTTTAATAGTAATTTGAACTAACACGTATTATATCAAATAATTGCAATCTTGTTATTTTTATTAACATAGTATAAATTTAATTACGTAAAACATAAATTTTTAAGGTCCATAACTCGGAGATCAACGAATGGATCCGTGGAACCAATCATTGTCTATGACTAAACTGTTTAAATTGTGATAATTTTTCCGTCGCCAAATTGCTTATTTCCGCTCTTGATCTTGTAAACGATAGCGTTCCTATATCTGGAATCCTTGAACTTTTAGAAGTACTGATTTTAATATATACTTTTGTTTTCCAATTTATCAGAAAGATTGTATCATATTGACTTTTTAGTCTAAATTTGGTTCTTCTAACTCATTTGAACATTCAAATCGATATCGATATTGTCGACTACACTGTAACCCCAATAAAAGTTATATTTGTATGCGTAAAATACTATATATAAATGTTACGCAACAATTTTCACATTTATTACGATCTTTGCAAAACAAATATTGAAGTGAACTGCGGCATCTTAGTACATGCCACTATTGCATTATCATATGTTACGACATCTATCTTGGAATAAACTCTTTCCGTAAACACTTACCTTGTGCGTACGAAGTCACTGTACAGATAAGGTATAGGTACTTTTATGTAGAACTTGATAGAGGGAGATATACCCTGCTTCAACTTTATTAAAAACATCTAGTTATTATTGCGCAACCATAAGAGGCACAGCATCGACATGGTACGCTCTACGTTACCTACGAAACACCATAAACCTATATATATTTAAAATTAACGTTATAATGCCGGCAAATTTGAAATCACTCCTCAATAAACCAATTGCATTAATGCATTAGCAGAAACATTAATACCGGTGACAACACGGTAATGTTTACAAGGCAATAGGTTATTTTTAGGTGGGACGTAGATAGGTGAGCGTGTCATACACAAATACTGTAGTATATATAAACTATGATATACGTACTATATGAGATTGCTGTCCGGTGGCCGGTGCAAGATCCAGCGCGAGTCGTCCAACAGACGAAAGTATCAAAAACTAGATAGTCCAAGAGGATGCAGACGGGTGTTTATAAACATTGGAACGAGCCGGGATAGCCGATCAATATCGGGGCTTCTAGCGGCCGAGGCACGGCGGCCCCATGCGAGTTCACCGCGGCGGCGGCAGAGGCAGCGCCGGCTCGGAACTCTAGGCCGCGTCACAACACGAGCGCCGAGCCGAGGAGAGCGTGCACACGTACGTACTGAACGAACGGCTGATTGCGGCCGTGTGTACGCTGGCTGGCGGTTACGTCATGCAACTCTGACAGCTGACGATGCCGAGTGGCGACCGCGGTCTCAGTCGCAGTCGTAGTAACGCGCCGTGGCGCCACCGGCGCTGCGCCGCGCCGCCGCCGCGATCAATAACCACCGCTAGCAATCGGCGTCGAGAAACCGCATATCCCTCGCTATTACAGCGTCCCCTACCGGCTGCCTAACAATTCAATAAAACCTTTAAAGACGATCCGTCTCCCTTCAACAAACGTAGATGCGCGCCGTCATGGCAACTCATTCACGCGTTTGGATGAATGTATATCCCAGTCCATTATAATAGACAGTATTATAATTATCGTGTCTTCTTGTTTTGTGAATATACATTAGATATATATTTTATTATAATTTATCATACTTTTAAATGTTTCATTAATTTAATAATATAGTTTTTTTTTTATTTTAGAAATTCTATTTAAAATAAAAACATTATTATCCAAACTAAAGTAAATGTTTTTTTCTAAGTTATACTGGCCACAGCCACAAAACGCCGCCACTGGCATATTTCCTGTAATTGTCATACATTTTATATGGAATCGCCACACACAATAAAAAATCACAACGGTTTCTTGTTTATATGTATTTATATTATAAATATCTATCGACTTAACATATTAATAATTAACATATTATCCTATGTATATTAATTATGCAGGAAAATAGGATTGAGACAACTGTTAACAACAGACAGACAAGTTTCCAGCCCTAGGACTGGGCGACTCCAGAAAATAACTAACCTTGCCCAAGCGGAACTCAACGTAGAAACTAGACAGATATTTCCCTTGCTAATCATGGGAACCCAATTTGAGAAAACTGCTACTCTAAAAATGACACTTTGCTACGTTGAATCAGCCGTAGAGGAGAAATTAGATGTGGTATATGAGATAAAGCAAAAAATTTATGTTGTGTTGACTTATCAGTCTATTTTTGTTGTATTTCCACAAAGATGGTGTCGTATATTCACGTTCACCAAACAAATACCAGCACCAAATCAAATACGGACCACCCATAGACGAATCAAACTCGACGCAGTTGTGTCGCTTAATATAGCCACCTTTCAGCTCTATCATGAGACCCTGGCTACCAAGCAACAAAATACTTGTCGAGACGGATCAAACAAGAGGTTGTCTAGTTTAAATGCAGACTTCCTTTGGCCAACTTCCAACTACAGCAGACCCTCGTCCCCATATAGCACCAAAGTACCAAAGTGTGTGTATAATATCAGTATAGTATATATAAAATTTTCTTGTCACGATGTATGATCGCGATAAACTCCGAAACTAATGAACGCGATTTTGATGAAACTTGTAATATTTTATGTAATTTGGATAGTTTTAATATTAATATTATTGCAGATTAAATGTTTATAACACGAAATTAGTTCATATTATCAGTTAGTTCTATAAATTCCTAATAGATGGCGCTTTATCATCTAAGTAATGTTTATTATTCGACATTAGGGTGTATTTATCAGTTAGATCTATTAATTATAATAGATGACGGTTAGCATCTAGATGGCGTCGATTCCAAGTCATTTCATTCTCGTTCACATCTCAACATAATCATATTATAACAATTTTTCGTCAATCATTTTCATAATTATACTCAGTTTTGTATTATTTATTATTGTGCAGTGTTCAGTTTGAATATTTTTTATGTAAATAATAAAATTCAATGACCATAAATTAATCTCAAGACTAAACAATGTCTATTTGCGGTTTGGATTTGAAAAATACATGTTTCTCAAAAAATTACATATGTTATCTGCTCGCGTTTAGGCAAACTATCAAATCTCTTCGTGTTACCGAAAGACAGGTTCACCAGGAATATTGTACACAAAGTAGTACTTACTTAGATAATTTTTAGTTTTAATAATTTAAAATTGAAATATAATAAATCGATATCAATGTTATCTACCTCATTTATAACAATTTCTTATGTTTTTAATTTATATATGTAGTATATTTTATAAGTAAGTCACTGATTACAAACTATAATTTGAGATGAATAAAATGTAAATTCAGAAAGTATATGTTGGTTAGTACTTAATTTCAACATTTTTATACTTATCGCTATAAAATTTTGGCGAAACATTTTATTTTCAATCGCATATGAATGATTTTATTTTTTTTAGAAAACATTAATTTGATTGTACCAAAGAATTAGTAAAAAATTAATTCAATTTTACATGATTAGGTACTACTGAGCAACAGTAACGCGTGGCTGGGTCAGCTAGTAAGTATATTATAGTTGAAGCAAAGAACCGATCTTATGGCCATATAACCTTTTGGTTATTGGCCATATAACATTATTTCCAAATTCAAAGATTTGTTATAAAATGTAGTAAACGTGTTCAAAATTCTTTGCGTGGTATTATGTAATGAATTTGTTTTTGAAAGTTGTGTTCATTGCAATTTTAAATAGTATGAATTTTTGTCACGGGAATTTTCTTAGTATGTAGGTGTAGCTATTGTTACACTATGATGTTCTATAGTCTTACATTCAAGCGCCATATATCCTTAAGAAGGCTCTGTAAATGAAAAGTTCTTCTGAGTTTTAATCGTCATTAGGTATGTAATATGTTACATACCTAATGATAATACCATACTGGATATGCCCACTGACGGTTAAAATTCGTGTATTAAAACCAAAACATGTATAAATTGCTTTATTGCTTCAAAAGTACAATTCACACTTGACAATTTTAGCGCACAGGAAACAAATCGGACAAGTCATTGAAATCATTATTACTTACAGGAAAACAATATAAACTTGGAGGAATCTCAAAGATACTGTAACTTTATTATACAGGATCTAAGGTCACTTGAATAAGCCCGAAACTTTTCGTTTTGCCTGTACTACCTACCTATTTATTTATAGGAGGTATTAAAAAGCAACCTAAAACTAAGATGCGTTAGTAATATAACATTTGAACAACGCTTTTTGACTTCATTAGATATTTAGAAATCAAAGTCATTATTAATAAAATTCATTAACTCAACGCATCTAAATAAAACTACAAAATTATTAAAAAAAACCAATGGCGGATTCAGACTTGATCGTCACCTCGATACATTTTTGTACTGGAAACCTACTTTTTGATAGGGTGGGTTGTTCATCGTTTACTTCCCATGGTAAAATAAATAACCACAAATTTTAAACATATATTTAGCATTTCCAAAAAGCAGTAATAAGTATCTTTGGTAAGAGAGATTACAAGAGCTACTACATTGATAAGGTAAATTGGGACACAGTCACCATGGAATAGACGAAAATGAGAGTTCAAGGTAGACGTTCGAGTATAAATGCGCCAAATGTAACAAAAACATATAGGTAATAATAACATTGCCCTTCTAGGTCTATTTTGGACACACCACAGTATCAAACATTTATATAAAACAGCGGCCGTTATACATCTTCGGTGATCTATCACTTAATCATGCAACTGTAATCTTATTTACTATGAAACGGTATTGAAAGCGATGTGCACATTTGCAGAGGAATCGGCGAAAGTGGAGCCACAACATCAAAGTACCAATCTTAATCTAAGCAATCTGGGCAAACTGTTTGACACTACTTTTGTGACAGCATACACTAAATCTTACAATAATTCATGTAATAAATTCGTTATGAAAAAACATTTGATGGTCACTTGTGCTGTATGTTTGTTGCCCCATATAGATCAGATATCGTGCTTTTACTTTGATGTAAAAGATAGAACTTTATTAGACTAAAGATATATTTCACAATCCCAATCAAGACATTTTTTACTCCATACACAGAAACTGTTAATTATTTTCTGTAACAGACACTGAAAATATACTTCTAACCTGCAAATAAAAATTACTTGTTTATTGTGCAATAAGCCTTTAGACTCCGATTGTGGCATGTACATGTATTCAATATAATTACTTGTATTACGCGATATTATAAAGCTGTAGCAAATTCGATCATTCATACTGACTATGATTCTTTTATAATGAGTGACTTGTCCACGTGTTTCAAGCTATACTGTGATTGTATATTGTGAGACATCGGAACGTACGTTGTATTACACGTCTTTAGGAGATGAGGTTCTGTACAACATAAGGGCGCGCAAACGCAGATGTCCGTAAGGGCGGGGCGGTCAGTACACTTTTAATTGGTTCTTGTCGTCAAATCCGGCTGAATGACCAGCGTTGCGAACAATGAATGAGTTGCCGTCAAAATGCATCCGCCTCTCGCCACGTCTGTAATGTTTTATATGCAAATAACTGATGGGTATACATGGAAAGCATTTAAAAAAGAATAACAAATAATGTACGTGTTTCTTTGTGTGGCCAATGTGCTTAGAGATTCTAAAGCAAGAAAAATATGAAGTCCCTAAAGTTAAGAATTGAAAATGTACATTTATTTAGGGCTTGTACGGCGGCGCGTGTATCCGCTCCATGGGCTTGTTTTATGTCATTTCATAGAGCAGCGCTGCATGAGGCGGATAAACGTTGCCCGCGACGGCGACGGCGACGCGCAGGAGACGTATTTTTGAATCATTAGACGGGAATTTGGAATTCGAATACGAATATAAATCGTGCGCGAAATTATTTTCTACTGCTTACAATTTTATAGGTTTTTGAATCACTCGAATTCAGTGTTGTCATTAAAAACAAATTCTTAATTAGATTTTGTTTCACGCAGAAAAATTAAAAATCTCAACAACAAAAACAAAAAACCGGCCAAGTGCGTATCGGACTCACGCACAAAGGGTTCCGTACCATTGATTTATGAAATTAAAGGAAGCGGTTTACGATTTACGAGGTATTTAAAAAATCTACTTACTAGATCTCGTTCAAAACAATTTTTGTTGGTAGTTTTTATAGTAATGTACATCATATGTTTTTTTTTCTTATTTTAGAGGGGGGGTGGGCAACTTTTTTCCACTTTGGAAGCGTCTGTCACGCAAACTATTCGGTTTACAAAAAAAAATATTTTAGAAACCTCGTTATCATTTTGGAAGACCTATCCATAGATACCCCACACGTACATATGTGTTTGATGAAAAAAAAAAAGATTTTGAGTTTCAGTTCTAAGTATGGGGAGCCTCCAATATTATTTTTTTTTTGCATCAAAATCTTAATGCGGTTCACAGAATACATCTATACCTACCAAGTTTGAACAATATAGCTATTATAGTTTCGGAAAAAAATGGCTGTGACATACGGACGGACAGACGGGACAGACAGACATCACGAATCTAAAAGGGTTCCGTTTTTTGCTATTTGGCTACGGAACCCTAAAAACCGGCGATGACCCACATGTGAAACGGTACACTGTCAACGTCACTTCAGGCGTTGGCTATTCTACTAGTAGAAATCAAAAACGAGTGGGTTGAACCACTCGTTACACAACGCACGAAATGAAAGTTCAGAAATAGTGAATTCGGTATATCGTATACGAACCTCACGGTTTCACGGAGCTGTTTCTATAAAATCATTAAGAGCCCCGTGCTTATAGTCAATACGTGAAACGCCTGAACTATGAGTTTTAATATTTTTTTGCGACTTGTCGAAAAAGCTTTTGACTGCGTAGATCATCAGACCTTATTAAATAAACTGAAGCATTATGGTATCTCCGATGCAGCGTTTAGATTAATCGAATCTTATTTGTCCTGCAGAGTTCAGAAAGTTGTTGTTAAGGGGACTGAGTCTGCAGGTTCTCCTATTGTTATTGGCGTGACCCAGGGATTGATATTGGGACCCTTGTTTTTCTTGATATATATTAATGATCTCCCACACTTCACTGATACTTTGTGCAATACTGTACTATTTGCAAATGACACTTCTTTTATATTTAAGGTTGACAGAGGAAACGGCAATATTGACGTTGTAAATAGTACTCTTTCTGAAGTATTGCACTGGTTAACGATTAATAATTTATCTTTAAATCCCAATAAAACTAAATGTATCAAATTAGCATTACCAAATGTAAGAAAAGTAGATACTATTGTTAAAATGAATAATGAAGAGGTAGATTTGTAGAATTCAATAAACTCTTGGGTATTACTTTAGATCCAACATTGCAATGGGATCCACATATTGAGACCCTATCAAATAGACTAAGTTCTGCAGCATATGCTGTAAAAAAATAAGACAACTTACAGATGTTAGAACGGCAAGATTAATTTACTTTAGTTATTTTCACAGTGTTATGTCCTATGGTTTACTATTATGGGGGTCGGCTGCTAACATAGACAGTATTTTTGTTCTTCAAAAAAGAGCAGTCCGCGCTATTTATAATTTACGAGCAAGGGATTTTCTTAGAGATTTATTTAAAGAGATTAATATGACTTTAGCGGGCCAGTATATTTACAAAAAATTGATTTATGTGTATAAAAATTATCACACATTTCATACTACTTTCAAATGCATAATTTAAACACAGGAAATAACAATAAACTTGCCGTTCTAACGTACAGGCTACAAAAAACTAGATGTTCGTTTGTGGGCAAATGTATAAATTTTTATAACAAGATTCTACATAGTGTAGCTGAATTGCCTTTTCATAAGTTCAAGGTAAATGTTAAAAAGACGCTAATGCGTAAGGGCTATTACAAAGTCAATGATTATTGAAATGATGCCAATGTTTGGTGTTGATTTGAAGATATTACATTCTAAATTGTAAATATTGGTTTTCCAGTATAAATTGTAAACACATATGTACATTGTATGATAACGACATAATTTATTGTAAATGTTGTTATTACTTTTGATAAAGCTGATAAGTTTCTTGCGCCCATTCTTCTTATCAGCTAAAAAATACGTCCTGAATGGGTAACAAAAATTGGACAATTCAAAAGAACTTTCTATAAAGTCATATTTGAATAAAGTTTTTTTTTGATTTTGAAATATTCGTACAGAAAGAGTTATTTTGGATGTTCGCCGTATAAGAATTACGTTTTATATATGTTTCAAGTTTCGAAAACAGCTCGTCAAAACGTAGACGGTAACATTTCAAAATAATCTAAAAATTTTCTCATTTTCTCTTAATAACGAAAACTTGGTTATAAATTCTTCACACAACAATCTAGACGTGACATATGGGCTGATTGGATGACGCCTTTGTTCACTTCGTCGTCTTTTGGCTAAGTAATATATCAATATATAATCCACAATTATCGACTGTACACCTACGCGATCAAATTTATACTGGCGGTGCTGCGTTAGACGGGAGCCCGTCGCGGACGTCCGCTATAACTCAGCGATCGCCCTTAGAATTACGTTAAATACTACTACTTAAACTTATCTATGAATGCTTAATATTTTGTGCTACATAAATTAATAATAATATCTGACTAAAATTTATTAAATAAAGGCAAGTCATAATATTTTTCTTTATATACATACTTTAGTGTAAACTTTTGTTTGTATTTGACGTCATTTTATCTAATGTGATGTAAAAATAAAAAATGCATGAGTGTATTTATTCTTAGATCAGATTCAGAAATAACACTTAATAGGCAAAGGCTTTTTTTAGCAACATAGCCAATAAAGTATTGGCTAACATGTCTTTTAGGGTTCCGTAGTCAAAAGGTTAAAAAACGGAACTCTTATAGATTCGTCTTGTCTGTCTATCCGTCCGTATCCGTATGTCACAGCCATTTTTTTTCGAAACTATAAGAGCTACTGTTGAAACTGGTATGTAGATGTATTCGCATAAGATTTTAACCGCATTAAGATTTTGATGTAAAAATAAAAAAATTATAATTAATATTAGGCTACCCATAATTAGAACTGCAACTGAATTTTTTTTTGTCTTGAAACACATACGTGTGGGATATATCTATGGATAGGTCTCTTCCGAAATGATATCGAGGTTTCTAAAATATTCTTTTTCCAAACCGAATAGTTTGCATGACAGACGCTTCCAAAGTGGAAAAAGGTCGCCCCCCCCCCCTCTAATTTCTAAAATAAGAAAATTAAAAATCTAAAAAAACATATGATGTAAATTGTTTTGAACGAGATCTAGTAAGTACTTCTTTTTTATACCTCGTAAATAGTAAACCGCTCCCTTTAATTTTTTTTGCATATTATTTCATGAAATATGAAGTACACTAAAAATTAAATGTAGAGTGATAATTTTTATATTTAAAATTTGAGTAATTAAATATTATTTCGATGATTTGTTGATATCTCTTTTTCTATTATAAATTGATGGTAACATGAACAATTTAATATTTCCATTCTTATCTCTTACAACTGCAGTGGTAACTTCTAAAACAAAAAAATACATACCAAGCTTATCAGGAACAACATTATACGAAGAGGTACTACATCTGGCCCACGACATCACAAGGTCTTACACTACTGGTCCCCTTATAATGTTTAGTCATATTTGTACGATGTTTAGTTACCGCACGAACAGGTGCTGCGTCTGGCCCAGCGAAGCAGTGCAGTGCAAGAAAGGGCTCGTAATGGAGGCCGACCCGTTGCTAGGGCTGGTGCGCAACTGGTACTTGTGACTGCAACGGTGAATCCTGCCGCCACATATAAATCATATGTTGGGCGTAAAAATATAGATTTAGTTATATTTTTACCATCCCTACCAGCATAGATTCGTAACCTGTTCGCTGCTGCAGCAAATAAAATTACTACTGGACTAAATCTAGCGTATACATTTATGCCAACCATCCTGGTTTTCATTGAGCGATCAACGGATTAACGGACTCCCAAAGTGAGTTAATGCAATTACAGTCACTGAAAATGGAACCCGTACAAGTTCAGATAATCATAATTGTGTCTGATCCATAGTTTGCGTTAACATTGACTACTCAACATAATTAGTTAACTGAAGCCCGCCAAACAGCGTTTTATTTTCAAATACCATCTATTGTGCTTGCATAGTTAAATTACTTAGAACGTACGTATTTACAGAATTATTTATCCTAATTCGTCTTCTGACAATGATTTTGAATTTGCAAAATGTTGAATATCTAAATATCGAATTCTTCAGCCACCAACTAATACACGTCTCGGATACAAATTTTGGTCATATATGAGAAAATAATGTAAGAGTCTTCCTATATTAATTACTGTATCAAATATCATGATAAAATATTTTTTTGCCAATTCAACATTTTGGATCCGGGTAGGAAATTTAACTTTTTACAATTTAAACAGTAGGATATATCATCATTTTGTATATTTAGTGAAAAAATGCCTCTAGTTAGTCTTCTGAACCATACCCAGTCAGGTATGGCCCAAAACGTTAATTCTAGATCGCATTTGTTGGCATAATCTGTACAAGTAATCTGAACAGTCTGTCTGTCTGTAATGTTCTACCTACAGACTCTGTAGGTAGGACATTGTTCAAATTTCTACTAGAGCCTGATTTACCTGACCAGCCCGTCAGCAGTTTGACTGACCCGTACGTTATTCACAATCCAATTGTCGATACCGTCGTCCGTGAGCCAGTACTGCGCCGCCTGTAGCAGCGACACAGCTTCGTTTACGAAGGAGGGGCCGTGCCGCGACTCACTGTCCGTAAAAAATATTTTTATTTATTTAACTAGGTCGTAAGAGATCGAGGATATCTCTAAGTATTAGTTCGCCGATTGTCATTTAAAGCTCTCTAGATTTCATTAAGCAAAGCTGACTTGTCCATCTTAGGGAACAAATTGACTATTGTCTCACCATCTCCAATGAATAAAACTAGTTAGAAACTTGATTTATAAAACCTCCATAATTACATATGTGGTAGCTCTTGGTCTTCGTTTCATCTGTGGTGTATAATAATTAAGTCGATACCATTATCGGCTTAATTATTATACACCAGACTTGGATGGATTTCTTACCACTGAGGACTAGTTCAATATTGATATTTTATAGACATTGTTAATAAAGCTAATATCGGAAACCCGATTTCATTATATTTCATAGACAAAGCAAAGTCCATCTAAATATTAGTCGCCAAAATAATTTGATCAGAATACCATACTATTTATATAATGACCTCACTTGTAAAACACGTTAAGCGTAAAGTCCTGGCTCATGTCGAGAAATGTGTCAGTGGTGGTCCTCGTGCCCGCCGCGTCGACTAGGTACACCAGCGCGCACTGCTCCGCAGTGAACGACACGCCTTTATACCACATCTTGGCATATCTGCGTCAACAACTCTGATTAAGTGAACTAGTCAGGACAAAACCAGACATTAAAACATACAGAAAGGATTAAATACATATCGTCAGAAACAAGTGGTCAGAAAAACATTCCCAGGAAAGGCATACTGACCGAAAGATACCTCATCAGATTTATTCCATGATATACGAGTTGCTTTTGCACGATATACAAGTCGTAGATGCATCTCGACAAGTGGGTATTGACAGACTCGCAATCACTGAAAAATACAGCTACTGAAAATTTGATTTTAGATGAATCTGAAAAATGCATATCTATCGAGTTCCGTGTCTGCCTAACTAACGTGTCTATCAAGTCTACTACACACTAATAACTATAATTAGTCTGTGATAATCACGGCAGACACACCAAGAGATGGAAATCTCAAAAGGAACAATATTTCTTTCCGTCTGGAGACTAGTGCTCAGCAGTGATGTGCATTTTCACAGTATCATGTCGTGTGGATAACATGTATCTGCGAATGTTGAAAGTAAGTAAATTTGCGCTATCTATAATTTAAGACAGAGAATCCTTCAGAAATTTATTTAAGGAAATTAATAAACAACAACATTAGCAGATCAGTTTGTCAGTCATTATGATAATTTTTGTGAGAACTATAATACAAATTTTCTAACCATTTAAACACGAGAAATAAAACAACCCTTCTAACGTTCAGGCTTCAAAAACTAGAATTTATGAGAGTATGTGTAACTTTGCAGAAGCCATTCCACAAAGTGTTACTGCTTCACCTTTTCACAAAAGTAAAGCACGTTTTAAAAACTGTATGTGGATTCATAACACTGCAATAAATAGTTTGAAAAATATTCTATTACAAGTTGAATAATTTCTTGAATCATAAAAATGCTTATTATGATTCGATATTATTATTTAATTATTCTATATTAAATAAGTAATAATTGTCTTTATACATTAAACACAACAGCACATGTTTTAAAATACTATATTACTTTTCATATATGTATAAATATACTTATATAAATATAGTTATATCATGATATTCAAAACAGGGGATAAAAATTAGACTAAGAATTTTGCTCGTTCTCCTTAATTCCCTGATAGGTTAGTATTTTTTCCTTGTACATATAAACACGTATAAGGTTATTTAGCTCTAAGCTCTGTGTCCTTTTAATTTGTTATTTATTTGACGTCAATATATACTTAGTCTGGCCATAAATACTGTTACACTTAAAAATAAAAAAATATTACATTTGAATTTCGAATCTGTCATTTGTATACGCGGTTGTTCATTGTGTTTTCTCATTTTGGCGCCAATACATTTTATAATATTTTGCGATATTAAAATGGAGTGGGGTGATAAAGAGAACCGAATCGCTGTGATTGCATTACACAAAGTAGGTATGGAGCCAAATGCAATTTTTAAAACTCTCCATACCCTTGGTATTAGTAAAATGTTTGTGTACCGGGCTATTAATAGGTACAATGAGACTTCCTCTGTTTGTGATAGAAAAAAAACTGGCCGTCCACGTAGTATTCGTAGGAAAAAGTTGGTCAAAGCAGTAAGGGAAAGAATTCGAAGAAATCCTGTCCGAAAGCAAAAGATTTTATCTCGGGAAATGAAGATAGCACCTAGAACCATGTCACGTATTTTAAAAGATGACTTAGGACTTGCAGCCTATAAGAGACGCACTGGTCACTTCTTAACTGATAATTTAAAGAAGAATAGGGTGGTAAAATCGAAACAACTACTGAAACGGTACGCAAAGGGAGGTCACAGAAAAAATTTGTTTACGGATGAGAAAATTTTTACAATAGAGCAACATTTTAACAAACAAAATGACCGTATTTATGCTCAAAGCTCTAAGGAAGCTTCCCAATTAGTCGACAGAGTGCAACGTGGACATTATCCGACTTCAGTGATGGTTTGGTGGGGTGTTAGCTATGAAGGAGTGACTGAGCCATATTTTTATGAAAAAGGTATCAAAACATCGGCACAAGTATATCTAGATACCATTCTTGAGAAGGTAGTTAAGCCCCTTAACATCACCATGTTCAATAACCAAGTATGGTCCTTCCAGCAAGACTCGGCGCCGGGTCATAAAGCTCGTTCCACGCAGTCTTGGTTAGAAGCGAACGTTTCGGACTTCATCAGAGCTGAAGACTGGGCGTCGTCTAGTCCCGATCTTAATCCACTAGATTATGATTTATGGTCAATTTTAGAGAGTACAGCTTGCTCTAAACGCCATGATAATTTGGAGTCCCTAAAACAGTCTATACGATTGGCAGTGAAGAATTTTCTCATGGAAAGAGTGCGTGCTTCTATTGATAACTGGCCTCAACGTTTAAAGGACTGTATTGCAGCCAATGGAGACCACTTCGAATAAGCTTAATATACTTTTAATTGATTTATATTTATGTACTAAACTAACATAGTGTAAAAGTAATAAATGTTTTAAGCAGATAAAAAAAATGTTTTTTCTATATTTCAATATTTATGGCAAGACTAGGTACATATAAAGGCTTATGATGAATAGAACATTTTGAATTGAATCGATTGATTTGATTAATACCCTAATAGACATTTCGGGCAGTAAATTTACAGACCAATAATTAATGGAGTGGTTCTCTCAAATCACAAAAAATTTTGGTCTGACAAATAACTGTCAAATTTATCTACGAGGTTAGATCCTCGAAAATCCCGGAATAGAAACTTATACACATTTATTTATTTGATGATAAGTACAAAACATGTTACAGGTAATATAAACATAATTGATTATTAAATCGAATCCTAAAATGTAGGTTAAAACCCAATAGAGCGAATATGAAGGTAGTATGTTGGAAATGTGTAAACAATATCAACCAGTAGGTACACAATGTCTAAACAACGAAATATAATTCAGTACAGATTGTAGTATATAATCTATGAAAATCTACGTTTTCATAAAGTTACATGTAAGAAGTGTTTGCAATAGGGTAGACGACTACAACTGATTATGGCCGTTTTTATACTATAATTATCTGATTTGAGAAATTTATATCTCATGAAAGTATGTCAATATAGAAGTTTCAGTTTAATTATTAATTTATATTGTTTTTAGATTTCTAAAAAATGAGCAAGAAGCGAACACATTTCTAGCATTCTCACATTAAATGTCACATTTTTTTATATAGAAAGTATACCTATAAACGTACAAATAACAGAGTTATTTTAAAATTTGTTTATACGCTCATACAAATTAGGCGAGTTTACTTAGTTGTGACGTCACGATTGCAGTGTTTTTAGTATGGAGCGTTTTTGAGCGACCCGCGACAGCGCAGCGCCGCAAACATGTCGAGGTATCTTCAAAAGTACGAGTAATAGGTGCAGGTGTACTGTTGGTTCTACAATATTTCTCACTTAAAAGAGTACTCTTATTATATATAGAATTTAAAAAATTGTTGTCTACCCAATGTGTCATGTGTCAAAAAAATAGATTAAAACAGATACGATTTCTCGATTGTAAATTCAATATTCAATGAATCAATTCGAAATTTCAATAATCTGTAAAAAATAATAATAAATCTGTCTCTCTGCTAGACTTACTTGTTATTTCCTTGCTGGTGACGCGCCTGTATCTCTACTCTGGAGCCGTAGTGGTAGACGCGGCCATTAGGGTGGATGAGCGCGGCGGCGGCACCGGACCGCGACAGTGCCAGAATTATGTTGTTCTTCGCGTTCGTCACGCGCACCGCACCATCTATGGTCATGTCCACCCTACACCAGACCACAGACAATACACAAACTATATAATAAGTAAATAAAAGTAAGTAGGCGTTCAGCAAAGTAAAATGCTTGTGCCAAACTTTTTCCTTAGACTGCTTTAATTTATATATTATTTTCTGCGCAATGCGAGCACAAAATTATACGTGTGCCGTGAGGCAGTTATATTCTGAACTTAAGACAAACAAGTTATGAGAGAGAAGATATTTATATATATTTTATTATATCACTAAATATTGCAAGTTAGCAAACAAGCACTAACCTATTGAAAACGCATTTCGCAGGTAAAGAAATACACTCATGAATAATAATAATAATATACTTGGTTACCAAAAATCCAACCATGGCCTAATTTTCATATACACAATCAACTTGCAGCGCCATTATTTTAAAAGTATACACATCTTTTGTCGTTTGAATATGTTTGATGGGTAAATCGAATATTCATTCATACACCATTTTAGCGATCCTATATGCTTTTAACTATATGCGAGATATCGTAGTGCTCGGAAGAATTGAACGGAAAAATTCTGTCCACGATATATGTGTACGAGTATATATAATACACAACTATTTCTATGTAGAGGGCAGGTAGAGACGTCGTATACAATATTTTATTTTTATGTAATTGTTTACGTGGAAAGGAAATTACGTGAAAAATGTCTCTGTGCCATATTTTTTTTTGTTTTCGGCAGAATCTCTGATTTTTTGATACCACCACGTTTTCACCACGATTTTCTAATTTAGACTTCAGAGCCCCCTAGCGGGAAAATGAGTCGTTAACTTTTTTTAAGACCATTACATTTTTTGCTCAGCTCGACCAGGAGAGCAACATATCCAAAATTTAGTCCTGGGTCTCGAAAACCACTTGGCCAATTAAACAGTATTATCTACTTTGACTACTATTGATTTCAATATGTTTAGAAAAAATATTTAAATCCTATAAATTAATTGCTAAATAGGCAGTTAGCTCAAACACTTTAAATAACACCATCAAAACTGTGACACATAGCCCTATTGAGGAGGACTTGAGGTGTTCAGCCTCCACAGCTATCCTGTTTCTCCGATCCGTGTTGCTATTAAATAGGTGGAAGCATATTAATGCGACATACTTGACCCGATCCCGAAGTCGCAGGCAAACAGTGCCATGCGGGGTGACCGAGGCGTTGTATCCTGCGCTGCCCACTACGTCAGTAACCTGGGTCAAATAAAATTATATGAGAATAGGCTTATACAACTGGTAAGTCATCAAATGTTAAGCCAATGCAGCCAATCGCTGCTTTGCTGCTACTAAACTAAACTCAAAACAAACAAGTTATTAAACTATAACGTGATGAGGATTTAACATGGTGTTGGAAGCTGTGAAATTCATCTGGTTAACATAAAAAAGTCACGAAGAATGTTACATATTACTGCTTAATAGTTGTGACTTTCCATTTTATTAAGAATGCAAAATAAATGTATATGTCAAACGCAATATTTTAGTATCATGCTGACAAAATTGATGTAATCAATCTAGTGTACTCTATCCGCAGTGTTTCACTGGATTCGCGATCGCAAGGAGATCATCATATTGATACCTTAGCTTAGACTTGCAGCATATGCAGTAAAAAAATTTAGACAACTTACTGATGTTGAAACGGCAAGATTAATTTATTTTGTCATAAATGTCATATATTATTGTGGGAACGCAGTGTGTATATAGAAAGTGCAGCTCGCGCTATATATAAATTAAACCAAGGCATTTCTGAAATATTTTTTTCAAGAAATTAGTATAGAGACTAATTGCTAAGTATTGAAATATTAAGTAATTAGCTTTCTGCCGCGGCTTCGCCCGCGTGGATTTCGGGATTGGGTGTATAGAGGGTTAGGGTCATAGCTTTTGCCCACGGCTACATATACGCGGAAGTCGGTTTATGGTGCGAAGATTTTATCGCGCTTCCCGTGGGACTATCCGTTTTTCCGAGATAAAAAATGCCGCAAAACTCCTCAAGAATCACTCTATCTATTGATGAAAACCGCATAAAAATCTGTGCAGTAGTTTTTGAGCGAAGCCTTTATTGCGCATCCCGTGGGATCTGTCGATTTTTCCGGGATAAAAAGTAGCCTATGTTACTCGGGGAGAATGTAGCTTTCCAAAGTGAAAGATTTTTGAAATCGGTCCAGTAGTTTAAGCGTGAAGAGGTAACAAACAAACAAACAAACAAACAAATAAAACAAACAAACAAACAAACACACTTTCGCATTTATAATATTAGTTGGGATAGCTTTCTGCCCGCGGCTTCGCCCGCGTGGATTTCGGGATTGGTGTATAGAGGGTTAAGGGTCATAGCTTTTGCCCACGGCTACATATACGCGGAAGTCGGTTTATGGGCGAAGATTTTATCGCGCTCCCGTGGGACTATCCGTTTTTCCGAGATAAAAAATGCCGCAAAACTCCTCAAGAATCACTCTATCTATTGATGAAAACCGCATAAAAATCTGTGCAGTAGTTTTTGAGCGAAGCCTTTATTGCGCATCCCGTGGGATCTGTCGATTTTTCCGGGATAAAAAGTAGCCTATGTTACTCGGGGAGAATGTAGCTTTCCAAAGGTGAAAGAATTTTTGAAATTGGTCCAGTAGTTTAAGCGTGAAGAGGTAACAAACAAACAAAACCAACAAACAAACAAACACACTTTCGCATTTATAATATTAGTTGGGATTAAGTATTGAAATCTCTCCTCATAAGTACAATGGTGAAATATGCTTATGACGAGCTTTTTATACCATTCTGTGCAATGGGCATATGGGTCACATATGCGACATATCCATGTCACCTTTTGAAATTCAGACTCACCTCAAGCTCCCTCCAAGTGTCAGCATGGTAAATGTCATCGCCGGGATAGAAGGGCGCTTTGCGCTGCAAGGGCGCGCGCCATGGGGGCTGCCAACCAGCAGCACCCACCAACTCTGCTTGTCCCAAGCCGCCCTCCAAGAACTTACTATAGTCTTGAAATGCAGATAATGTCGACTCTTCCTGTATTCATAACGAATATTTTAATGTTAATTGTTTTCCGTTCGAGACGAATAATGTTACATGAACATTCTAATGTATACGCTAAATGGTAGCTTGATGAAGATCAAAGAAATTTATCACTGTGTCGTAGCGAGTACTGGAGATGGAAAATGTAATAAATACAGTTTTTTAACTTAATAAAACCATACTCCGACTTGCCTAGCAAAAAGTCAGCTCTCCGTGTAAAATGAAACCAAAATCCAGCGCAGAAGACGGCAGCTTGTCGCAGAAATTCAGGTAAATGTATCCTCAAAATCGGAATCGAGGCGCTTACACTATGCTATCATAAAATATAATCAGATGTATAAAAACTTATTTCAATGTCGGACGGTAAGATCGAAAACTATAAAATAGAAGAAAATCTGTAGAAAATGTAGTCTCATTTTAGCGATACAAGATATCAGCGCTACCAGGTTTGCATCATTGGCGATACGTTAAAGAATGTTTCAATGAACCCGAAATGCTAGCTGAAATATGTTTTAGCTGAAAAAGGCCAATAGCGGATATTCAGTCGGTCTTAATATTTTATAGTAGTCATCTAAAAACATATATAAAGTCAAGGTGTAGTTAACACCATTGTATTATACCTGATTGTAGGAATGAGCGGTGTACATGCTGCGAGGGCGCACCGGCACCGTCGCATCCTTACGAAAATCTGTGCTCGCCATTTTCACACTCCTTCCACTTAAAATGTTAAGATTAATTCACTTTAATTATGATGAAAAACGTTTACTACATAATAAAAATCATATTACACGGTCGGAACGTAACTGAAAAGTCAATTGTCATTTATTTTCAATCGATCTTCGAATATTTTTATTTTTTTTTGTGTGGTGATGGATGGACTACACTTGTATAGAAATAGGTTGCATATATAATTAGTACCACATTGATTATATTATGTACTTGTTTTTAAATTTATCTTCTTTTCACCGTTCGCTTAAAGGTATTGAGATATAAGAAGAAAATGTAATAGTAGTTCAACGGAAAAAAGAATTAGATTCTTTAAAAGTGCAAGCAAGGTGGAATGCACTGGTGCAGCTCACCTGTTAATGACGACGTTTATATCACCCGGTATGAAGCAGGTGCTTATCTCGCGATGTGACCCACTTCGACGCCCAAATTATCCTGAATTGGGGCGATTCAGAGCCCGATTTCTCTTGACCACATTTGCACAGCCCAGCTAGCCCGGATTATAGTCTGTAGGGGATTTGAAAACTTGCACACAAAAGTAATATACAGACGGAGAGGCTTATACTTGCGCGCTTCGGGAGCCATATCCGCGTGAAAGTCACACCCAGGACGCGCAATGGTGAATCTGGTAACGGACGTAGTGGTTGCTCATAAGACTTTCATAATAACAAAACCCATGATTCATTAATACGGACTAGGAAAGGAAAACTTTTGTAGGTTTTTCCTGCAGCATGAACAAATTACAAACTAGGCTAATGCCCCCAGTTAGGACCCTATAGTGCATTCACTGTTAATTGATCACTAAGAACACCTATAGGGCTATAACAATAAAGATGAATAACGTAACAATTGGGAGGTTATATAGCTGTGAGCAAATGCATTGTTTAATAGTTGTTGATTAATGCTCTAATTTACTTACTTATTAGTTACTTACTTAATAAACTTTACAATGTAATATTTCACAGACTACGGAATCAGTATTGGTTAAAACAGCTTTAGTCTTTAGCGAAATTACTTTTGACTATATCTTTAGCCTTCGAAAGTGTATTTAACGTCCGCTCTAATACTATCGGGACTTTTCCCACTGCACTTACGTAGGCAATAATTAGCGATACTAAGCAGGGCAAAAAACGGGACTACCATGGACGGGGAAGCCATGAAGATAACTGAATATCCCCTTAATTAAAATAACAATTAATGTAAAAAAATTGAGCCAATGTATAAACTAATTTCTATAATTATGCTTAGTTTTTGATTACTTTTTGATAATAGCAACTTAATTTATTTTAGCTGTTATTTAATCCTACTTTAATTATTATTATTGTAGTTTAAATCACGAGGCCATTTAAGCGAAATTTAATGAAAGCGTGAATGGAGTGTACCAACTGGGACTAATCTCTATCTGCACCATGAAAAATGCAGATAAAGATACTATAACCAGTTAGATGCACAAAAACTATTGTCATTAGTTGTCAAAACGTTTGTGGCCTATTGCATTTCGATTTAGGTGGTAATGAAAACCGGGCTATGGAAGAGACTCCGGTCACCATATTTTTGTTTTCCCATGAGGAAAATGCATTAAATTGCATACCCCGGCTGTGGCGAGCTGGCGGTTATGTGGGGCTCTCCTCCCCAGAAGGGGGAGGCCTACCCACTAAAAACCTCAGGGATGGCCCTCCTCAGGCATGTAAGGAGCCCCTGGGAACACCAAGCGACTTCCGGGAACCCCCAGCCTCCGCTCCCCTGCGATACAGGGGAGCTCTCCTCGGTCCCCCGAGCTACAATACCTCCCCCGATCTCCGCCACCGACGACGCCCCTCGGCCACGAAAGGGGCGTGGTTCCTCCCGGGTCGCCGTATCCACGGACCTGAGCACCGGCCCGCAGTCGGCCCCAGTTGTCACGCCGCGAGGAAGGCTGGTGCGAAGGACCGCGTCGTATGCGAGGTTCCGTAGCAGGGGCGCCAACACCGACTCCTGCGGAACGCCGCACTCGACCCTCCTCGATATTTCCGTCCCGTCCTGTCCCATCACGCCGATCGTCCTGTCGCACAGATAGTCCCTGACCACGGCCCGCAGGTAGGGAGGTAAGCGCGTGGTATACGAGCGCCTACCTAATGGCCTGCCAGGGGAGGGTGCCGAAGGCGTTGACGATGTCTAGCCTGCAATTTGGTCGCACCCATCTTGATTGGGAATGAGCAGTGGAGGCGAGTTTTGTTCTCCGATGAGTGCCGAATGTGATGGCACGGTAGCGACAGAAGAGGTCGGATCTACAGGCGGCCTGGGGAGGGATTTGCGCAGTGCTGTTTCGCTGAAACAGTGGCTTATGGTGGCGGTTCATGCATGATGTGGGCCGGCATTTCTTTCGCCGGTAAAACGGAGCTTGTTTTCGTGCCTGGCGGGGGACGAGGAGGCGGCCTAACTTCAGACTGCTACATTTCCATTATTCTGCTGGAACATGTTGTTCCCTATGTGGAATATGTCGGTGATGACTTCCTCCTTATGCACGATAACGCTCATTGTCATATTTCCCGTGACACAACTGAATACCTCGAAGAAGTCGGTATCACCACATTGGACTGGCCAACGCTCAGCCCGGACTTGAATCCCATTGAGCAAGTGTGGGATGAACTAAAGCGAAGGGTTCGTTCCAGAAACCCTGCTCCTTCATGTGTGGATGAGCTGGAAACGGCTTTGATAGAGGAGTGGGAAGGTATCCCAGAATATCGCAAGACACAATCCAATAAAAAAATTAGGTCAATGAAAAATCGCCTTCGAGATGTTATTAGGGCTAGGGGAGGAAACACAAAATATTGAAATGTAATTTTAAGGCCAAGTAAATTTTTTATTAATTATTTTTTGTTGTTTTCTCCATTCATTATTTTTCCATGTTTCCTGGTTTTCCTAACTTATTTACTCAATTCGGGATAGCTCCATAAGTGTGATTTATATGAATTTGGTATAAATTTAAAGTTAACAGTTGAACCTTTATAATGGTACTAATTGTATTATTCTATAGTGTTACATAGTACTCAAGATCGCGTGGAATCGATTCCATACTTTTGCTCGCGAGTGTAGTTGCACAGTTATAATATGTTATAAGTAGAAGATTCTAAGATGACGGGAATCGTAGTGATAGTGTGTATGATAAATTTCTGACGAAATTTTATTTTATTAACAATTGTAACTTATTTTTTATATTTAAAATATTATTAATGTATTGGCACGAAATAACCATAATACCTTCTGATTGAATTAAATTTCTCTCTTAAGGAATCATGACTTTTCGATTTGAAGATAGCATTCGTTTTTATAGAGTTTCTTGAGCTCAAAAGTTCTAACATTCTTCTCGATTAGTCATCATCATCTAGCCAGCAGGAATCCTTTCAATGAGAAAATGAACTAAACCATGGCTCTAAGTAAAAATAGAAGTAGTAATTCTAGTAACATTAACTTTCATAAAAACATTTCTAAGTAATAATTCACCATTTAAAAAAAAAATATGATCCAAAAGTTTATTATGATCCAAGAATTAAACATATTATTTGTGATATTTATGCTGTTAGAATACAAAAAAAAATCGCTACCATCTTAAAATTAAAAATTGTTTACGGTTTTGGGCGTCTGCCATGTTGGACTTAGAATAACATCATAAAGTGTAAATTTGTGACTGTTTTTGCAGTGTTTCTATTCCTCTAGATTAGATGGAGTAGTACCTAATATTATAGCAAAAAGAAAGGTCAGGTTAAAGCATTTTGACAATTCAGCGTCACATATTTTATCATATTGTTTATAGGATTAAGTAATTTGCATTTTAAGCTTTAAGAAATTTGTATTTTAATCGCACCCAGGAAATATGTAGTCTCAATTCTGTAGTCTTGTGATCTTAATCTTTAAAATCTAGGTGACCTACCTACCGACATACCACATTTTCCTACCTACGTAAAGTACGTAATCATGTCAAAATGCTCCACGCCTTCACACTACACTGTCACGATACAGTGATCACTGTCCGAATCACACTTTTGAAACAAAATATAAAGTACCTATAAAGTTAATAAATATTTGTTACTGTCTTATGTATTTATATATTTTGTTTTACAGGATTTTTATTCCTATTGAATTTATTTTATGGGCATATAAGTTACATATTTGAAGGAAACCACATGCTTGTCTAAGATTTGAAATCCTACATACTTTCCGAGACTTAACTTTAAAATGAAAGCAGAAATTTTCAACAAACCCTTAGTCGACTGTAATACAAAATAAATGTAGTAGTAGTCTTAACCGAAAACAACACCTATGTAATATAATATATATAATTTTCTTTATAGCCTGATGTAGAGCTTAGAGCATAATATATGTATATTTAATTTAGAAGAAAAGGAAATAGCTTTGGTAGCGCTTTTATTTGTTCTACAGACCAATAAATGTTATTTGGTAATGTTTGTAACACCCAGTATATATAACATGTCATATTAAAAGTTTAAGTAAACTTATATTTAACCTGACTTACAGATAAGTAGCCAAGTTTTAAAATAATGCGAATACTAAAGCAAAATTATGTTTCGCTTGACCTTTTCCAATAGTAAGTTGACCGCTAATAGCTAGCTAATAATAGTATTACTATTACTAGTAATATAATAGTATACATATTACTAATAATGTAATTCGTGAAGAAAAACAATTTTAATATCTTTCCAGTATTCTTTAATGTTTAATATTCTTTAATTGTAAATTTATTACTAATAATTTCTTTAGCAGTATGTTCTATATCTCACATTAGTGCGTTGTGAAAATCTTTTTTTCCTTTATCATTTATGGCCTACCAGTGTTACATCTTAATAAAGTAGCAATGTAACTGCATTATCTGTACTTTCAATAAAATTTGATAGAGTCTAGCCAACGAAAGTTGAACCTATCAAAACGCGGCAAATTTAAAAAATATAGGGACGGTCACATCGAAAATAGTAGGAATAACTAATTTGATACTTTTTATTAAATATTTTTTTAAATTTCAATGATTCCTGCTTTGATTATAAGACAAAGCGAGAAGAAACAAATCAAAGCAGATTCATCGCTGACTCCAAGTTACCAGCCTTTTTGAAAAAAATAGCATTTTTTCAGTCTATAGTCGGTGTTGTCACCCCTAGTTTTTTTTTAAATTTACCGCTCTTTTCTTGTGCAAAGAACCGATGGCCAGACTTTATCTACATAATCAGTAAGTTGGTCTTAAGTGTAAAAGAAAATAAATAAAATAAAAGCAATAGAATGTATGTACATACATGCCATCTGTTCCGGGCAAGGTAGTTACTCGTTTTAACAATATCATTAAATGGCTGGTCAATATATTTTGTGACATTACCCAACAAACTTAACTGTGTATGAGTAAACATCGAATTCAAACTCATAATTAATAAGCGGACTACATTTAAAATGGACCTAGATTACTAAAGGAACCTGAGCAAACAATAAGGTTACCTTTCAGAACATATTTATATTTTCCTTTTTAGTTGAATATATTTAATTTATGTGTAAATTCATTATCCATCCAGGTTAATTACCAAAATATGTTTATGTAAATATGGCGTGTAAAATTAGTATATTACAAAATAAATTATAATAGTTAATAACAGATATTTTTCTGAAATACGAAAATAACTAAAATGGAAGATAAAAAAATAATTGTTAAGATCCTGTTTATATTTTTTATTCTTTAATCTGTGCTATTGAACAGACGCAAGCTTTTTTAGTGTGGAAACACTGCCAGCCCGCCACGTTTCGCCCGACCCTTCTTGTAGTTGTCGACTCGTCAGTAATTTTTAACTTGACGAATACTACTCGCGCGTGCAAAGTAAAATACCAGAAAAATGAGTGCTCCAGCACCTACTCCAGCCTATAAAATTGGCATAGTGAAACAGGTAATACATAAATAAAATTTATTTCTGCATTTCCTAAACCTGGTGTTTGTACCTCGTGCCGATTTTATTCAATATGCCCTGTTGGCACCTTACCGTGCGACAATTTCTCATCATAATAGTAGTCGTGCTGGCTAATCTGCTTTGTATTTAATTTCACCTTAATAAACAACTTTCAATTATACACTGGTATAATATTAGGATTCTTCATTGATACCGATCTATAGATAGATGCCATTCGATGAGCATTGCATTCTGACTGAAAGGTATGCTGCTATTTGATGTATTACTATTTCTTTATTCGTAGGTTTTATCAGGGGACACGGTAGTTATAAGAAGGCAGCCCCAAGGTGGACCACCACCAGAAAAGATCATTGCGCTTTCTGGCATCACCGCGCCTAAACTCGCTCGTCAAAGAACAGCCAATAAGTAAGTAAATTTATTTCAGTCTTACTAAACCTATTTGGCGCTTTGTACCTGATTGAGTACAATAAAAAATTGAGGGTAACTATTATTTTTTTGTTAAATTGTAACCAATTGATATAGTAGGGAATGGAAATTGTGCTTCCATATAACAACAGTTTAAGTGGATATATTTTAAAAATCAGTCACTGACAATTTTAAAGTTGCAGTTTAATAGTGTACAGAAGTAAGTAAATCATATTATTGTAATTTAGGGTTAGCATATGGAAACAAATATATTTATCTTTTGTGTACTACATATTCTTGTGCATTAGTTAGCTATTAAACCACTGGTTTGAACTATATATTTGCATGGGAATTGTGCTCTAAACAGTACAGTGAATGAATTCATGTAGCGACCACACATTCTTAATTTCAGATTTTAGTAATAATGAGCTTTACTGATTATCGACCAGTTTGAAGTTTCTTACCATTGTTATAAAGACACTACCATAGAGCTGTTTAGAGGAAGCAGCTCGCATTATTTTAGACCAAAGTTACAGTGATGATCTGATGAATACAACTTTAATACTAGCAGAATCCAGCATTGTCACAGATGAAGAAAGTGCTTATGAAGTCATGATTTCTGCCTCCTTACTGACTGATATTAGCAATATAGAAGTGTTTAGGTCTGTTAATAACACCATTCAAACTGACAATTGCAATATCAGTAATGACACATTGTCTGACAAGATGTTTATGAGATTGAGGAGTCGCCATCAGTTGAATCATCAAAAAGGAAGGATAATGTGTTACAATAGCTATATGGGAAAATAGAACAATAAAAAATCCACTAAGAAGCAAAATGAGGTTTTGTTACTAAAATGGAAAGACGATAATATTTTCATAATAGGAAGATGCTACGAGAACTGTAAAATAATGGTGTCCTTTGCAATGTGAAAGAACTAATATCAACATATTAAAATTGTTTCTGTTTGAAACAATTTTGGTATATTGACATTATAATAAAATCATGAATGACATGAATTAAAATCCATATCTTTTTTATTTGGGATTACAATTGGAAGAATCGTAGAAAGATGTGGTGATAGGTTTACCTGTAATATAGATTGCTAATTCCTGACCCTTACATGTAATTAGCCATAGAGATAGCCTAGATTAGCTTATGTTTCTAGATTAGATTGCAAGGTACCATTTATAACAGCAAATGCAATATAAGGCTATTTATTACCTTAAGCAATCCTGAGAAGTATATGTAATATTTAAACAATAGTTAAATAAACATTACACATTAATTGTTTTCGTATTTTCATTTTGGTGGTTAATAGGTTTAATATCAATATATAACTAACAATAACAATAATTAAAGTAGCATTAGGTGTTAAGTATCACTTACTTATTACACTGTTTTATACATTTTTTGCAGGGTTCATCTAATCCAACAAACAAAAAAGCTAAGTGAAAGTAAAGATGCTATTGCTTCATTTTGAACCACAAGCAATAGTGAATGGTACTGTCAGCACTAGTGACCGTACACAATAAGTAAATAACACAACTTAGTCATATTTTTATATTTTATTCTCCATTTTACAACTTTATTTAACATTAATATATGAAATAACTGATATATATTAATGACCTTGAGAGACTTATCTTGGCAGTTATCTGATCATTATGATTTTTTTCGTTATATAGATAGAAAACAACTAACACAAATTGACCATATCTTTAATAAATAATTTACCATACTAACAGTTGACCATAAGTTTACTACTGATATTATATCTGGGTCACCATCATTACATATTAAATTCAAATTAGATTGTCCATGTTTGGATCAGTTTAATCCATAGCAACAAGATCTCAAAAACACCTATAAGTTGACAACATTATAAAATAGTTGCTCATTTCTTCATATATTAAATTGCTGTTGTGCTGTAAATGAATATGTGACTATCTCTTTCTTGTTCTATGAATGGGTGTGTATGTCTATTTTATCCTAAGTGTTTGCATTGACATATTCTGGTTCAATTAGCCCGTGAATATACTGTGTACTGTGACTTGACCTTGTATGAGACAAATCTGTAATATACACTAGCTTAAGTATGGGCTATAGAGGGTATCATTATACATTTATAATAGATGTAAAAAAAGAACAAAATCAAAATAACTAAATGTTTAATTTGACTAATATATGTAGGTTGTAAGGCATATAGGTAGTCCATTTGGTGAAATGCAGCTTAGTTGTTGTTCAGTAATAGAATTTAATTATAGAAACAGATTTATAAATGTTATTAGAACAACAACATATAAAATAATTAACTATAGCTACTAGAATCAGGTAGTCTGTTAGTTCTGCAGAAAGCAGGTAAACAAAAAAGTTCTGAATTCTTCAATGTGAGTGATTATTCATTGTACAAAAGCAAGATTTTTAATTTTACAATTACTGTATTTTGAAACATAAATTTTAACTTAATAATTATTTTTTATCTTACAGGTCTGGTCGAAAGAAGTAAGATTTCTAAATTTCCTTTTGCTGGTTAATGTTTTATGTTATCATTTGCTAAACCTAGAACAAATATCTTAAGTGTTAGATCTATTAGCTTTGTTAGAATATATTGTCTATTTCAATTTAAATCTGTAGTATTTCATACAGTATACTATATATTAAGGGTGGTCCTAATTGAAGAACATCATATCATTGGCTATGTGAAATGGTGGATATTTGTGTAATGTTGTACAACACATCAGTGAAGGGCTTAGTAAATTAGCTTTCTGCATGTAAGCTGTACGTTACAAAGCAATATATATATATATATATATATATATATATATAGGTATCAATTTCATATTTAACTGAAATGTGGGTATTTATAATATAGTATCTTTGTGAAGAATGCTTGTTCAATATACTATATTTCAATTTTTTTTTCAGCTTTCCATAAAAAGCTTTTAATAAAAGTTTTTCCATTAAACTTGCCAGCATAAATTAATTTTGTGTGTATATAGTATCTTTAAATGATTAATTGATAGGTCAGTTTTGATGTAATTTATATGTACTATGCGATATGTGTCATTATCTTGTAATTGCACCCTGCGAATATTTTTTTAATGTTATTAGTTGCGATATGCTATTATTTCATTTTACTTTTTCAAATTGCAATCTGAGGCTTGAGGCTAGCAATATAATGCTGAGCTTCGATGAGTTTCAGCCATAAGTTACGTACTTTATCATATCTCTTTCATTCGGATAAAGTCCTTTATAAAACTTATTATCATTTTTAATTATATTAATTTATATATTTTTTTATTTAGATTAGTATTTAGTTCAATTGCTAGTTATTTTTTAGGGATTCTTCCTAATAGTATAATTCAGAAAAAGCTTGTATTATTATTTATATATAATGCTGTATCTTAAAAGCTTGCCTTGATTGAGCTATAAAATCAGCGAGATCAGAAATAAATTCTTTTAAGTTTGGCATGGACTGTAAAAATAAATAACAAACATTGCATGTATTTAATTTTATGTATTGTGAAAAACAATTTTTACTAAGTTATTTGTGTCACTTGCCATGTCTGTGGTCCATCCTAGAATATTCACTGATTTTTAGAGCCCACTGTACTAGAGTTAGTTAGCAGAGCTAATGGAGTAACGGCATTTGATGGATCAGCAAACCTCTGAAAATGCTCATCGGTGACTCAATAAACAGATCTCAATATATCAAAAAGGCCATAGAGCGCAACCAAGGCTCCAAAGTGTTCGCGAGAGATCTGTCACTCCGAGAGAGTTTGCTGTCGAAGCTGATGACTGAGGGCTGCCGAGTCATCACAACCCGACCTGAGCTTATGGCTGAGTACGAAAGCATCTATGGTAGCTTTATGCGACTTCACGACCACCTTTTAATGAGGCTTCAGACCCTCAGACCCCAGAGCTAAATTAACCCGACATTACTCCGTAGACACCCTGGATGTGAACCTGTACGAAATTAGTGTGGCACTCAAACTTCTAGCTTCGGAGTACAAATCAGAATGTGATGTAGTAATGGAGTTGTAGAGCCCCAATTATATCATACTCATACTTAAAACACCGAAAGCATGTCATAGGACCTGTAAAGGCACTTTTCTACAAAAAGAGGAGTAGAATCTGGCTAAAGAACTACAGACTCATCACGCTCCAGTCATGTTTATAAGTTGTTCTCGAGAGTTATCACGAATTGTTTCGCTCGCAGATTTGACGACTTTCAACCACCTGAAGAAGATGGATTCTGGAAAGGCTACAGTACCATAGACCACACACTTATACTGTGGCAGGTTATACAGAAGACCGAAGAGTTCAACCTGCCACAATGCTTGGCGTTTGTACATTGTTTGGTGGATTATGAGAAAGGCTTCGATTCCATCGATCCTGTTCCATCGAGACCTGTTCTGAGACTAGCAATACATCCAAGTCATGCAGTCATAACAAAAACGCCACAATGTCAGTCCGCCCTCAAGATCAGAACTAGAGATCGATACGGTACCAGTGAGATGTGAAGTAAGGCAATGTGATATCGCCGAAACTGTTCACAGCTGCGCTGGAGGATGAGGTTTAAGCTTCTGGACTGGAGGGGCCTGGGCATGAACATTAACGATGAGAAAATGTCGCACCTTCGTTTTGCTGATAATATCGTAGTCATACCGGAAGCCATGGAAGATATGAGCATTATGCTCGAAGACCTCAGTGCACTTTCCCAACAACTGGGTTTAAAATGTACATAGACAAGACAAAAATCATGACGAATTTGCATGTAGCACCCACTCTTCTTTAGGTTGGAGGCTCTATCTACAGTGGAAGTCGTAGATGATTCTATCTGGGACAAACAGTCCAACTACGTAGATCCAAATTCCAGAAAGAAGTCAATCGGTGGATCCGACTTCGCTGTGAGGCGTTCGGGAAAGTATGGCCACTCACATTGGGCCTTATAAGGAGACTCAAAGTCACCCAAAAGGCATTGGAAAAGTCTATGCTCGAAATTTCTCTTCTTGATCTTATTATAAATTGATGAAATCCGCAGAAGAACCAAGGTCGCCAACATAGCCCGAAGAATTGGGAAAGTGAAGTGGCGATGGGCTGGGCACATTGCTCGCAGGACTGATGGCCCCTGCAGCAGAAAGGTCCTCTAGTGGCAGAGATATGTCAGACATCAGACACAAGACGGACAAACCACTTGTGAAGATCGTAGAAAGGCGTTGGATGCTAGCAGTACAGAACCGACCGATGTGGAGATCCTTGAAGAGTCTATATCCAGCAGTGGGCGTAAATTGGCTGAAATAATGATGATGATATATCAATCTATGTATATTATATTGATATGAAAATTACAGAAAAAATATATATTAAGTTTGGTACATAGGCATGTAACAAAGCCAAGCTTATATGTTGTACTTAATTTCTTTCTTAAATAAGATTACAATTAGCTATGTGCGACTAGTCTATTAATTTGAGCTAACTAAACTACATGAATATACATAAAACAAAGTTGTGTTAGTTACTTCACTTATAATGCAATAATGATACTGCGGCTGAACCAATATAAATGATAACCATTGTTGATTGAATGGAATTATGTTATTAAATTGGCATAATATGAAGTTAAAGGTCCTGAAATTTATAAGATATGGTTTTGACATAAAAAACTAATTGTGATTGAGGTTAATTAGATGACAGTTGCATATCATCAATTTTAAATGTTACATTTGTAAATAATTTGAATTAAGCTACACAATGAGTGGATGATTCAAGCTATATCCATAGTATGAAGTTACAAGCCCTGAAATTTATGTATTTATACAAGATTTGCTTTGAAAATTTAAACTAATTGTGTGATTTTAGTAAATTAAATTACAGTTGCGTTTCAATGTTAATTGTAACTAACATTGCAAACTATAATTTCAATCAAGTTGAGAAGTTCAACAAGCTGACAACATTATGATACTGTTTAACAACACATTTTTTCCCCTTGGATATATGCATGTATAAAGTAATGTAACCATTTGTGATGAATTTAATTTTGACGCCTATATTTGCCTGTAAGCCCCTATATAAATTAATTATTATCTTGAGTTTAACAAACGGGCTATTTCGTTTGGTCAAAAAAACACCGTAACAAACTGATAAGGTACTACTTATTAATGTCTAGTATGAATATTATTTTTATAAAACTAAATTAACTGTATATTTTCACACAATGTGATGATCCAAAAATACATTACAATTTTTTGATTTTAAAATTGCAACTGCAAGTTTATACAAATTCGAACCCACATTTATACAATAAATTAAAGAAAGAAGCTACAATCAAGTTCACAACTACTGTGCATTAGAGTAGAACATTTAATTCAGTATTAACAATATTGAATGCATACCTTAATAGGGCCAGTGCTTATTTAGCTGTCACTGTGCTATCAAAAAAACCCATAAAACAAAAAAAATTGATGATGATAATAATAATTTTTACTATTTGACTTCAAGCATCTTCTTATTATTGTAGTGATGTTGAGAGCAAAGACGAACCATTCGCATGGGAAGCACGGGAGTTCCTCAGGAAGAAGCTTGTCGGCAAAGAAGTGATTTTTACTGCGGAAAAACCACCTAACTCAGCTACCAGAGAATATGGATGTATTTGGGCTGGTAAAGACCCTGCCAAGGATGAAAACATGACTGAATGTTTGCTAGCTGAAGGTCTTGTGAAAGTGAGAGATGGGGGTCGGAACATTCCACAATTGAAAAAACTAGTGGAGCTTGAAGATTTAGCAAAGTCACAAGGAAAGGGTATATGGGGCTCGGACCTACAGGTATAAAAGTAACAAATGAAGTATTGTAAAATCAATATTTTACTATGTAACTAAAAATACCATCTTTAAAATTTTTCAAGGATCATGTTCGAGACATTAAGTGGAGTGTGGAAAATCCCAAACAATTTGTAAACAAATTCAATGGCCAACCTGTTAAAGCAATAATTGAGTATGTAAGAGATGGATCAACTGTAAGATTGTGCCTTCTACCTTCTTTTTGTCAAATCACCTTAATGCTTTCTGGTATCAGGGTAAGTAATTTTGTGGAATTTAGTTAGTTAATATTTCAGACATGTAAGAATGTAGATAATAAGTTGTTCTGCACAGTGTATATTTTAATGAATTATTGTTTGTAGTGTCCTCAAATTAGGCAAGATACAGATTCAGAGCCATATGCAAAAGAAGCTAGATTTTTCCTCGAATCAAAGCTATTGCAAAAAGATGTAGAAGTTATACTGGAATCAGTCAACAATGCTAATTTTGTTGGCACCATCCTCCATCCTCAAGGAAATATTGCGGAGGCCTTACTAAGGCAAGGTTTTGCAAAATGCGTGGACTGGTCATTGGCTGTTATGAAATCAGGTAATGTCACATTCTGAACAAAACTTTTTTTTAGAAGATATTATTAAGTTCATAATACTGCAAATATTTGTATTTAAGTATTAGATTTATCTGAGCATAAAACTTTATAATTCCGTGTGTTCAGGTGCTTCAACACTGCGCGCTGCCGAGCGTGCAGCAAAAGAGAACAGACTACGAATTTGGACCAACTATATCAGCAATGCACCAGTTATTGCAGCCAAGGATAAAGAGTTCACAGCCACTGTTCTTGAAGTCGTCAATGGTGACGCCTTGATGGTCAAACTATCCAATAATGTTCAAAAGAAAATATTTTTGGCGAGCATCCGTCCTCCTCGTGAAAAGTAAATATAGTTGCCAATGTCAAACGATTTTTTTTACAAAAATGGCCACACGACTACAAATAATTTGAAATTATAGCAAAAATATCTTCATTAACAATAATGTATTAATTTTATACAGCTCCTATTTTTGAATTACTTATTTTATTGTCAGGAATACTCATTTAAATTTAGGTAGAATAAGTGGAATTTAAGGGTCGCGTCGCTTGCGAAGATTGCAAATTTTATTATATCTTATTGCTCTAATTGGTTCGAGATGAAGGATTGTAATGATTGCTTTCATAGTAATAATTTTTGTTGAGACTGTTTTGATAATAAGTATGATTTCAAATCTTACATTATTTTTAATTAAACAGGAATAATACTGATGAGGAAAACAAAACATCAAGACCAAAGGGGTTTAAGCCCTTGTATGATATACCTTGGATGTTCGAAGCACGTGAATTCTTGAGGAAAAAGCTGATTGGAAAGAAAATTAATGTTACTGTAGATTACATCCAACCTGCCAAGGACAATTTTCCTGAGAAGACTTGTTGCACTGTCACTGCCGGCGGGACGTAAGTATTAATAAAAATTATATCTATATATTTATAATATATTTAATTTAAATTGTTACATTTATTTCTATTGGATATGACTGATAGGACTTATCCAAAATTAAGTGATTTCTTTCTATTTTCAATATCTTTTCAAATATTTACAGAAATATTGCAGAAGCATTAGTAGCTAAAGGTCTTGCAACAGTGGTTCGGTACAGAAATGATAATGATCAGCGGAGCTCACACTATGACAAACTATTGGAAGCAGATCTGAAAGCTCAAAAGGCAGCCATAGGTGTTTATGCGAAAAAAGATATCCCGACTCACCGTATACAAGACACCAGTGGAGACTCGGCAAAAGCAAAGAAGTTTTTCCCATTTTTAAAACGTGCTCAGAAAACAGAAGCCACAGTCGAATTTGTCGCTAGTGGCTCACGGATGCGTTTGTATATTCCTAAGGAATCTGTTCTTGTTACATTCTTATTGGCTGGTGTCAACTGTCCTAGAGGGGCCCGTCCTGCAGTTGGAGGCGGAGGCATGCAAAATGCAGAACCATTTGGTGAAGAAGCTTTACAGTTCACAAAAGAAAAATGCTTACAACATGATGTAATTGTGACAATAGAAGAAATGGACAAAGCAGGAAATTTCATAGGATGGTTATGGATTGATAATGAGAATTTGTCTGTGGCACTGGTTGAACATGGACTTGCCTCAATGCACCACACTGCAGAGACATCAGAATATGCACGACCAATCAAAAATGCTGAAGAAAATGCTATCAAAAAACGCATTGGTATATGGAAAGATTATGTAGAAATTGAGAAAGAAGCTGAAAAAGAAAGGAATGTCCCTATACTAGACCGTGTGGTCAAATATGAGAAAGTTGTTATCACTGAAATTACAGCTGATGGTCATTTTTATGCACAGAATGTTGATTTGGGTGCAAAATTGGAAAGTTTAATGGACAAAATACACCAGGAGTTTAAACAAAATATACCACTGCCTGGCTCGTTTGTTCCGCGCCGTGGCCAAATTTGCGCCGCTCGCTTCACTATGGACGATCAATGGTATAGAGCGAAAGTGGAAAAACTCACAGAAGACAAAAGGGCTCAAATTCTTTACATTGATTATGGCAACCGAGAGGTAAATCTCGTTTTTTTTTCCTGTTTCTGTTATGATTTAAACAAAACTTTTTAAAATTACAAAAAGTATATAAATAAAACTACCAATACAAATAACGAACGATTACAAATCGTTCGTTATTTATATTGATAGTCTTATTTCTCTACAAGAAAATCAAGAAAGAAGAATAATTTCAGAATTGAGTTACCTGCAGATCTATAACTTATATAGGTCTGTAGGTAAATCAATTTTGATGAATCAGGTGAATCAATTGGCAAAAAATAAACAATCAAAATCATCATCATTTTAGATGATGATTTTGATTGTTTATAGGTAGGCACCAATGAACATCATCATTTTAACCAATAGATGCCCACTATTGGGCTTAGTTCTTCCCCATGAATCTACAGTGGTAGGTCTCGCACATGAAGCTACGGTTGGTCCTACTCTCCTATCAGCGCCTTCCTGCGATCTTCACCGAATCGTCTACTTTTCTTGAGGCTTACCAATACTACGGTATCCCTCATATAAGTCTGCTGCTCGAGAACCTTTACACCCCAGCGGCCGTCAGACCTGCGAGCGAGAAATTCCTGTCCACTACGGCTCTTAAGATTCCTCTGTGGATTTCATTTATGATACGATCACAAATATATATTGTTTTCGCATTTGGGGTTGCAGGTTGTGAACGTCACACGCCTAGCGCCCCTCCCACCCGGCACAGAGAGTGAGCCCGGTTACGCGACCGAATACGTACTGGCGTGTGTGAAGTTTCCGTCCGACGCGGACGATCGCGCCGAAGCCGTGGCCGCGCTGTCGTCCGACACTCTCAACAAAAAACTGTTACTCAACGTAGAGCTGCGCGGCGCGCCGCCCGCCGTCACACTTCTCGATCCCGCTACCAACATTGACCTCGGCAAGGTAATAACTTTATAAATAATAATTACCATTTTATTTTCCAACAGAAGACTCCAATCGAAATTAATAATGTTATAATCAAAATTAACTTTATTGAAATATGACTTTATATTAAGCTCTTTTGAATCGTCCAAATTTTTTTTCCTACCACCCATCCAGGACGTATTTTTTAGCTGATAAGAACAATGGGCGCAAGAAACTTATCAGCTTTATCCTAAGCAATAACAACATTTACAATAAATTATGTCGTTATCATACAATGTACATATGTATTTACAATTTATAAGGGAAAACAAATATTTACACTTTAGAATGTATCCTCAAATTACGGTTGCCATTACAAAAACCTGAAAATCAAATCAAATCAAATCTTTATTTGCCAGAAAACATGGTACATTAATGCTCGTGTAATATGTATGTAAGTCCTGTTCACAATGTTTTGCTATCATGCATGCAAATCACTTTTTTTTTTTACTATGTCATTGTGGTACTATGTCATAATAGACTCTAACAATATTATACATATAAACTACAATGATATGCTACAAAAAACTCAACACTAACACTAACACACAACAAAAGCACCAAATTAACATAAGTATCAAATGTCTAGAATCACAGATTATTGTCTTTGCCAATATTAAATTAATGAGAATCGCAACTTTGTTATTGAATAAATGTCAAACAGAATAATTTCTTTTAAAGGTACAACTATATTTATTTCCTTGTCAAGTAATCTTTTTTTTTTTTTTAATATACTTAACCGTCTCCATTTTATGCCTGTTATCAAATAACTTTCTAATATAATAATTTTTGTTATACAGTCATACATGAAAAAACTATCAAATAAATATTTACTGTCATATGTATATATTTTAAATGTCAGATAAATTTATTTAAATAACGGAATTTATTATATGAGAATCTCTAATTTAGTGCCAATTTATATGTCAAATATTATTTTTAAAATGTCAAAAAGATTAGTTCTATCAATGGAATGAAAATTTTCAAAGTACAGTTTAAGACGACAGTAAAAAGGTATTTCATAAAAACATAATTTAATACAGACCGGCATGTAGCCATTCTCTTACACTGTATATCATTTTTTCCAGCAGCCAGCTTTTTAGTTTTTTCTTAAAAAGGTTTATCTGTAGTTCTTTTATATTCGAGGGAACTCTATTATATATTTTGATACACATGGCATAACAACTTTTTTGGTAGAGGGCTGTACGTGGTGCTCTGCTTAAGACCAGCCTTTTAGAGTTTCTCGTATTCCGTGGGAATATTTCTTTTGCAGTTGTAAACGGCTCTGGATGGTTCTGAGGGACCGGATGCGTAGTTCCCCGAATTTTGGGGCTTTCACTCCGAACATATCAATACTTTTTCATTCACTTACATCTTAATTAAATTATATTTAACTCCATACTTGATAGAGCGTAAAGTAAAATAACGTCCCTTGTACCCGGACTACTATTTAAACCCCGCCTGGACGCTCCCCAGACGTCTTCCAAGCAGCCCTACCCCTAATCAACAAGCATTGGCATCATTTAAGTAATCATTGACTTTGTAATAGCCCTTACTCATTAGCATTACAAACAAGAGGTAGATATGGTACTAGTATTTTGAAATGTGACATTCCAATTCTGTCAACTGCTGTGATTTCATTTACTCGCAGACAGTACAGACAAAGTTTCTCGCTCCGATGCTGTTTTCTTAGCTTAGCTTGTTTATCTCTTTCCGTCCGGTATTTTTAGATTCACGGAAAACTTCATTCATTAAAATTTAAAATAAACAAACTTTGATTTTCGAATGTCATTCTTGCACGATTGTTGTTTTTCTCGTTTTAGCGCCAATCGATTGTTAAATATTAAAATGGAATGAAGTAATATAGAAAACGAAATCACTGTGATTCCATTACACAAATATGCTATGGAGCCAAGTAGAATTATTGCAACTGTCCATTCTCTTGATATTATTTGAATGTTTGTGTACTGTGTTATGATACGTACAAACCTCGGTGATAGATAAATGGCCGTTCACACAGTGTTCGTACGGAAAACGCAATCAAAGCAGTATGGGAAAAAAATATTATTATTCTGTCAGAAAACAAAAGGTTCATCGTGTTAGATCAAGATATCAATCATGAAATATGAAAACCATGCCCTATATTATTTAAGATTACATTGGGCTTGTAGCTTATAAGAGATGTCCATCTCATATAAGCTACAAGTCTTGTCATTTCTTAACCGATAATTTAAATAAAAGAATAGGATGGTAAAACTAAATCACCTGCTTTGTGGTACAAAAATGAAATCGCTGAGAATTATTTTTTAAAGTCCGATATCTTTAAGCTTCGTAACTAAGCTATAGCTTATTGCTACCTTGCATTATAATGCAAGGTACAAAAAATGAAGTGCTATTTTGCTTTGTCATGCTTTATGAATTTAACGACCCTTCCACCATCGACGAAGAGACGCGGACAGGGATTCTATCCGTATGTGGTCGACATTCCACCTCTTCGAACCTCTCGGTTCGCTTCGTCCTTTATTATGCGAACCGCCAAGGAATCAAACAACAAAGACCCAGGTAGGGAATTCCCTACCTGGGTCTTTGTTCCCCGATACCTATAATACAGGGATTTTCAAGGCAAGAGTAAATAGGCACTATATGAGTTTGCGTGTTCCACCTTAGGCAATATCTTCACTTTACATCAGGTGAGATCATTGAGAAACGCACTCAAATTCGGAATAAAAAAAAAACGATCTTTGTGAAGTAAACTAGTTATTATCACTTGATAAAGTTAATCTTTACCACATGGTTATGCGAGAGTAGGCTAACAGCATGATTCTAGATCAAGATCAAAATTAATAATAATTGTTCTGCGCATCCATGTAAGCTCTGTCGTAGTTGACAATATAGTGTTTTTTTAATACAGAGCTCCCCAAACTTGTTTGTGTCGTAGTTTGTCATGTTTTTCCGTTTTGGGTACATATTAAATGCCTGCATTCTACAACTTACAAAATTTTATAAACATAATATGTTTTTTTACTTCAAAGGTACTTTTATAAATAACGTATATTTCATGGTCCCCCAAATTTTTTTTCACTGTTGTAGACCCATGCTGTTGTTTCAGGTTGTCATAGACCCCTAGGGATCGATATAGACCATTTTGGGAATCACTGTTTTGATAAATAGATTTATTCTGGACAGACTCATGATCCAAACCTTTTTACTTATTCTTGACTGTCCATTGTGCATAGTGTTATTGCAGTCTGTAAGCACCGTTTATTTGTTATTGTAGAGCATGGGCATGCAATTTTTGTATTAGTTGACTATGTTGAATATATTTTTGATTACATAGATTTACTTCTTATTTTTATGTGAATAATTCTAATTCTTATTTTGATGTGTTTTAATATTTTTGTTGTACAGTTAGTATTTTTGTAGGCAAAGTTGGGGTGTTTATGCAGCTCATTTAAATACTATCCTTAATATTACTGTGTGGCCCAGAACATGATCAGAGAAGGTTTGGTGCTGCTGGAGAAAGCGCGCGAGCAGCGGTTGGCGGCGCTAGTGGGCGAGTACGCGGCGGCACAGGAGCACGCCAAGGCGTCACGACTCAACCTGTGGCGGCACGGCGACGTCTCGGAGGACGACGCGGCTGAGTTTGGTGCGCGCCGCTAGCGCCGCCTGTCGCGGCTCGCCGACGCCGCGCCCGCGCCGGCGCGCGCCGACGCCGCGACCGCGCCTGCGCTAGCGTTCGCGCCTGCTCCGGCCCTAGCCTCCGCCATGGCTCCGGCCCTGGCCCCCGTCCCGCCCTTCGTCTTCGCCCCCGCCAGGGCCGTCACCCGACCCCACGCTCCCTCTCACCAAAACTGCGCCACGTGTACTCATCATCATACCGAGAGCATCATCCAAGCCATTATCTACGACTTTCTGTGAATGCGTCAAGCGAGACGAACGGAGTGACCGCGAGTGATTTTACGAGTTTGACCACTTCCGCGCCCGAGTAGGAGGAATTGAACAACAGTGACAGTGTTTTGTCAGATCCAAAACATTTCATGCATTATTATTATTAGTATACTGTAATTAAGTATAAACCTCCTTTCCGGAAACGAAGCTATCTCCCGCGTATTGCACTGACTGTAATGCAATAATATTAATTAGATCTTAAATTTTTAGCAAATAACACGCAATGGAATGGGACACGAGTTTTGCTTCGTATCTGGCAAGTGATTGGGAATACTTGCACCTTTATAGCCATTTGTAATATATATATATAAATTATGAACTCTTACTATTTAAAAAAGTTTAATATTTGGTAAATATTATATTGATTATACTTATGAGATATAAACATAAGTGATTTGACCATCTTTAGCAATATTTTTATTGTGATTATGGCTTTAGAACTGCAACTGAGTTCTACCTTTATGAGCACTCTTGGATGAACATAGTAATTATGTAAATTGTGGAGTGAATCAATCGATTATACGATTGTGTATGCATAATATATTATACATGTTATCTCTTTCTTATAAATCTAGTAAATATAGATACAATGTTTTTGTGGTGATCAATTTTGCCGTTTTAGTGCAGTGTTATAGAGATTTATATTTCGTTATACATCATATTACGTTTATTTACAATGCACCAATTATATTACTAGCATAATAATTATACTCGTATAAATCATTTTTACTAATAGTAAATGTAGTTGAAATTATACATGTTACTTAATGCTTCGTTACTTGCTACATATATTGCATATTTTGTAACAGCGCGCGCACTGAATGTTATTTGATATCATAGCATAATATTGATCAAGTCATCGTCGTCATAGTTGGTTGGCATTTTTGTTTTCAGTAGCATCGTATTGTAGCTATAATTGTTTTTTCATACCTTGTTTCCTATGAATATACCTACCTCCCTTCAAGATATATGTTAGATAGATAATTATATCTATTCCAATACATATTATTAATAAAGTATGGATTGTGGATTGTTAACAAAACTTGGTATATTAAAATAAATATTTAGGGATTTATTAACTGGCTTTTTTTTTTCAAGCAAAATCAAATATAGCCCATGGCTTACAATTGATGATTCATTTATTTTTTAAGCTAATAATAATATTTAATGTACGACAAAAGCATAAATATATATTGTACTCAGTGTCGGACTTTGGACATTGCTCAGAAAACATTCAAAAAATTCATAAATCTTTATTAGGGATCAATTTTAAATGCTTATTACATAAATTATGTACGATAAAAACTGCTTTAGCTTAGTACCTGTGTTGCAGTTATTAGCGCCCACTTCCGAGAGTTTTGAAAAATACAAATAAAGGCAATTGGGTAGACGACAATTTTTTAAATTCTATACATAATAAGAGTACTGTTTTAAGTGAGAAATATTGTAGAACCAACAGTACACCTGCACCTATTACTTTTGAAGATACATCGACATGTTTGCGGCGCTGTCGCGGGTCGCTCAAAAACGCTCCATACTAAAAACACTGCAATCGTGACGTCATAACTAAGTAAACTCGCCAAATTTGAATGCGAGTATAAACAAATTTTAAAATAACTTTGTTATTTGTACGTTTATAGGTATACTTTCTATATAAAAAATGTTACATTTAATGTGAGAATGCTAGAAATGTGTTCGTTTCATTAGAATTACGTAATTAATAATTGCTAATTTTGTAGAAATCTAAAAACAATATATATTAACAATTAAACTGAAATTTCTATATTGACATACTTTCATTAGATATAAATTGCTCAAATCAGACAATTATAGTATAAAAACGGCTATAATCAATTGTGGTCGTCTACCCTATTGTAACAAGATATCAAAAATATAAAATAGTATTAAAGTATGTATATGTGTGAGTGCGTGTGTGTGTGTGCGTGAGTGATAGCTGTATTCGGTTTATATAAACTTAGGCTGAAATCAATTTACATGTATGACATGTAGCGTTTGGGACACATAACTAGGACGGCCGTTTCAAATTTTGCACGCAAGAATTCGTGGAAGTGGAGAAACGAAACAACCGAACTGTTAGATAGCTACAGGTGTTGGAGAAAACCTCTACAGTATGGAGGCGGGTGATAAAAATGTTATAAAGACACTATTGCAAACAAATCCTCAGAGCACTCTCCGTTTTACGGCATAGAAAACGCGCAGAGAGCATAGCCCCTCCACTGCTCCAAGGTCTCTATTGGTTGTTTAAGCAAAATTTCTACACAGAGGATCCTAATAAAAAATCTCAGAGTATCAAATTTCAAAGACCTGACTAAACTTCATGACTCGGTCTAAAGTTTTTGACCGTCTTCAGCAAAGTATAACATTTAATTAACCATTTACTATCATAGAAAAATAAGATACTTGATAATCATAGTGTAGAAATATAAAACATAATTATTGGGGTATAGCACACCTCGGATCTGACTGCACTAAGGTTTTCCCTGCGCGCATGGTTATTAGTTTTTATTTTTATAAAGTTTTTAATTGTGTTTATTGGTTTAATATTGTTTCGTATAAACGTCTGTTATTTCGTATACACAATTAAGCATGTCGAGTCAATGTTATAAAAGAAAAGACTTATATTTGGAATATCAATAGTCTTTAAATACAATATATATTTATTGGAAGATTTAACACAGTGAATTAAGTAGTATAGTATAGTGAATATCGATAATTCCCGGAAGCAAGTTCACGCGTCGTAGGATATGAGTAGACTGACCACAGAACAATATTACTCTACTCGCTAGATTTTTTTTGGAGACACCTATACTGACGCCGCAGATGGCTATATTCAGCTTATCGTGAGTGTGCTGTGGAAGGTGCACCACCGGAAGGTTCTGCGTTTTCTGCCTGCTAAAGACCTCAGCGCCGTTCCGGGATCGAATTAAAATAGAGTCGACACAAATTAAAGCTTCCGTCTACTGACTCGGACGCTAAAGATCGCTGTGTAGTGGAGGATGAAAATGAGAGGAGTGTATGTGTGGCCCGGGTAGGTGCGATACGCGGATGTGTATTGTGAGGGGCGACGCGGTTATTAACCGGCGAGAGGGATTCGTTAGCGCGGGTAATGGGGTCGGTTAAAATTTTCTCGGACGGTGGAAGCCACTATACAAACACTACTCTTTGGTGGAAGCTAGCCCACACGCTAACGCTACGAATGTAATCGATCACTTTTTCAATTAATGTATTAAGATGGGTTGGGCCTCAAGCGAAATAAGGGTAGGTGTCGGGTGGCCTAGGATCACACACCGGCCTAGAGATGTCGCTCACGCAGAGCGAGAAATAAGAGGGGTTCGAGCACAGATCCTTAAGGGACGCCGGCTCGTATTAGTCGGGAGGATGAGTGTGATAGTTGTAAGGTTGCTGTAGTTTATACACCAAATCATTGTGCCAGGCTTAAGCGGACGCCTTCGCTACATCAAAGAATAGCGCCATCGTTATTCGCCAGGATGTGCTCCGTGAGGCGGACTTGATGAACGTACGAGTGTTTGGCTCGCTAACCAAACTGTTCGTCGGGAAGAAGGTGGTTGGATTCTGCGAAGTTGGCGAGTCATAAGAACACGGTCTTAGAGCTTTCCTATGCTTTTGAGGAGACTTATAGGCCTGTAGTTAGAAGGGAGTGACGGATCTTTACCGGGTTTGCGGATCCCATAACGTTAACTTTATTTGCAAATTATTTGAGTAGGGAGGATTTTTAGTACTTTATTTGAAATTCCGTTAGCGCCGGGCGCGCTGAGAGGACTGAGATTTTTGATTAACGTTGCATCCTCATCGGCCGTGACGGGGAACAAAGTTGCCGTGGGAGGAGTGTATGCTATTTTTTCGACTTCTTTCGATTAGTTTAATGTGTTCTGAAGGAACGGGGAGAGTACATTAAGATTCTAGACTGTCGGCTAGGTATTCGGTTTCCTCGGTGTCGTCGAAGATCGTCGTATTGTTGGGTTATTAATGGAATAGGTTCTGCAAAGCGGATTTGTCGGAAAACTGTCGCAAGAGGCCAGTAGGCCACGTGCGAAGGGGAAATGTCCTTGAATAGTGCATCCCACAGTGAATTCCGATAGGTCTGTATGTCACGGTTATCCTCGGAGGGAAACACACTAATCCTTTCAGCTCGTCGGAAAGTCGCATGTGATGGTTACTCATAGCAGGGACCTTCCGCGAAGTATTGGTAGCGGTAGCGGCTATCAACGCCGTTACTATCCTCAGCTACCAGTAGTAGTATAGTATTAAATTTCGAAGTAAAGCAAGATCGAGCGTGCTAGAAGTGTGGTTCAGAATGGGAGGGTGATGAGTTGACTACATGGAGGCGATAACGTCAAACCTCAGTGACTCAGTGAATCTGCGCATCGCCAACCTGTTAGAGTTGCTCGATACGCAGCTCCACTGAGCGTGCATGCTATTGAAGTTACCGGCGATGATGGCGATATCTCCCATAGCAAACAAAGTCTGGACAGATAGGATGACGCGATGGTGATAGGTGCGTGCCCTGTCATGCCTTGTCGATTGACCGAAGCCTCGGGTTCGCGTAGAGGCGGAGTGTCTAAAGGAACTGATTCCCTAGTGGCAGTCTGGAACCTTATAAGGAGTATTAAGAGCCGGCTCCCAAAAAAATTTTAAGCTATAGCCTCGCCTACTAGCCCCACGCTACTTTCTGACAATTGCGATGTACTTTCAACACTTTTTGAATTCTATACGCTGTAATGTACGAATGAACAGACCTGAATAATTTAAAAAAAAAAGATTTTAAGTATAAATAAAAAAATGACATATTGATTTTTTCCTAATCATATTTAGTAAGAAAGATGATAAATGTAATTTTTTTCCTCTCCCTGTATTGATATAGTGACGTCAGCTGCTTAAACTTTACTTTTATAACAATAATAAATAAATATCTAGTGTCCGACCAAAGGTCTATTTTTGGTCGAAGCCGAAGCCGATTAATTGCCAATATTTTTTTTATAACTTCAATATTGAAGGTTTATATTGACTGTCTCATACAGAAGTTAATTCAGAGATGATGAAAAAAAAGTTTGTGACTTATTTGTTTTGTTTTATAGTTATCATATTTGTACTTAACTTTCTCTCCCAAGAACTTTTTAATTAAAGCTACGTTGATTTCAATAAAAATCACATAGGGGTCATCAAAATTCTTCGCTCATTGACGATATATGTATTAAATCCTCCATACCTCCATAGACGAGTGGATAGTACACCGGTTTCAAGGTGTCGCCATCTCTGAAGTCCCGGGTTCGAATCCCGGTGGGGGCAGATGTTTTTGTGATGAATGCGAGCATTTGTACCTTAGTCATGGTTGTTGTTATATATTTCAATAAAAATTATTTATATATGTATAATATAGTTGTCCTAGATCCCATAGTACAAGCCTTACAGAGCTTACTTTGGGCTAGGCTAATTGGTGCAAGTGTAACAAATATTTATTTATTTATATGTATTGAATAAAAATATTAGTAATCAAAGTCAAACAACCTTATGTTGTATGCTAAAAATAATAATTTATCTACATTTTCATCAATCAAGTTAGATCGTCTGTCCGCATATATTTGTCCTGCAGCACTGAACAATTGCTCACTAGAAACCCTACTGGGAGGAGCAGATGATATTTAACAGTGACTCTACGTGACTCCTGCAAACACGACAGGCCCGTCGCGCTCTCACTCAGTCTTTCGTAACAGTTTATTTAATCCCAACGGATGCTCGGACCTTCGGCGAAATCTTCTGCTTCGGCCGGGTTTTGGGCCGAAGCCGAAGGTGGTATTTTTGGCCGAAGCCGAATTCGAAGCTGAAACTTCGGTCGGTCACTATAAATATCAGACTATATTATGCAAGTCTGTGATTTTGTCATTGCACAAAATAAGGTAAAGGGCCAAAATAACCGAGGTACCTATTAGCTTAAGAGTGATTCTTCGAACCCTAAATTTTCGATGTCTTGAGGTTTATTTTTGTAAGTAACTGACAAATCAGTCTGCAATTAATTTTATAACATATTTCAGACTATTGTCTATCTTGCACAAGTTATTTTTTTTAAATAATATTTATATAAATATTTCAAAAAAATATTTAAAAGTAGTTCTTCTGACTAATATGGTGTGTCCGTAACCCAGTTTCTTGAACATTACTAACAATAACATTATTTCATATTGATAAATTGATGTAAATTATAATTATTACGAAAGAATATTAGTTGTTTCTTTACACCAAAAAAAAATGGTACTAATATTTACGATTGTTTATTATAAATAAAAAAATAGTGAGTGTCCGGCACAAAAGTCTGATTCATATTCACGCGCTTCACTCGAACGTACCCAGCTAATAAGAAACATGAGGCGACCCTTTCCCGCGCTGGTGGTAGCCAGTGGCTTGGTTGACGTGGTCGTGGCTGAGAAGTGTGGCTGGTTCGTGTCGTCGCGGAGATATAAAGGTAAATATCTGATTCATATAGCCTTGGTACACCTGTGTTTCTGATTAGTATGTTCGTTTTTATAATTAAAGTAAATGGTTTTCAAACTTGAATCTGCGGGAAATATAATGCCATTGGGGAACAGAAACCTATGTATAAATAACAATCTTTAATTGCACACGTGTGATGATTTATCGATGTTTATGGGTAAAATTCTGATTGATATGTGTCTGTTTCATATGGTAAAAATACCATATTAATCAGAATGTCACACATATTGTTAATGAAACGTTACATTGGCGGCACGTTACGCCTGTAACAAGTCATTTCGTATAAACCTAATGTTATTTACGTGTCTAAAAACAGTAGCTGTAAATTTCGCAGCAGTCCTAATAACGTCAAAGGGGTTTTATATCTATCGACGACAAAATTTTCGAAAATTAGACTATACCTGAAATTAAAACTAATATATTGGTATTAAACTCCGTTCGTCTAGGTCAGGGGTTCCCAACGTTTTCTTGGTCAGGGACCACTTTGACATAGTTTTTTTCGGCAGGGACCACTATTTAGTTATTAATTAACTAAATTTTAGTGTAGTAAAATAAACTGTAATAATCAAACTGAAACTTTAATTCAAACTCTAATATGAATTACATAAAAAGAAATAATAACATTTTAGGATAAACTTTCGTAATTTTAAATTAATGCGATTTCTGAGCTTGCATCTTCTTCACGAGTTCGGCTATCCTAGGACTGATATTGTTACTCAGAGCCACACGTAAATCATCACTTACTTTGAAACGATTTCTCGCCTTGTTTTTTAATACCAGCAAAGCAGAAAATCCTTGTTCACATAAATAAGTGGTTGAGAAAACGATAAAATAGCGTAAGGCGATTTCTCGAAGTTAGTATAAGAAAGTGCTTTTTTACACCAAAATGACTCAAGTGAATTCGATTCAAAAGCATCCTTGCAGTTTCTGTCATTTTGTAATTCAATGAGCTCTTCTTGGATTTCTTCTGTAACTTCACTAGCGTCCGTGCTAAAAGGGTTACGAATCATTTTTTGATCAAGATTAGCTTCTTCGTTATATTCTGGGAAGTAACGATTGAATTCATCAATCAACATATGTAAATGAGTCTTAATGTTTTCTTGAATATTTGCTGTAAAAGCGTCATACCGACGGCTCACCGAATTTAGCGGGCGCGCCCGCTAAAGAATTCATTCGCGGACCATATTTTGGCTTCTGCGGACCACTGATGGTCCACGGACCACTGGTTGGGAACCATTGGTCTAGGTAATAAAATAAAGGTAAACAATAAAAACAAACTTCGTTTAAATGAGAGTTTAAAAATAAAATTAATTAACTAAATAACATAAATAAAATAATAACGAGTGGTTAATGAAACTACCTACTTACTCAACTATTAGTTTTAGCGGTAGTTTATAGGCTCAAACTACTGCTTAGACGAAAAGGTAATATACTGTAACAATATATTAACTTTTAAGACCGTTATAACGTAACGTGATAAGTCGTGGGTTCGATTCCCGCTCAAGAATTTTTCTTACAATTTTTACTCACCTTTTAATAGGTATACATTATTCATAATTGGGTTGAAACGTCAGGTCAATAATAAGGTATCTGTAACTTGAAATTCCTAAAATATTGAAATTTCAGTCATGTGTCAAACAGTGTATTATTTGTATACATACCTACTGTAGTGGCAAATACAAATACAATACTGTACCTGCATGTTGTTAGCGGTTGCAACAACATGCAGGTACAGTATTGTATTTGTAGTTGCAACTTAGTTCAGCGGCGTACGCAGTAAAAAAGATTAGACTTTTAACTAATGTTGAAACGGCAAGAATTGTTTATTTCAGCTACTTTCATAGTGTTATGTCCTATGGACTGCTGCTATGGGGATCAGCGGCTAACATTGAAAGTATTTTCCTTTTACAAAAAAGAGCGATTCGTGCTATTTACTGTTTACGGGCTAGAGAATCCCTAAAAGAATTGTTCAAGAAATTAATATTTTAACTTTAGCTAGTCAATATATATGAAATTTAGTTTTTGTATATAGAAACTATAATAAATTCAAAAAAAACAGTGATCTACATAATGTGAATACTAGAAACAAAAATAAACTTGCCGTTCCAATGTTCAGACTCCATAAAACTAGCTGTTCGTTCTTGGGGAAATGTATATCTATGTTTAACAAGCTTCCGCAAAGTGTCATTGATTTGCCTTTATATAAATTTAAAATCCATATCAAAAATACACTCATGAGTAAAGGTTATTATAAAGTAAGTGACTATCTAAATGATCACAGTATTTGGAATAGGGACACTATTCATAGAGCCATGTTTGGTAACATTATTTATAATATTGTATTATTTTATATGTGTATGTAAACATACATACGACTGTAATCGTATTAGGTATGATTGTATCTTATACTATATTGTATTTTATATTATATTATTATAATTATTAACATTGAAAAGAGGAGATAAAAAATAGACCTTCAGAGTTTCTTGCCTGTTCTTCTCGAGAAGGCTCTCCCAATTTCCGAACAGGTGTCGAGTCAATATATTTTTTCTTTTTTTTTTCCTTATTCGTACGTACGGACAAGGGTTTTTTTTTTTTTTATTATTTAAGCTTTTTTTTGTTTTGTTTGTTGACGTCAATAAGTGCCTGTAAAGGTCTATGTTGAATAAATATTATTTTGATTTTGATTTTGTTGTCAAAATGAGACAGTCTTATTTAAAGGCATTTAAGTAGATTATTAATAAATTGAATCTTCGTTTTTATATTACAGTACACAAAAATGCCACCAGTACTATCTAAGAAGAAAAAAGAGAGAAGAAGAAAATTGCAGAACGTATTAAAAAGTAATTAATATTGTGATGATTGATATTGTCAAGTGCCATATTACGCTGTGATGACTAGATTTAGGTATTATGATAAGCATCATTGCATTTACTGTGATTTTAATAAAAATTGACTGAATTTTCTAACTAGAATTTCATTTCTATCCCTAATTCTGATTCATATGTCACAGATTCTGATTCATATGGCCCCAAAATTTTTAAAGTTAATTACTCTCGGAGACCATTTTATCAAAAAGTGTGCCTTTTTCACACATTGTATCTTAGGTTACCATCTTTTCGTAAAAAATATGTTTTATAAGCTTAATGTGAAAAAAAAATTAGGCCATATGAATCAGACAAAGAACGCAATTTCGGAGAAACACTCAATCAGCATTGTGCATAACATGTATGCACAGTTCAGGTTAAAAGAGTGATAGAAAATCCAACCTGACGAGGGCACTGAAATCACAATATAAAGATTCTGAGCCTGCGTTAGGATAAATGGCGCGCGAACAGGTTAGTTTTGATATGGTGTCAGGTTGGAGGGTGGCGGCGGAGGTGGTTACACTCTCCGACCACCGCACATCGT